>CM037640.1:53515831-53543453 GCA_015227895.2 Colaptes auratus | reverse complement strand
GGGGGTGCTGAGTTCCATGGTTTAGTTGATTAGATAGTGTTGGATGATGGGTTGGACTCGATGATCTCAAAGGTCTCTTCCAACCTGGTCTGTCTGGTCTATTCTATCTATTCTATTCTATTCATATTCTATTCTATTCTATTCTATTCTATTCTAGCTATTCTATTCTACTCTACTCTACTCTACTCTACTCGACTACTCTACTCCACTCTATTCTACTCTACTCTACTCCTACTCTACTCTACCCTACTCTATTTCTATATTAAAACCCCAGATGGATAAATTGTACAATATAGCATTTTTTGTCGTCTTTCTAGGTTTGATTCCAAATGCAATCTTTACCTGCCTGATGTTCCTGTGCACCATGTAGAATACACCCGTGACCTCTTCAGTGCCGTGGGTTTAAAAAATTGGCCCCACACCACTCATGCAATGCTCATCACACTTGTTTGAGTCCCTTTGTGGGTTGAGCCTTGGTGTCTTGTTAAAAGCATGAGAAAAGAGGTGGAGAGGGGAACAGTCAGTCTTCAGTCCTCCAAAAATGTGTGCCTGGACAGTGATCCCAAAGCTTCCATTCTGAAATGGAAGATGCCCTTCCTTCACCTTTGTAGCTCTGCCCAGTCAGCAGCCTCTGCTTTTGCTTTTATTTTATCCAATGTTCTCAGCTTCCAGGTGTTTCTTCCATCTCTGTGACTGCCTCACAAGGCAGGCGAGGAGCTGGAGTGTATCTCAAGAAGCAGTAAGTAAAGTTTGTTATTGAAAGAAATGAAATGCAACGTAGTGAATCAAATCAATTGATTTTTCCTTTTTTTTGCTTTGTTATTATTTTTTTTTGTTGGTTTTCTTAAGAAAATAAGTCTAGTGAGATCTATTGAGGAGTAGGTTTCGTTTTGGTGTCCATATGCTTGTGTTAAACAGCAGTGCCTGGATGCCAGAGTCCAGGTCTGATTTTTCTTAGGGTAGGCTCATGATTCTTCAGATGCGACTTTGAAGCTTTTCCACCTTTTGAAAGCGTCAGTAATAAAACTGGGTGGTTCAGTGCCTCAGATGGAATCTCCTAGACCTTAAAATCCATCCACTAAGGTGTTTTCATATTTTCTAAAAGCCAAAACTGTGCAAACTGCAGCCCAAACTACGAGGTGCTTGTCAAGCGTAGGCAGAAAACAGTGTCAAATGGCCTTTAAGCTGCCTTTCATAATCACTTTTTGGCTCCACTCCTGCAGGCCCCATCCTACAGGAGCTCTTGGCCACGTTCTAAAATAATACCTTTACCCATAGGTGGCAAAGGCTAACAGCTGCAGCCTGCTGTTTGTGTGAGATTTAAACACCAGTGGAAAGGTCTTTTAACTTCCCTGAATTCCTCATTAAAACGCTGCTTGCGATTTGCTGCAGCCACCTCCGCTGAGAGGAGCAGTCCAACAAGGAAGCGCTGGGCGAGACTGGCAGTGTGTGCTTCTCTCTGAAATGTGGCGAACCAAGGAATCACCTTGGAGCTCCCTTCAAGAAATGGGAGCAGGGAAGGTTCTCACCACTAGCCCTGTGAGTAGGATTCTGTGGAGGCAATTCTCCAGCAAGGAGTTGGTGGTGAGAATCACAGAACTGTCAGGGTGGGAAGGGACCTTAATGAGCATCTAGTTCCAAACCCCTGCCACAGGCATGGACACCTTCCACAAGATCAGGTTGCTCAGAGCCACATCAGCCTGGCCTTAAAAGCCATCCACAGATGGGGCTTCCACTATCTCTGTGGGCAACCTGTTCCAGGTCTCACCACCTCATGGGGAAGAACTTCGTCCTAACATCCAATCTACTCTACTCACCATTTCTAGTTTTGCTCTCCATGCCCATAGTCCTATCACTACCCAACACTCTAAAAAGTCCTTCAGCACCTTTCTTGTAGGGCCTTTCAGATACTGGAAGGGCAAATAAGGTCTCCTTGGAGCCTTCTCTTCTCCAAACTTGAACAACTCCAACTGAGCCTGTCCTCACAGAGAGAACTCCAGCCCTCTGCCATCCTTGGGCCTTCTCTTGCACATTCCAGCATATTCATCTTGCAAATAGGGGCTCACAGAACTGGGCACAATAATTCATGTGAGGTCTCACCAGAGTGGAGTATCATAGTATCAGTCAGGGTGGAAGGGACCAACCACAAGGATCATCTAGTTCCAACCCCCCTGCCATGGGCAGGGACCACCCCACACTAGATCAGGCTGTCAGAGCCTCATCCAGCCCTGGGCTTAAACACCTCCAGGACGGGGCCCTCAAACCCCCCTGGATAAACCCATTCTAGGGCTTCATCACCACTCTCATGGGGAAGAACTTCCCCCTCACATCCAGTCTGAATCTCCCAACCGTCTCCAGCTTCATCCATTCCCCCCAGTCCTATCACTACCTGATAGCCTGAGAATCCCTCCCCAGCGCTTCTTCTGTAGCCCCCTTCAGATACTGGAAGGCCACAATGAGGTCCACCTCAGCCTTCTCTTCTCTTCCAGACTGAACAGCCCCAACTCCTTCAGTCTGTCCTCATAGGAGAGGTGCTCCAGCCCTCTGATCTGAGTAGAGGGGGAGAGGTCACCTCCCCTCCCTCGACCCTTCTGGCCACACTTCTCTTGATGAAGCCCAGGATGTGATCGCCTTTCTTCGACTGCAAGTGCACACTGGGGCTCTTGTCATCCTCCAGCACCCCCAAACCCTTTTCTTCAGGGCTGCTCTCAAGCCAGTGACTTCCCAGCCTATATTGGTGCCTGGGGTTGCCCTGGTCCAGATGCAGGACTTGAACTTGGTCTTGTTGAAAACCTCATGAGGTTGTCATGGGCTCACCTCTCCAGCCTGTCAAGTCAAGGTCCCTCTGGAGAAGTTGAAGGAAAGCCTGCAGTTTCGAAACTCTGGTATCTTTATAGATACTGGTGGATTAAAACCCAAACCAAACTGAAAACCCAGCCAACCAACCAAATTAAAACCCCCACAATTTTTGGCACTGCAAAATCTTCTCTAGCTGGGCGTTTCTCCTTTTCAACACAGAATCAGTCTGCCTTTACAGAGTCAGGGCTGTATATCTCTGTGTAATGATTATGAACAGGCTTGTTTGTCCAAGGAATAATGAAAACCAATGGCCCGAAACTGAAGGCAGACAACGTCATATTGAAAATAAGACAGGAGCTTTTTAACAGGGAAAAGATTAGCCTTTGGAAAACAGCAGTGGGTGGAATGCTTGTGTCTCCATCTCTGGACATCTTCAAATCAAACCAGAGCCTCAGCAGGTCTGTGTGCTGGACTCACCAGAGCCAGGGGCAGATGGCTTAGCCAAGCTCCGCCAGCTGGACGCAGCACAGAAGTAACCAGGTATGATTTAAAGACCTGGGAAGTCAGACTATGTGATCCAGTTCTAGCACATCCTCCTCAGTAGTTGAATATGAGAATCACAGAATGGTCTGGGATGGAAGGGGCCACCAAAGGTCATCCAGTCCAACCCCCTCTGCAGTCAGCAGGGACTTCCTCAACTAGATCAGGTAGCTCAGAGCCCTGTCGAGCTTCACCTAGTATACCTCCAGGGACAGGGCCTCAGCTACTCCCTGTACAACCTGTTCCAGTGCTTCACTACCCTCATGATGAGGAACCTGTTCCTAACATCCAATCTAAATCTACTCTCCCTTAGTTTAAAACTTTGCCCCTTGTCCTATCACTGCAGGCCTTTGCAAACAGTCCCTCTCCAGCCTTCCTCTAGGCCCCCTTCAGGTACTGGAAGGTTGCTATTAGGTCTCCCTGGAGCCTTCTCTTCTCCAGGCTGGACAGAATAATAAAAGATAAAATTATCTCAGTCAATTGGTCTGCACAATTTCTTATATTTGCAGCACAAACTTGTTTTGGTCTCTTCCTCTCTGGGGCTGCTCCTGCTTTGCTTCTGGGCTGCTCTGTCTCCTTTGAACTTGCATGTTGCTTGGCTCATCATCTTTGGTTTGACTGGTGAGGTACAAGGGCATTAGAGACAGGCTGGTTGTGTACAGCATCCCTGGTCTTATCTCTAGAGGTGGGGAGGGGAGAATCATAGAATCAATAAGGTTGGAAAAGACCTCAAAGATCATCAAGTCCAACCTGTCATCCAACACCTCATGACTACTAAACCATGGCTTCAAGTGCCATGTCCAATCCACACTTGAACACCTCCAGGGATGGTGACTCCACCACCTCCCTGGGCAGCCCATTCCAATGGTCAACAACTCTCTCTGTGAAGAACTTTCTCCTCACCTCCAGCCTAAAGTTCCCCTGCTGCTGCAGTTTGAACTGAGTCCTGTTGTCTTCTTTGTTCTGTTCCTGCCACTGGTTTGCCTGGGAGAAGAGACCAACCCCCACCTGGCTACCACACCATCCTTCAGGTAGTTGTAGAGAGCAAGAAGGTCTCCCTGAGCCTCTCTCTTCTCCAGGCTAAGCAATCCCAGCTCCCAGCTCCCTCAGTCTCCTCATAGGGCTGTGCTGAGGCCTCTCCCCAGCCTCGTTGCCCTTCTCTGGACAAGTTCAAGAGTCTCAATGTCTTCTCAATTCAAAGGGCCCAGAACTGGCACAGGACTCAGGTGTGGCCTAACCAGTGCTGAGTACTGAGGGCAGAATGACCGCCCTGCTCCTGCTGGCCACACTATTTCTGATGCAGGCCAGGATGCCATTGTCCTTCTTGGCCACCTGGGCACACTGCTGGCTCATGTTCAGCTGTCTGTCACCAGACCAGACCGCCCTGCTTGGCTGCTCTCCAGCCACTCAACCCAGCCTGTAGTGCTGCATGGGGTTGTTGGACCAACAACAGCTGAATTATTGTACAAGGGGGTATCTTGATGTTGTTGAACTCTAAATATATATAAATATACCTTGTGTATGTTTATTGAATTTTATACTTCTACATTTAGTCTTAATTGTAAATATAATTTGATTTTCTTACATTTCATTGAGCAAAATGTGGTAAATTACTCCAGGGGTGTGTGTGTGTGTGTAAATTTCCAATTTGTTGGGGTGCAATCAAACCTACCACAGGCAGCACAGGCAGCACTGCATGAATTCGGGATGGCTTTTTAGAATAGAATAGAGTACAATAAACTAGGTTGGAAGAGAACTTCAAGATCATCACGTCCAACCTATCATCCAACATCACCTAATCAACTAAACCATGCAACCAAGCACCCTATTAAGCCTCCTCCTAAACAATTCCAATGATGGTGACTCCACCACCAACTGAATTTTTTTGTCTGAATAGAATAGAAAATAGAATAGAATAGAATAGAGAATAGAATATATTAGATTAGAATAGAAAATAGAGTATATTAGAATAGAATAGTATAGAAAATAGAATAGAATAGAGAATAGAATAGAATAGAGAATAGAATAGAATAGAGAATAGAATAGAATAGAGAATAGAATATATTAGAAGAGAAGAGAGGAGAAGAGAAGAGAAGAGAGGAGAAGAGAGAGAAGAGAGGAGAGGGAGAAGAGAAGAGAAGAGAAGAGAGGGGAAGAGAAGAGAAGAGAATAGAAGAGAAGAGAAGAAGAGAAGAGAGAGAAGAGAAGAGAAGAGAAGGAAAGAGAAAGATGATTGAAATGAATTAAACCAGGTTGGAAGATAGTTGTTGCACTTCAAAACCCCTCAGGCTCTGTATCATTTACACAAATCGCTTGGTCTATATAAGACTTTTAAAAGCATTAAGTGGTTTGGTGCTCTCCTGACTTTGGACAGGCATTGAAAGTTAAGTGACATAATAAAGACGATAGAGTCAAAAAGAGAATTTATTTGTAGAAGTAGGAAAAGGAAGGAATTGTGGCCAAGGGTATGCTCTACTGTGGACAGGTAGATTCTGAGCCTAAAAACTGTGAAATGTCTTTTTTGTTGTTGCTTTGGTGGTTGTTTGGGTTTTTTGTGGTGTGTCTTTTGTTTGGTTGATTGTATTGGTTTTGGTTTTTTGTTGGTTTTGGAGAGGAGAGTTAAAACCTAGCAGTGCTTGTGAAAGGAAGTATCGCGTGTGGCAAATTTTCACTCCACAGTAAATAGATGAAAGGGAAGAGATCTGTAAGACTTCATCCAGAATTGTAATGACCTCGATATATTGCTGTCCCACAAGACGCTGGGTATGGCTCAGAAACTCTGATAGGACACTGATGTGATCAAGCAACCATTGGTGTAGATCTAGTAGATGCACCCATCAGAAGAGGAGGAACATCCAACCATGCAGCTGAGGACATTCCCAAAGGAGTCTTTGTAAACTGAAGGTACACACTAACCTTGGACAAGATGACCCAGAGAAGGGCAACAAAGCTGGGGGGTGGGGTTGGAGCACAAACCCTATGAGGAAAGGATGAGGGAGCTGGGGATGCTTGGCCTGGAGAAGAGGAGGCTCAGGGGAGACCTCATTGCTGTCTACAACTCCCTGAAGGGAGGTTGCAGCCAGGTGGGGTTGGTCTCTTCTCCCAGGCAACCTGTGACAGAACAAGAGGACACAGTCTCAAGCTGCACCAGGGAAGGTTTAGGCTGGATGTTAGGAAGTTCTTCACAGAAAGAGAGATTGGCCATTGGAATATGCTGCCCAGGGTGGTGGTGGAGTCACCATCACTGGAAGTGTTTAAGAAGAGACTGGGTGGTGCACTTAGTGCCATGGTTTAGTTGATTAGATGGTGTTGGGTGATAGGTTGGACTTGATGATCTCAAAGGTCTTTTCCAACCTGGTCTGGTCTGGTTTGGTCTGGTCTATTCTATTCTATTTCTATTCTATTCTATTCTATTCTATTCTATTCTATTCTATTCTATTCTATTCTATCTATTCTATTCTAATCTATTCTATTCCACTCCTAATTCTATTCTATTCTATTCTATTCTATTCTATTCTATTCTATTCTATTCTATTCTATTCTATTCTATTCTATTCTATTCTACTCCTATTCCACTCCTATTCTATTCCACTCCTATTCTATTCCACTCCTATTCTATTCTATTCTATTCTATTCTATTCTATTCTATTCTATTCTATTCTATTCTACTCCTATTCCACTCCTATTCCACTCCTATTCTATTCCACTCCTATTCTATTCTATTCTGTTCTATTCTATTCTATTCTATTCTATTCTATCCTATCTTATCCTATAACAGCGCAAAAGCAAAGCAAAACAGGACCTAGTGGTAATTTCCAAGTAACCTTGGCACTGCCTCTTCCCTGTGCAGGCAGTGTTGATCCTATTCCTTTTCACCTTCTTCCTGTGGGTTTCCCCCAGTCGTGGCTATAATCAGGGGGCAGACTTGGCAGCAGCGCGCGGTGGAATGTGTTTTTTCCAGCAGCCGCGTCTGGATTTGTGCCTGACTCTTTGGCTGACGCCACGGTTGGCCTGCTGGCAAATAGATCTTCTTGGGGCTGTTTTAGGTTCACAGGGCTGTCAACTCCCTCTCTCTTTTGCCCTGCATGCCGTTTAACTTGAGCCACCACACCTTTTGGGGCACTCTGTTTTGTGGACAAACTTTCTGTTATGGAAACACATGATGTGGCAAAAAATCTCTCCGTATTGCAGGGCTCTTCTCAATGTTGCCATGTGAACCAAGGCTAAATGTGCAGAAAAGGAGCTGAGGAAAGTAACTGCTGCTGTAGACGTGGTCATTTCCACATAAAGCTCTTCGGCTGGGGACCTTCTGTGGCAATGTCTGCCACTGGTATTGTGCTGAATCCTAATTCCCATGACAAAAATAAATGCCCCTTGCTGAAATAAGACCTTGATCTGCAAAGGTATTTAGGTGACTAACCGTCATGTAGGTGCCTTATTTCCACTGACTCATATTAAGTGCCTACTGCTTTTAAGGATGTAGACTTCAATCTTGCAGACAGCCAGAGCCAGGAGGTCATGTGGGCGATGCCAGCTAGGCAGGACGGATTCTTGCTCACAGTCCTGGATTTCCACCTGATTGCTCCTTTGCTAGTTGCTTTGCTGAGGTTTTCATGGAATCATAGACTCAACAAGGTTGGAAAAGACCTCAGAGATCATCAAGTCCAACATGTTTTGCTAGCTTGCTGCACCTAGTTTCACCACAGAATGGGATATGTCTACTCATAGTAAATTGAAAGATCCTAACAGGATGCTGTTAAGAGCTCTCTAGTTGATTTGGTTTGGGGTTTTTTTGGGGGGGTTATTTGTTTGTTTTTTCTTTTTCTTAGATTTTGCAACACACTTTCAGGTTTCTTTTTATTTAATTTTTTTTTTTCTCTCTGATCTTTCTTTCTCCTTTTCTTTCCTTTTATCCCTTTAATGCCTGGATTCCTTCATAGTATTATAGTATCAGTCAGGGTTGGAAGGGACCACAAGGATCAGCTAGTTCCAACCCCCCTGCCATGGGCAGGACACCCCACACTAGATCAGGCTGGCCAGAGCCTCATCCAGCCTGGGCTTAAACACTTCCAGGGATGGGGCCTCAACCACTCTCCTGGATAACCCATTCCAGGGCTTCACCACTCTCATGGTGGAGAACTTCTTCCTCACGTCCAGCCTGAATCTCCCCACCTCCAGCTTCATTCCATTCCCCCTAGTCCTATCACTACCTGACATCCTGAGAAGTCCCTCCCCAGCCTTCTTGTAGGCCCCCTTCTTTCAGGGGTGGCATGAAAAACAAAGTACGTACATAAAAAAACTAGAAACAGTGTGGAAAGCTAAAACATTCCAGTTTGGAAAAGTGACCTCTATTTTTAGAAATGCTTTGAATGGAGAATGTTGGCAGCTCTGATCTTGATTACTGGATTGAAGTAATAATTCTCTGCCTATGGTTAAAACTGGGTTTAGGTGGAAAAGTTTTACCTTCCCATGTTAGATACTCCTGAAACCTTTGCCTCCCCTTTGCCAGGGGAGGTTTAGGCTGGATATTAGGAAGAAGTTCTTCAGAGAAAGAGAGATTGGCCATTGGAATGTGCTGCCCAGGGAGGTGGTGGAGTCACCATTCCTGGAGGTGTTTAGGAGGAGACTGGATGGGGAGCCTGGGGCCATGGTTATTTGATTAGGTGGTGTTGGATGATAGGTTGGACTCAATGATCTCAAAGTTCTTTTCCAACCTGGTCTATTCTATTCTATTCTATTCTATTCTATTCTATTCTATTCTATTCTATTCTATTCCATTCCATTCCATTCCATTCCATTCCATTCCATTCCATTCCATTCCATTCCATTCTTGTATTCTATTCTTCTCTTCTCTTCTCTTCTCTTCTCTTCTCTTCTCTTCTCTTCTCTTCTCTTCTCTTCTCTTCTCTTCTCTTCTCTTCTCTTCTCTTCTCTTCTCTTCTCTTCTCTTCTTCTCTCTTCTATTCTATTCTATTCCATTCTATTCTTGTATTCTATTCTATTCTATTCTATTCTATTCTACTCTACTCTATAAACATTTTGTGTTTTGATGTCTGTACTCCTGAGAAGAAGCTGTGACAGTGTATTCTGAGCCATATCACCATGTCAGCCAAGTTCATTTGGCTTGTACCTTCTTTTGACTGTGGACCCTGGTTCCCAGCTCTGGAGGCACTGGTTTACTTCAGGGTTTTTCCTCAAAAGAAACAGCTTTTGATATAAACTCCTTTCCTGCATTGTTGAGTAGCTAATTGACTAACATTGGAGTTAACACTCCTATGTCCTTTATGTTACTGAGCTTGTGTCTAATTATTTCCAAAGCAGGTATATGCATAGAATAGATGTTTTAAGGGAAATTTCCCCTTGAGTCCACCTTGAGTACATTTTTATCTTCATCACCTTCTAATCCATCTCTAAAGCATAGAAGCAAGACTAAGAAGGAATTAGTAAATAGTTATATGGCTTTGTGCAAGAGTAGTGGGGATATCATGTTCCTCATTTTGCAAATAAATGGGAATTCCAGCTTTTTGACAAGGAACAAACTTTTCTTTTTCTAACAGGAAAGCTGAGCAGTAAAGGAGAAAGACAAAATCACAAGCGGTGTTCCTCAGGGTTCAGTGTTGGGACCACTTCTGTTTAACACCTTTACTGATGACCCTGATGAAGACACAGAGTGTGTCACCAGTAAGTTCACAAAAGACACTAATTTAGGTGGAGTGTTGACCTTCATGAGGGTAGGGAGACTCTACAGAGGGCCTTGGACAGATTGCATCAATGGCCAACATTAACAGGATGAGCTTCAACATGGCTAAATGCCAGGTCCTGCACTTGGGTCACAACAACTAATCTGGTGTTCACACCACTGCAACTAATTACAGCATGCCTGATGAGTTTTCAGAAGTTTTTGTTCACAATCTGCTGCCTGCATCTCACCTGTTTCTGCCATGAGCTTCAGCAAGGCCAAATGCCAGGTCCTGCACTTGGGTCGCAACAACCCCAAGAAACCCTACAGGTTTGGGGAAGTGTGGCTGGAAAGCTGTCTGGCAGAAAGGGACCTGGAGGGTTCTAATGGACAAGCAGCTGAATATGAGCCAGCAGCGTGACCAGGTGGCCAAAAAAGCCAATAGCATCCTGTCTTGGATCAGAAATGCTGTGTCCAGCAGGAGTAGGGAGGTGACTGTCTCCTTGTACTCTGCCCTGTTGAAGCCACACCTCAAGTATTGTGTCCAGTTTTGGGCACCTCAATACAAGAGAGATGTGGAGGTGTTGGAGCCAGTGCAGAGGAGGGCAACAAAGCTGGGGGAGGGCCTGGAGAATAAATCTGATGAAGAGTGACTGAAGGAGCTGGGGATGGTTAGTTTGAAAAAGAGGAGGCTGAGGGGAGACCTCATTGCTCTCTACAACTACCTGAAAGGATGTTGTAAAGAGGCTGGTGCTGGTCTCTTCTCCCAGGTAATTAGTGATAGAACAAGAGGGAATGGCCTCAAGCTGTGACTGGGTAGGTTTAGACTGGACATGAGGAAACATTTATTCATGGCAAGAGTGGTCAGCCCTTGGAGTATGCTGCCCAGGGTGGTGGTTGACCGAGCCTGCATGTGTTTCAAGGTGGTTTGGATGTGGTACTTGGGGATATGGTTTAGGGGTGACCCTTGTAGAGTAGGGTTGTCAGTTGGGACTTGGTGATCCTGAGGGGCTTTTCCAACCTGAATGTTTCTGTGATTCTGTGAAAACAGCTTTTTCTGAATCTGCAGAGGGAAATGGGGATCTCTGGTTTCTGGATTACAACAGTTTATACTTTGATCAGGTAGAGACACTCTAATGACATAGAGGAAGATATCAGTTTTCTATTAGTAATTTAGACTTCGCTTCTGAATTTGTTGTTCAGGGAAAAAACCGTGGTGGTCTTTTTGTGTGTGTGTGTGGTTTGGGGTGGATTTTGTTGTTTTAAATGTGTAGAGCTGTGTGTGTGGGGGGTGGTATTAATTTTTTTCCCTTTTAATCTCTGACAGACAAGCCTTTCAGGAAGTGTTTATGCATAAGGCACGCCTAAGGGGGGCAGATTGTTTGCTTTAACGTTTTAGGCATTTAAGGTTAAGTGATGGAAAGGGCTCATTCAGCTGAATGAGTCATCACTTGTCTTCTGCATTTTGATTTATACATTTCATAAAAGAAAGGATTATCAAACAATAATAGCTGGCAAGCTCTCTTGCCAGCCAGCCCCAGACAGATACCTAATGTGTTTTTCCAGTGATGTGTCCAGTTTGCTCTCAAAGTTCCTAGGAACAATAAGACTCCTGCTGCTTTTTTTTTTTCCTTCAGACACTTAAAAAAGCTCATTGTTAGGAATTTCCCCCAGTTTAGTCATTTTCTGTATTTTTAGTTACACCTTCTTGCCTGAGCCTGGTTATTTATTCCCTTCCTTGGTGTTTACACTCTTCAAATACTCGAAGCGGTTAACATATGGCTGTTGGACATTGTGCAGACAATCAAACATCATTCCTTTAATGCCTCCTCATAAATCAGCCCCTCCAGCTGTTCAGTCATTTTTAGGGCCTTTCTTTTCTTTCACATACTCATCATTCTGTTGCTCTCTTTCTGGTATTAAAGGACCCAGCATTGTGCAGAGACTCCTGCCTATAATCCCCCCAGCCCAGAGGAAGGCTGAGTCACTCACTCTCTGGTACAGTTTTTGTGACCCATGCACAGCTGGGTATGAATCCCAGTTTGGGTTGCTGTCTCACATCTGCTGATTTGGTGCTTTGTAACACATCTTTCATTTTGGTTAAAGCAGAGCAGCATTTTGGACTGTCTGAAAGCTTGAATTAGTAAATTCAGGACATTTAAAAGAATTAGGAGTGATGCTGTGTGCTGGTGATTACAGATTTACCTAAGAGCCAAGAGCAGAAGAGCCTTCCAGTACCTGAAGGGGTCCTACAGGAAGGATGGAGTGAGACTGTTGACAACAAAGGCCTGCAGTGGCAGGACAAGGGCCAATGGCTTCAAACTGGAGAAGAGCAGATTTAGATTGGATGTTAGAACAAGTTCTTTACTATGAGGGTGGTGGAACACTGGAACAGGTTGTCCAGGGAGGTGGCTGGGGCCCCTTCCCTGGAGATATTCAAGGTGAGGCTCAACAAGGTCCTGGGCAACCTGATCTAGTTGAGGATATCCCTGGAAATATTCAGTGTGAAGCTCAACAAGGTCCTGAGCAACCTGATCTAGTTGGGGATGTCCCTGCTGACTGCAGGGAGGTTGGACTGGATGACCTTTGGAGGTCCCTTCTGGTCTGGACCATTCTATAATTCTAAGAGCAAATAAGGACTAAATGTGGTATTGCAGCATCAGCAAGAGGGAGATGTTGTACTTCTGTGCACTGGAGGCTAATTGGTGGCAGGAAGGATTTAAGACATCACTTAGTCCATTATCCTCCCTAGAGGTAGGATGCAGTATAGATCTGTTGCTCCTGAGGAGCTCATCTTTCCAGTTGTTAAAGACATCCACCGAAGAGGCTGCAATTTCTACAGGAAATCTCTTCCACTATTTCCAAAGCAATACTGCTAGAAGGCTTTTCTTACTTTCCATAATTTCAGTTTCCAGGCATCCCAGGAGGATTAAGAATTGCCTTTTCTTTTTTTTTTCCCCCTTCTTCCCTACTTTAAATCACAACATTTATGAAATCCAGGACTGGAACCTGGGTGCACCTGTTCCTCTCAACAAAAAGGAGATGTAAATGGTGAAAGAAATATGGTCACTGTGTGACCTGTCATTACTAATCTAGTCCTCTAGTCACAAAATATTTAAGCAGCCATAATCAGTGCTCCTGAGAATGACTGCCTGGCTGGGAGATGCTGAGAATGAGTATTAATAATTCAATGAGAAAGACTTTATGCATGCCAGAGTCCCAGCTGCTGGTGAGGATGATTGCAGTAGTGCTGTGCTGATTTGTACCAGCTGAAGGTCTGTGATCTATGCAGATTGAGTTTTGTTTGAAACATACAGAGCTGTGGCAAATGTCTACCCAGCATCTTGCATGTGTCCCCGAAGTTTCCTCTGAACTAACTAAAGTTCACTTGAAAAATAGCACCAATTCAAAACTGTCCTGAGAGATAAATATAGCAGGGCAAGATGAAAAGCCTGCAAACCTGCCCTGGAAATACTGGAAGAAGTTATTTCTTTTCAAGTTGTGTTTAGAATACTTAATTATTGGGGGGGGGGGGGAGGGTGGCTGTAAGTACATTGCAAGGAATTTGTGGTTTTATGGGTACTTCACTCCCATGTTCTAGCCAGTGTCAGGAAATGCTGGGAGACGTTGTGGAGAAAATGCTACCCAAGTCTAGAAGGTGTTTAGTGGTCTGGGAAAGGGTCCAAATTGGATAGTCAAAGAAAAATATAGCACATCTTTTGGAAGTTTAGGAAGTGTTCCAGTTCCCATGTAAGTATTAGGATGTACTGCAAATGTAGTGTAGATATACACACAGGTCTTGCTTACCCAAAACAAGACTTATTTGATCAGTAAGTACATGCACTTACAAAGGTTAGTGCTCCATTTTTCACACAGAATCACAGAATTCCAGAAAGTTTAGGGGTTGGAAGGGGCTTTGGAAGATTATCTAGTCCAACCCCCTTGGCAGAGCAGGATCACTTAGAGTAGGTCACACAGGAAAGGATCCAGGGGGATTTTGAATGTCTTCAGAGAAGGAGACTCCACGACCCCCCTGGGCAGCCTGTTCCAGGGCTCTGTCACCCTCACAGGGAAAAAGTTTTTCCTTATGTTTATGTGGAGCCTCCTATGCTCCAGCTTGCACTCATTGCCCCTTGTCCTGTCATTAGACATCACCAAGCAGAGCCTGACTCCATCCTCTTGGCACTCACCCTTTACATCTTTATAAACATTATTGAGGTCCCTCTTTAGTCAACTTTCTCCAAGCTAAAGACCCCAGCTCCCTCAGCCTTTCCTCATGAGGATGCTCCACTCCCTTAATCATCTTTGTGGCTCTGTGCTGGACTCTTTCAAGCAGTTTCCTGAGGTCTTTCTTGAACTGAGGGGCCCAGAACTGGACACAACATTCCAGGTGTGGCCTCACCAGGGTGGAGTAGAGAGGGAGAAGAACCCCCTCTCTGCCTAGCCATACCCCTTCCAGCACACCCCAGAATGCCATTTTGAGGTGCAGTTATTGTTGACATCCAGTGTTCAGGTAATTGTATTGCCACACTTTCTGACATTTGCTGTTCTTAAATGAACTAGTTGTAATATCCTTTGTATGGATGAGCCTGGAAAGTTGTCACCTAGGTAATATACCCAGAAAAAAAAACCACCAAAAAATTGCTTCATAAATCAAGACACAAGAGTGTCACATGCAAGAGAAGTTCTTTGGAATATGCAGCTATCAAGTGGGAGTAAGGCCATCAAATACACCAAGAGTGTGCTCCAGCATCATTCCTGATGTCCCTATAAAAAAATAACAACAAAGCAAATGCAATAAATGGCACTGTCTTACAACTGCCATGGAACATTGTAGGGGCTTGATCTATAGAATCATAGTATCAATCAGGGTTGGAAGGGACCACAAGGATCAGCTAGTTTCAAGCCCCCTGCCATGGGCAGGGACACCTCACACTAGATCAGGCTGGCCAGAGCCTCATCCAGCCTGGGCTTAAACACTTCCAGGGATGGGGCCTCAACCCACTCCCTGGGCAACCCATTCCAGGGCTTCACCACCCTCATGGGGAAGAACTTCTTCCTCACATCCAGCCTGAGTTTCCCCACTTCCAGCTTCATTCCATTCCCCCCAGTCCTATCACTACC
This sequence comes from Colaptes auratus, assembly GCA_015227895.2. Taxonomy (NCBI): domain Eukaryota; kingdom Metazoa; phylum Chordata; class Aves; order Piciformes; family Picidae; genus Colaptes; species Colaptes auratus. The sequence continues at coordinate 53,528,311 of CM037640.1, read as the reverse complement.
TGATAGCCTGAGAAGTCCCTCCCCAGCCTTCTTGTAGGCCCCCTTCAGATACTGGAAGGCCACAATGAGGTCACCTCTGAGCCTTCTCTTCTCCAGACTGAACAGCCTCTCTCAGTCTGTCCTCATAGGAGAGGTGCTCCAGCCCTCTGATCATCCTACCTCACTTTTAAGCACCTAGTAGAAACACCTAAATAACAAGTAAAATCATTCAAGAAGTTCTGCTGTCAAAAAAGAAAGTGATGAACACCACCAGAAGGCTTCAGGTCTGTGTGTCTGGAAGTCTGTGCTCCCCCAGTCTGCTCGTGCTCAGTTTGTTTAAGTGGGCCCTGATTCTCACTTCGTCTCCTGCAGGTATAATGGCATTCCCATAGATTCTAACAGTGGCCTTCAGGGGCTGGAATGCCCCCCTACACACCTGCCCAGTGAAAACTAAGGAGAAAACAAGAGAGGAATACCTTGACCTTTCTCACACCTGTTGGAACTCAGTCCATTGCTCCGCTGAGTAAAGAGCCAACATTTGCATTAATCTTCTCCTCATCTGCTGCATTTCTCTTCACTAAATGTTGAGCCAGACCAGGCTGAATAGCTTAGTCTTCATTAATATTTGCAAGCCTAGAAAACAATGACTTGAGTCATACCTCAGACTCAGATAAACCTTTGTTTTCTGATTGGCTGTTGCCATTACCAACCCACAGCTGCAGCCTGGGCAGCTGCAGCCTGAGCTAGTGGCATGTTTGCACCGCCTGATAGCTGCCTTTAGCATCCCAGTAGGGTAGTGCCACCACATTGCACAAGGGCTTTGATCAAGTAGCAAAACTGAGGGATTCAGCCTTTTATTCTTTGTTGTGTTCTGACTTGTAGACTGGTTTTAATTACTTGAAGAGTGATTCATGGCAGAGAAACACAGCTCCATGATCAGTGCAGTCTCCAGCAGTTACTTAGCCTTTAATGATATGGATTACCCAGAAGTCTTGCAGCACTTTGGAGGTTCCTGCTAATGTGCAGAAGGACATGCACTTGGCTTATATGTCACATCAGCAGTTTTGCATAGTCTAACGTTTGAGATGAAATGGTAGTAAGTCAAATAAAGATGTCTAAGATTATTTATCTTATTACAGGATCACAGGATGTTAAGGGTTGGAAAGGACCTATGGAGATCTTTGAGTCCAATCCCCCTGCCAGAGCAGGAGCATAGAATCCAGCACAGGTCACACAGGAACACATCCAGATGGGTCTTGAATGTCTTCAGAGAAGGAGACTCCACAACCTCTCTGGGGAGCCTGTTCCAGTGCTCTGTGACCCTTAGAGTAAAGTTCTTCCTCATGTTGAGGTGGAACTTCCTGTGCTGTAGTTTACATCCATTGCCCCTTGTCTTACTGCGCGGCGTGAGTGAGCAGAGGCTGTCCCTTCCTTCATGACACCCAGCCTCAGATATTTATAGACATTTATTAGATCCTCTCTCAGTCTTCTTTCGAGATTAAACAGCCCCAGGTCTTTCAGGCTTTCTACATGAGGCAGCACTCCAGTCCCTTAATCATCCTTGTAGCCCTCTGTTGGACTCTCTCAAGTAGATCCCGGTCTCTCTTCAACTGGGGAGCCCACAATTGGATGCAATACTCCATGTGGGGCTTCACCAGGGCAGAGTAGAGGGACAGAGCTAACACTAAAGGAAGGTGGTACAGATGATGCCTGTACAGTATTTAAAAACACCTAAGGGAAGAGTCATCTCCATGGGGATTTCATTCTGCTGCTGTTCTTCAACGCTTTTCTTTTAGGGGCACTTTACTTGCAGGAGGCACACTGTTGAGGCAGATGTTACCTTTATAGGTTCTTCCAGTGCTCAGTGCCTCTTGGATGTTGGGCTGTGTTGCCAGATGGCTGGTTTTGCTCAGATTTTATAAGTCAAGGTTAGAGTGAATATCAAAACATGTGACTGAACAAAGCAAAACAAGGGAGAAAAGCGTTTTCTATTCTAAAACTGCTAAAGAGAACGATCTAAGTATTTGAGGGGGGTGGGTGGAGGGAAGCTGTCGTACTAATAGTGAGTGGAATGGGAAGCAGTGTGCATGGGGGTGCAAAAATAAATAAATCAGTAAAAAAGAAGAAATGTTTTATCTCATTAACATTTCTGCCAGTGTGTAGTAAGAACTACTCCAGGAGATTTTTTTGCCTGCCAGGAGAGCACCGTTTCCAAGGAGCATACAACACACCGAGGGCCTGAGTGGCTCTGAGTGAAGGCGAGGGACAGGTTGCAGGTGACTTCATAGTTTCAGAGTTTCATAGTTTCAGTTAGGGTTGGAAGGGACCACAAGGATCATCCAGTTCCAACCCCCCTGCCATGGGCAGGGACACTCTACACTAGATCAGGCTGGACAGAGCCTCGTCCAGCCTGGGCTTAAACACCTCAAGGGACAGGGCCTCAACCACCTCCCTGCACAACCCATTCCAGGCCTTCACCACCCTCACGGTGAAGAACTTCCTCCTCATGTCCAGCCTGAATCTCCCCACCTCCAGCTTCATTCCATTCCCCCTAGTCCTATCACTCCCTGATAGTCTGAAAAGTCCCTCCCCAGCCTTCTTGTAGGCCCCCTTCAGATACTGGAAGGCCACAATGAAGTCACCTCAGAGCCTTCTCTTCTCCAGACTGAACAGCCCCAACTCCTTCAGTCTGTCCTCACAGGAGAGGTGCTCCAGCCCTCTGATCATCCTCGTGGCCCTTTTCTGAACACGCTCCAGCACCTCCAGATCCCTCTTGGAATAGGGGCTCCAGACCTGGAGGCAGTACTCCAGGTGGGGTCTCCCCAGAGCTGAGTAGAAGGGGAGAATCACCTCCCTTGACCTGCTGGCCACACTTCTCCTGATGCAATTCTTCAATGCCTTTTCAATCCAGGTCTAAAGCCTACCATTAGCCTAAGACTGCAGTTAAATAAGACCTTCTTTGCTTTAAAGCCCAGATCTACTGTGCCAGATTAGTGAGGCAAAAACTGGCCTTACAGATCTTCAGGCTGCAGTAAATTAATCCTGGCTACCTGTGAGCTGGAAGAGTCTGTCTGGCAGCGAGGGAGGAACACACTATGGGTACTATATCCTCTAGCTGAAGAAGGGAAGGTGGCATACAGCCACTACTCCTGCATTGAATTACCCAGCATTTCCCCTGATGGAGGACTGTCAGGAAAGCGAGAGCGCCGGATCTCTGGCGCTTTTGCACCGCTGAAGCGGCGAAAAACGCAGCTGGAGCAGACCTGAATCTGCACAGCCCTGAATCTGCACAGCCCTGAATCTGCACAGCCCTTTTCACTTAGCACTCTAATGGATTTTTTTTCTTCCTGTTCCTGAGCTCTATGGCAAATGGCAAAACATTCGAGGGGCTTTAATGACACAATATGTTAAAATGCAGACTAAGCACTCATCACACATTAATTGCCAACAGATTCCTGAAGACACTTTTTTGACATTGAGTGATTGCATAGGAGATGTGACTTGCTTCTAAAAAGGATAGTCCTCAGTGAGGTTATTTCTTGCAACCATTCTGTAATTATTTCTTTTGCACTGACTATCTTTGGATCTGGTGGCATAAATCATAAAATACCAGGGTGGTATAAAATACCAGGTAGCCAAGAAGGCCAATGGCATCCTGACCTGGATCAGAAATAGTGTGGCCAGCAGGGAAGTCATTCTGCCCTGTACTCGGCACTGGTTAGGCCACACCTTGAGTACTGTGTCCAGATCTGGGGCTCCTCAATTTAAGAAGGACATGGAGACTCTTGAACGTGTCCAGGGAAGGGCAACGAGGCTGGGGAGAGGCCTCGAGCACAAGCCCTACGAGGAGAGGGCCCTCTCATATGATGGTTTATGGACAACAGAACCCTGCAAAACAGAAGCTGGCAAAACCAGAGAAAGCACCTTGTGCTCACCTGTTGTCTGGGCCAGGAAGGTGAGGAGAAAGGACACACAGGAGTATTTTGCTCATTCCTTACAAATACTATGTTATACCCACACCACTTGATCTGCAGCCCAAGGAAATCCACTCCTTAGAACTCCCCAGCCTTTAATCACAGGGTGTGTCAAGAGGTTAAGAAATTCTAAAGATATTCATCACACAACAGCCAGAAAAACAAAACAAAACAAAACAAAACCAAAGCACACAAGCAAAACAGTGTTTGCCAAACTGAAAATGAGCTCAGAAATAGATAAACACACATCAGCACTCCGCACTGGGTCAGGAAGTGGCTGGGGGGCCGAGCCCAGAGAGTGGTGGTGAATGGTGCCACATCCAGCTGGTGGCCAGGCACTAGTGGTGTGCCCCAGGGATCAGTGCTGGGCCCCATGCTCTTTATCAATTATATGGATGAGGGCATTGAGCCATCATCAGTAAATTTGCAGATGACACCAAGCTGGGGACAGGTGTTGATCTGTTAGAGGGTAGGAGAGCTCTGCAGATTGACCTTGCCAGGCTGAACAGATGGGCAGAGTCCAAGGGCATGAGATTGAACACATCCAAGTGCCGGGTGCTGTACTTTGACCACAGCAACCCCATGCAGTGCTACAGGCTGGGGTCAGAGTGGCTGGAGAGCAGCCAGGCAGAGAGGGATCTGGGGGTGGTGGTTGACAGTAGGCTGAACATGAGCCTGCAGTGTGCCCAGGTGGCCAAGAAGGCCAATGGCATTCTGGCCTGGATCAGGAACAGTGTGGCCAGCAGGAGCAGGGAAGTCATTCTGCTCCTGTACTCTGCTTTGGTTAGGCCACACCTTGAGTACTGTGTCCAGTTCTGGACTCCTCAGTTTAAGAAGGACACTGAGACACTTGAACGTGTTCAGAGAAGGGCAACAAAGCTGGTGAGGGGTTTGAAACACAAGCCCTATGAGGAGAGGCTGAGGGAGCTGGGGTTGTTTAGCCTGGAGAAGAGGAGGCTCAGGGGTGACCTCATTGCTCTCTACAACTACCTGAAGGATGGTTGTAGACAGGAAGGGGTTGGTCTCTTCTCTCTAGCAACCAGCACCAGAACAAGAGGACACAGTCTCAAGCTGTGCCAGGGGAGGTTTAGGCTGGAGGTGAGGAGAAAGTTCTTCACCGAGAGAGTCATTCGCCATTGGAATGGTCTGCCCAGGGAGGTGGTGGAGTCACCTTCATTGGAGGTGTTCAAGAGGGGATTGGACGTGGCACTTGGTGCCATGATTTAGTAGTCATGAGGTGTTGGGTGACAGGTTGGACTCGATGATCTTTGAGGTCTTTTCCAACCTTTTTGATTCTATGATTCTATCATTCTATTCTTTAAACCAATGTTTTAGAAGCCTGAGCTATGTATGTTAATCCTACAGAAATATCTCTCCAATAATCAACTGCTATTCTATATGTATAAAAAAACAAAAAAAGGGGCAATTAGAATCTTATTAAATCTAAATTAAAAGCTTACATGAGAAACAACTTCAAAATAGATATTGAAACCTAAGAGTTTGCACTCTGAAGTGTTTGCTCCTATTACAATGCACACTTAAGGGTTTGATAATTTTTTCCAGGTGGACCAAAACAAAAAAGGGTTTGAATTTGTAGCCAGTTTCAAATTTTAAAGTAAACAAGCTATTCAAATGGCAGGACGTGGCTTGCCCTGTTGTACCCATATGGGAATGTTTAATTTTAAACACATCATTGGACCACTAGATGGATAAAGAACTGGCTTGATGGCCGCACCCAAAGAGTGGCTGTCAATGGGTCCATGTCCCAGTGGAGGCCAGGGACAAGCAGAGTCCCTCAGGGATCAGTCCTGGGACCAGGCTTGTTCAACATCGTTGTGGGTGCCATGGACAGTGGCATTGAGTGCACCCTCAGCAAGTTTGCTGATGACACCAAGCTGTGTGGTGCAGCAGACAGGCTGGAGGGAAGGGATCCATCCAGAGGGACCTTGACAGGCTGGAGAGGTGGGCACAAGCCAACCTCATGAGCTTCAACAAGACCAAGGGCAGGGTCCTGCATCTGGGTCGAGGCAATCCCAGGCACAAATCCAGGCTGGGCAGGGACTGGCTGGGGAGCAGCCCTGAGAAGAGAGACTTGGGGGTGCTGGTGGACGAGAAGCTCAACAGGAGCTCTCAATGTGCACTTGCAGCCCGGAAAGCCAATCAGATCCTGGGCTGCATCAGGAGAAGTGTGGCCAGCAGGTCAAGGGAGGTGATTCTCCCCCTCTACTCAGCTCTGGTGAGACCCCACCTGGAGTACTGCCTCCAGTTCTGGAGCCCCTATTCCAAGAGGGATCTGGAGGTGCTGGAAGGTGTCCAGAGAAGGGCCAGAGGATGATCAGAGGGTTGGAGCACCTCTCCTCTGAGGACAGACTGAAGGAGTTGGGGCTGTTCAGTCTGGAGAAGAGAAGGCTCCGAGGTGACCTCATTGTGGCCTTCCAGGATCTGAAGGGGGCCTACAAGAAGGCTGGGGAGGGACTTCTCAGGCTATCAGGGAGTGATAGGACTAGGGGGAATGGAATGAAGCTGGAGGTGGGGAGATTCAGGCTGGATGTGAGGAAGAAGTTCTTCCCCATGAGAGTGGTAAAGCCCTGGAATGGGTTGTCCAGGGAGGTGGTTGAGGCCCCATCCCTGGAGGTGTTTAAGCCCAGGCTGGATGAGGCTCTGGCCAGCCTGATCTAGTGCGGGGTGTCCCTGCCCATGGCAGAGGGGTTGGAACTAGATGATCCTTGTGGTCCCTTCCAACCCTGACTGATACTATGATACTATGAAAACATGGCAGATTAACTTTTTTCTTTAAAGGAAGGGCTATTTGATTATTTTTATTTCAGATGCTGACCTTGGTTTTTCCGACATGCAAATTCTGGGTCACTGATAGTCCCAGGGAAGGAAAAGCAAGGATATGATGGCAGTGTTCAAGAGGGCCATGGATCCTTAGGTGCGCCAAGGAAAGTGTGTCCAGCAGGTCTAGGGAGGTGCTTCTCCCCCTCTACTCTGCCAGTGAGACCACACCTGGAATACTGTGTCCAGTTTTTGAACTCCCCAGTTCAAGAGAGACAGAGACCTGCTGGAGAGAATCCAACAGAGAGCCATGAAGATAATTAGGGGACTTGAGGATCTCCTCTATGAAGAGAGACTGAGATCCCTGGGCTGTTTAGTTCTTGAAGAGAAGACTGAGAGGGGATCTGATCAATGTCTATCAATATCTGAGGCTGGGTTGTCGTGGAGGGGGCCAAGCTCTTTCCCGTAGTGCACAGTAGTAAGCACAAAGAGCAATGAATGCAAACTAGAACACAGAAGATTTCATCGCAGCATGAGGAGAAACTTCTTTACAGTGAGGCTGACAGAGCACTGGAGCAAGCTGCCCAGAGAGGTTGTGGAATCTCCTTCTCTGAGACATTCAAAATCCCCCTGGATGCTTTCCTCTGTGACCTACTCTAAGTGATCTTCTCTGCCAAGGGGGTTGGACTACGGCTGGAAGGGCCCTCGAAAGATCATCCAGTCCAAGCTCCTGCCAGAGTGGGATCACCTACACCAGATCACACAGGATGCATCCAGGCACATAGAACATAGGAGATTTCAACTCAGCATGAGGAGAAACTTCTTTACATTTTTTTAATATTAGGGGGAAATCTCAACCCACCACAGAGGGTGACAGAGCACTGGAACAGGCTGCCCAGAGAGGTTGTGGAGTCTCCTTCTCTGGAGACTTCCAAAACCCACCTGGATGCATTCCTGTGCAGACTACCCTAAGTGGTCCTGCTTTGGCATGGTGGCTGGACTCGATGATCTCTGGAGGTCCCTTCCTACCTCTAACATTCTGTGATTTTCACAAGATGAATTAATGTGGAAAAGTCTGTAATGACCACAGGGTATGAGGGCATCGCCACTGGAGTGATGCTGAGCATCGCTGCTGAAGCCTAAAGCCATGGTTTGCTCTCCTTGCTTTAACAGAAGGGCAAAAGTCCCAGCTCTTAGTTATTGCTCAGCCACTCTTTCACCAGTCCTTCCAAACTGGGCTATTATGAGGCTCTCTTGCTCTGCCACATAATAAGTGTATACACTGAAATCTGTGCTTGCATTTCTTCTGTTGTACCCACAGGGCAAAAGCAGAATTAGACATAGAAGCATGAGGCTCCTGCAGAGAAGCAGCAAGAAGGGCGGTGCATGAATTCCTTCTGGTATTCCATAGAGATGTCTACTATATGGGCTGTAGTTGCAGGCTGTGCCTTTTGAGCTCAATTTGTTCAACAGTTGGTACTTCCACATGCTGGTATCTATCAGGAAAACATTGTAGCTGTGTGGGAATCATGATTTTATTGGCTTTCAGTCATTGTTAAGTATTTTTCCAGTCTTTCTGGAGATGCTTCCATCTTTCCTGTATGGTCCATGAGCACATAGTCTCTCTGAATGTCCTTGTTTCTCAAAGGACTGCCTTGGGAGCTCAAGGATGCTTGCTTGCCTTTTTCATTTTGTGAGAAAGATAGTTAACTTAATGGAATAGAATAAGGTTTATTGGAGCAGGGTTTCCTTACAGTGTTTTCCAACAATTTGGAGTGGGTTTTTTTCTGCAACATAAATTTTTCTTCTCAGCTGCAGGATTGGATCATTCCCCTAATTACTACCCGTGAAAGCAGTGATGTGACTGGAATATAGTTTTCTTTCTCTAGAAGGCTGTCATAACAAAACCAAAACCTCTAGCTGGTACTGTGTCATCATCTCTATGGCTTTTCTATCTCACTGGATGTCCAAGGAGGGAGGTGGTCTTGCAGCACTAAAAAGGAGGCATATGGACAAACATAGAATAATACAATACAATACAATAAACCAGTTGGAAGAGACCTTCAAGATCATTGTGTCCAACCTATCAACCAATCCAACCCACCCAATAACTAGATCATGGCACCAAGCACCCCATCAAGTCTCCTCCTGACACCTCCAGTGATGGTGACTCCACCACCTCCCCGGCAGACCCTCCAATGGGCAATCACTCTCTCTGTATAGAACTTCTTCCAACATTCAGTCTAAACTGCCCTGGCACAGCTTGAGACTGTGTCCTCTTGTTCTGGTGCGGCTGCCTGGGAGAAGAGACCAACCTCCGCCTGTCTACAACCTCCCTTCAGGTAGTTGTAGAGAGCAATAAGGTCACCATTTGATTTTCATTCCTTGTGTAATAGCATATCCTTCACACCTCTCTATGTGAGTCTCAAGAGGATGGAGCCAGGCTCTTCCTGGTGGTGCCCAATGACAGGACGAGGGGCAATGGCCTGTAAAACACTGGAAGGATACCCTGCTCCAATAAACCTTATTCTATTCCATTAAGTTAATTATCTTGCTCCACAAAAAGAAAAAGGCAAACAAGTTGAGGCATAGGAAGTTTCATGGAACCATGAGGAAAAATGTTTTCCCTGTGAGGATGACAGAGCACTGGAACAGGCTGCCCAGGGGGTTGTGGAGTCTCCCTCTGTAGAAATATTCAAAACTTGCCTTGCTGGATGCATTCCTGTGTAATCTGGTCTAGCGATCCTGCTCTGGCTGAGGTTGGACTGGATGATCTTTCGGGTCCCTTCCACCCCTGAAATTCTGTGATTCTGTGATCATAAAACCACAGAACCACAGAATGGTTTGGGCTGGAAGGGACCTTAAAGATCATCTAGTTCTAACACCCCTACTATGTGCAGCCAATCCATTAGGGGACAATCCCTACTAGAATGGGTTGCTCAAGGCTCCTGCAACCTGACTCATACTATGTGTGGAGGCCTGTAAATGTATGTGCTTATATGTCATGCATCTCTGGGATTTTTTTTGGGTTAGTTGGAGGAGAAATGCTGATCTGTTAAAGCATATGGGAAGCACAAATAGAAATGCCTAGAAGAGCATGGTCTCCACAATGTGGAATTCACAGTCATGCTAGGAAGGGGTGTAGGCTGGCTAAGGGTGGCTGTCTGGCAATGGTTAGGCTGTGTTCTGTGAAAGAGACCTCTTGGTAGTTTGAAACACTGCCATTCCCACGAGGGTTTGTATGCAGAACCTCACTGGAAAGACCCCTGAAGGTTTGAACAAAGCGCTCCTCCTTTGCTGGGGGAACGCTTGCTTTCTCTCTGGTCCCAATGAAGGTACTGTAGAAACTGCTGATGTGAGTTAAATATTTATTAGCATAGAAAAAAACTTGTGTAAACACTGCCTCACACGCTTTCATTGCCTCTTCAAGCTGCAAACAATGGAGAGGCCTGACACTGAAATCTCTTCTTTTGTCTACACAGAGGAATACTTGCTTTCTGCTTTACACAGAACTTGCTTTCTAAGAAAGGATTTCTAAAATGGGCTTCTGGTCTTCTTGCTGGCCCACAGAACAGTGTTACAGTCACTAAACACAGATATGCCCAGGGAGGTGGTGGAGTCCCATCAGTGGAGGTGTTTAGGAAGAGACTTGATGGGGTGCTTGGTACCATGGCTTGGTTATAGTGTTGGATGATGGTTGGACTCAATGATTTCAAGGGTCTCTTCCAACCTGGTCTGGTCTATTCTATTCCTATTCTATTCTATTCTATTCTATTCTATTCTATTCTATTCTATTCTATTCTATTCCATTCCATTCCATTCCATTCCATTCCATTCCATTCCATTCCATTCCAATCTCTTCAAGTTCAAAATGTTTCTTCAGTAGTGTGTGAAAAACCACAGAGCAGTCTGCTGCCTGGAATGAGTTGAATGCAGTGCTTTGTGAATGTGTGTTTGCATTCCAAACAATGTTTGGGGCTGACTGTGTTGGTGGAATTTTTTGTTGTGTGTTATTGATGGGTTGGACGTGATGATCTTGAAGGTCTCTTCCAACCTGGTGTATTGTATTGTATTCATGAGCACTGTCGAGATGGCAAATATCTGCCTCCCTAGCAGCAGCTGATTAGATCTAGGGACACATTTGATCCTTTCTTCTGCCTTTCTGAGGTTTTGGTATATGCTTCAGGTAAAGTCTTAAAACTGTTGTGCTCCTATGGAGGTCAGGAAAGAATCTTGCTGGCTGTAATGTTCATGAGATGAAAAGAAATCATAGTATCATAGAATCAATAAGGTTGGAAAAGACCTCAAAGATCATCGAGTCCAACCTGACACCCAACACCTCATGACTACTAAATCATGGCACCAAGTGCCACGTCCAATTCCTTTTTGAACACCTCCAGGATTGTACTCCACCACCACCCCTCCCTGGGCAGCATATTCCAATGGCCAATCTCTCTTTCTGGAAGAACTTCTTCCTAACATCCGCCTAAATTCCCCTGGCACAGCTTGAGACTGTGTCCTCTTTGTTCGGTGCTGGCTGCCTGGGAGAAGAGACCAACGCCCACTTGGCTACAACCGCCCTTCATGTAGTTGTAGACAGCAAGAAGGTCACCCCTGAGCCTCCTCTTCTCCAGGCTAAGCAACCCCAGCTCCCTCAGCCTCTTCTCATAGGAGCTTGTGTTCCAAACCCCTCCCCCCCAGCTTTGTGCCCTTCTCTGGTCACGTTCCAGCAAGTCAACATCTTTCCTGAACTGAGGGTCCCAGAACTGGACACAGGACTCAAGGTGTGGCCTAACCAGTGTGGACTGCAGGGGCACAATGACCTCCCTGCTCATACTGGCCAACTGTTCCTGATCCAAGCCAGAATACCATTCGCCTTCTTGGCCACCTTGGCACACTCCTGGCTCATGTTCAGCCTACTGTCAACCACCACCCCCCGATCCCTCTCTGCTGCTGCTGCTCTCCAGCCAAGCTGACCCCAGCCTGTAGCACTGCATGGAGTTATTGTGGCCAATGTGTAGAAGCCAGCACTTGGATGTGTTAAATCTCATGCCCTTGGACTCTGTCCATCTGTTCAGCCTGTCAAGGTCCCTCTGCAGAGCTCTCCTACTCTAACAGATCAACTCCTGCCCCAGCTTGGTGTCATCTGCAAATTTACTGATGATGACTCAATGCCCTCATCCATATAATCGATAAAGAGCATGGAGCCCATCACTGATCCTGGGGGACACCATTAGTGCCTGGCCGCCGCTGGATTGGCACCATTCACCACCACTCTCTCGGGCTCGGCCCTCCAGCCACTTCCTGACCCAGCACAGTGTCTTATGTGCTGATGTGTGTTTATCTATTTCTGACTCATTTTCAGTTTGGCAGACACTGTTTTGCTTGTGTGTTTTGTTTTTGGTTTTGTTTGTTTTTGCTTTTGCTTTTGTTTTTTGTTTTCTGGCTGTGTGTGATGAATATCTTTAGAATTTTCTTAACCTCTTGACACACCCTGTGATTAAAGGCTGGGGAGTTCTAAGGAGTGGATTTCCCTTGGGCTGCAGATCAAGTGGTGTGGGTATAACAAGTATTTGTAAGGAATGAGCAAAATACTCCTGTGTGTCCTTTCTCCTCACCTTCCTGGCCCAACAACAGGTGTAGCACAAGGTGCTTTCTCTGTTTTTGCCAGCTTCTGATTTGCAGGGTTTTGTTGTCCATACCCATCATATGAGAGGGCTGAGAGAGAAGGAGCCGGCCACTTTCATCC
>CM037640.1:53200560-53515331 GCA_015227895.2 Colaptes auratus | reverse complement strand
GGAATAAAATAGAGAGGCAAAGGCCCAGTTAGAACTGAAACTGGCCACCTCTGTGAAAGAAAATAAAAAGCAATTTTACAAATATATCAACGCTAAAAAGAAGGGAAGAAGAACCTCCACTCCTTACTGGACCTGGAGGGGAACACGGTGACCGAAGATGAGGAAAAGGCTGAGGTCCTGAACGCCTTCTTTGCCTCCATGTTTAACAGCAAGGCAGGAGTCCAGGATGAGTGGCCTCCTGAGCTGGGTAATAGGGTCGGGGAGCAGTGTAATGCCCCAGAAATCCATGAGGAATTAGTTCGGGACCTGCTGAGCCACTTGGACACCCCCAAGTCCATGGGACCGGATGGGATCCATCCTAGGGTGCTGAGAGAGCTGGCAGATGAGCTGGCCAAGCCGCTCTCCATCATTTTCCTCCAGTCCTGGCTCACTGGAGAGGTCCCAGATGACTGGAAACTGGCCAATGTGATCCCCATCCACAAGAAGGGACGGATGGAGGAGCCCGGAAACTACAGGCCAGTCAGCCTGACCTCAGTGCCAGGGAAGTGATGGAACAGATTATCCTGGAGGCAATAACTGCGCACCTGAAGGATGGCCAAGGGCTCAGGTCCAGCCAACATGGATTTAGGAAGGGCAGGTCCTGCCTCTCCAACCTGATCTCCTTCTATGATCAGGTGACCCGTCTGGTGGACGTGGGGAGGCCTGTGGATGTAGTCTATCTGGACTTCAGCAAGGCCTTTGACACCGTCCCCCACAGTAAACTGCTGGCTAAACTGTCAGCTCGTGGTTTGGACCGCAACACTCTGTGCTGGGTTAGGAACTGGCTGGAGGGCCGAGCCCAGAGAGTGGTGGTGAATGGTGCCGCGTCCGGCTGGCGGCCAGTCACCAGCGGCGTCCCCCAGGGATCGGTGCTGGGCCCCATCCTCTTTAACATCTTCATTGATGATATGGATGAGGGGGTTGAGTCAGTCATCAGCAAGTTTGCAGATGACACCAAGTTGGAACAGATGTTAGTCAGTTAGAGGGTAGAAAGGCTCTGCAGAGGGACCTCGACCGACTGGACAGATGGGCAGAGTCCAATGGGATGGCATTTAATAAGTCCAAGTGCCAGGGGCTGCACTTTGGCCACGGCAACCCCATGCAGAGCTACAGGCTGGGGTCAGAGTGGCTGGAGAGCTGCCAAACAGAGAGGGACCTGGGGGTGCTGATTGACACCCACCTAAACATGAGCCAACAGTGTGCCCAGGTGGCCAAGAAGGCCAATGGCATCCTGGCCTGTATTGGGAATAGTGTGGCCAGCAGGAGCAGGGAGGTCATTCTGCCCCTGTACTCTGCATTGGTTAGGCCACACCTTGAGTACTGTGTCCAGTTCTGGGCCCCTCAGTTTAAGAAGGACATCGAGATACTTGAACGTGTCCAGAAAAGGGCAACAAGGCTGGTGAGAGGCCTTGAGCACAAGCCCTATGAGGAGAGGCTGAGGGAGCTGGGATTGTTTAGCCTGGAGAAGAGAAGGATCAGAGGTGACCTCATTGCTCTCTACAACTACCTGAAAGGTGGTTGTAGACAGGAGGGGGTTCGTCTCTTCTCCCAGGCAACCAGCACCAGAACAAGAGGACACAGTCTCAAGCTGTGCCAGGGGGGTTAGACTCGAGGTGAGGAGGAAGTTCTTCACCGAGCGAGTCATTCGTCATTGGAATGGGCTGCCCAGGGAGGTGGTGGAGTCGCCGTCCCTGGAGGTGTTCAAGGGGAGATTGGACGTGGCACTTGGTGCCATGGTCTAGTTGTGAGGTCTGTTGGGACAGGTTGGACTTGATGATCCTTGGGGTCTCTTCCAACCTTGGTTATACTGTGATACTGTGATACTGTGATACCTGTCTACGACCTCCCTTCAGGTAGTTGTAGACAGCAGACTAGCTCAGTGCTGTGGGGCCTAACTTTCATATACCATAGCTGAGGAGCCCACATCTTCACCTGGAGAACAAATGGGCATGAGCTCCACATAGAAACATCAAAAAACTCTCTACAGAGGCTGAGCTTCATAGCTTGAAATGACATAGGAAAAAGTGCTCTACCCAAATTTGCCTGCAGATATTTCATTGCAATGAGAAAGTCCTGTATCTCCAAACTAAGGTGCTAAAAATGTGACTGGTCAGCTATCTGTCTGAAAAGAATTTTGAGATACCAGCAGGGAAAGTACCAAGTCTCCTGTAGTCTGACCCTGATGCCATAGGACTCTGAGAAGGCAGAATCAAACCCTTGTGGCTCTGCTGGGGGCAGAGCTTCCACAGATGTGTCTCTAGCAGCCCCTAGGACATGACATAGCACTGAGTCTGGCATGCTCTTACATGCAAAAGAATCAAATGGCCAGAGCCCCACAATACCTTAGGTACACAACTCCTGTGTCTGTGCCACTGGAGTCTATTTCCCCTGAACTGAACCTGGCTGCCATTCATCCTCTTGGAGACTGAGGTCTCTGTTTCCTGCAGTTAAAACCACTGGGCATCCAAGTGCCTACTGCTAAGAACAACTTGAGCTAAGTAAGCACAGCCTCTGCTCTACTACTACTCAGCAAATCTCTCCTAGTCCATAAAATATTTCACACCATCTGTGTGTGGGGACACACATGTCCTCATCTAAGCTGCTGTATGAATAGAAGGCAGCAATGTTTCTTGTTATCATGGCAGCCTGGCAGGCACAGCAGGGAGGGCAGGCAGCTCCTGTGTCAGGAGCCCACATACATCCTGGGCTGCATCAAGAGAAGCGTGGCCAGCAGATCAAGGGAGGTGATTCTCCCCCTCTACTTCACTCTGGTGAGACCCCACCTGGAGTACTGCATCCAGTTCTGGAGCCCCTATTACAAGAAGGATCTGGACATGCTGGAGCAGGTCCAGAGAAGGGCCACAAGGATGATCAGAGGGCTGGAGATTTCTCCTATGAGGACAGACTGAGGGAGTTGGGGCTGTTCAGTCTGAGAAGGTTCTGAGGAGACCTAATTGTGGACTTCCAGTATCTGAAGGGGCCTACAAGAAGGCTGGGGAGGGCCTTTTAGGGTGCCAGGCAATGATAGGACTAGGGGGAATGGAACAAAACTAGAAATGGGTAGATTCAGATTGGATGTTAGGAAGAAGTTCTTCACAATGAGGATGGTGAGACACTGGAACTGGTTGCCCAGGGAGGTGGTGGAAGCCTTATCCCTGGAGGTTTTTAAGGCCAGGCTGGATGTGGTTCTGAGCAACCTGATCTTGTGTGAGGTGCCCCTGCCCATGTCAAGGGGGGAGTTGGAACTGGATGACCCTTGAGGTCCCTTCCAACCCTGACAATTCTGTGATTCTATGATTCTATACAACCTATGATTGGTCTGGAACCCTCAGGTTCCAGGTCATCGTGCCATAAGGGGTAGGTCTGGCCAGGCTTCTCATCTGTAAAGGGAAGGGTCAGGTCCAGCACTGCTCCAGGGAAAATGCAGTGCTGCATATTTTAATGTTCAATTATTTTTTTCCAGTGCCCCTGGAAAATTGTACTGTGGGAGGAAAAAATTGCTTAAAAGCAGCAAGAATTATCCCAAACTTGAGGGAAGGCAGCCCATTCCTTCCTGTCTTTTCCTAATACTCACATTCTAGTATTACTTATGAGCTTATGATAGCCTAGAAACCAGCAGCAGATACACAGCAGTTAGCACTCTCAGGGTAGCTGCCCCTTTGCAATCTTTCCAGTTATTAATGCAGAAACATCTCTCCACCCCCTGTGTCTTATACTGGTCCTGAAAGGTGGAATCAAAATAAGAAAGCAGTCAGTGATGGCAATGGCATTTGTAAAATGAATGTCTGTCTGTGCTGTTGCAAGCTCTGCCTCCACTGAGGGTTTTATCAATACAGACACTCCTAAAAGGTGCCACACTGCAGCATTACTGCATCAGCAGAAGTCTCTGCACAGAGTCAGTCTCAGAAGCAGCAGAAGTGGGAACTTGCTTTTGCCAGCCCCTGGGGAGGGACCTGCTCCATGAATTTTGTACATATAGAACTTGCTGATAAGCTCTTTTGCAACATCAATGCCTTTCCCACAGGCACTGGAGGAACCACTTCCTTTCTTCTAGTCTGCAGCTGCCTGTTTAGCTCAAGACTGAGAGTGGAGATTAAGACCAGCTTAATAGGGGAGAACCCCTGGAGCAAAGCCTGCTAGTTGCTCCTGCATCCACAGGAACAGCTCTGTGGAATGAAAGAGATGTGGCAAGGTCCAGTCCTTCGACAGTGACAAGATCCTAATGGCAAGGGGGAGCGTAGTCACCCTCCTGTCTATGCTTAAGGGGAGAGACAGGCTCTCTTTAACCCTCCTCCAAGTAGCTGAAGAAAAAGCACTCCAGACAGGATTGGACAGATTTGGAAAGTGTAAGTGGAAATGCTATTCATAGCTACCTCTTACAGTGCAAAGCCATGGCAGTTTTAGACTGATGCCTAGGGAGTTTTCCACAGACTGAGTAGAAAGGGGTAGAATGCAAATAAATTACCATTGGATGTAAAGGGAAAAGAATGAGAAGGTCTCAATGATCCCATTGGTTTGATTGGTTGATGAACATGAGCCTGCAGTGTGCCCAGGTGGCCAAGAAGGCCAGTGGAATCCTGGACTGTATCAGGAACAGTGTGGCCAGCAGGAGCAGGGAAGTATTCTGCCCTTGTACTCAGCACTGGTTAGGCCACACCTTGAGTACTGTGTCCAGTTCTGGGCCCTCAGTTTAGGAAGGATGTTGAGTTGCTGGAACGTGTCCAGAGAAGGGCAACAAAGCTGGGGAGGGGTTTGGAGCACAGCCCTATGAGGAGGCTGAGAGAGCTGGGGTTGCTTAGCCTGGAGAAGAGGGACTCAGGGGAGACCTTATTGCTGTCTACAACTACCTGAAGGGAGATTGTAGCCAGGTGGGGGTTGGTCTCTTCTCCCAGGCACCCAGCACCAGAACAAGAGGACACAGTCTCAAGCTGCACCAGGGGAGGTTTAGGCTGGGTGTTAGGAAGAGGTTCTTTCCAGAAAGAGAGATTGGCCATTGGAATGTGCTGTCCAGGGAGGTGGTGGAGTCACCATCACCGGAGGTGTTTAGGAAGAGACTGGATGGGGTGCTTGGTGCCATGGTTTAGTTGATTAGATGGTGTTGGATGATAGATTGGACTCCATGATCTCAAAGTTCTTTTCCAACCTGGTCTATTCTATTCTATCTATTCTATTCTATTATTTCTATTCTTCTATTCTATTTTCTATTTATTCTATCTATCTATTCTATTCTATCTATTCCATATTCATTCCATTCACTCTTTCTATTCTATTCATTCTATTCTATTCTATTCTATCTATTCTATTAACTATTCTATCCTTCTCATGGTTCTTAAATGCTCCAGCCTCAAACCATAACACCCTTCTCATCTGCTCAGCAGATGCTGACAGTGTTAAGTTTTATTCTTATGGCATTTTGCTATCCTGTGCCTGGAAAGGTCTGCACTTGTTGACTTTGTGTCAGGTGATTAATTGGGTATTAGCCATGCTTTGGGTGAAATCCTGCTCTCATTAAGCAGGAGGGAAATGACACCACTGATCAAATTCAGCTTATGATTGAATTTCCATGCTTTTTACTTTATATGTGGCAGCTGGTAAGGCTGGATCTCAGGGTAATTCGTGAAGAGGAATACACTTCCTGATGGATGCCCCCTTCTATGGCTGCACAAGATGTGTTTCACATATTGAAAAACAGGGAATAATCTCTCTTGGATGTGAAGATTGTATGACATTGTGCAATGTGGTGTGGACAAGTCCCTGGCTACCTTCTGTAGGAACTATGTGTTATGTTATTTATTTTTCAGGTGTATGAAAACAGAGCCTAGACCAGGGACAGCCAGGGATATTGCCTTTGTTTGGGCTTGAGTGAGGCTAGACCAGGGACAGCCAGGGATGCTGCCTTTGTCTGGGCTTGAGTGAGAGTAGACCAGGGACAGCAAGGGATGCTGCCTTTGTCTGGGCTTGAGTGAGGCTAGACCAGGGACAGCAAGGGATACTGCCTTTGTTTGGGCTTGAGTGAGGCTAGACAAGGGACAGGCAGGGATGCTGCCTTTGAGGCTTGAGTGAGGCTAGACAGGGACAGCCAGGGATGCTGCCTTTGTCGGGCTTGAGTGAGAGTAGACCAGGGACAGCAAGGGATGCTGCTTGTCTGGGCTTGAGTGAGGCTAGACCAGGGACAGCAAGGGATACTGCCTTTGTTTGGGCTTGAGTGAGGCTAGACCAGGGACAGGCAGGGATGCTGCCTTTGTCTGGGCTTGAGTGAGAGTAGACCAGGGACAGCAAGGGATGCTGCCCTTGTTTGGGCTTGAGTGAGGCTAGACCAGGGACAGCCAGGGCTGCTGCCTTTGTTTGGGCTTGAGTCAGATGTGGGGAGTACACTGGCTAGGACTCACTCTGCCTAATTTCAGTAACCAAGCTGATGCATGATATGTTTCCTTTGACAGTGAGGTCACATTTGTCCTGCTACCTTCTCTGTGTGACTGTTCATTTCTGCATCCTCAGTAACAGCCCTTACCTGAAGAAGCAAGTATTCACATGGGGGCCATGCATGTTTTAGGTTGAAAACAGAAGTGACCTTCTCCTGCAAAAGAGTTGCTGCAAAGGTTTTTTAACCTGGAATTTTATTGCTGTTTTGGTTATAGCATGGCTCCCCAGGCGGCTGAACCAGTCCTCCTGCCAGGACAGCAAGTTGCAACTAGGGAGCAGAAGAGAGCATTGCCTCTCTCTGCCAGAGAAAATGTATCCTGAATAGCCTGCAGGCAGGGCAGCACCTCATCACGGCTTGCTGCAGAGCAGGGACTAGGGAGGAGAAGCAGTGTATGGCAAAGGCAGAGATGATGTGGGATAAAACATCCCCCAGCTTTTCTGAGCACTGATGATACAGTGTGAGCCTTAACACTTCCTGCCCTCTCCAGGTATCCCTGAACATAGCATGGGCTGGGGAAAAGATTAAAGCATGATGAGTACAATCCCACACACTGCACCTTGAGAACAGAGACCTGGAACTGCCGCCGCACTGGCCAGACTCTGTATCCGACCACCTTGCCCATGGGATGCGAGGAAGGGACCCAACCCTTCCACTCCCTGTACCACCTCCTTAGACAGCAGATGCAAATGCAATGTAGAGGACACAGGAAACTGTGAAGGAGAAGGACAGCACAGTGGTACCTGGAATCTCACAGGGGCAGCCTAGGCAGTGCACAAAGCCCTATGTGGGAGTTTCAGGCTGTGCCTGGATAATTTTCCACAGACCTTGAACAGGAGAGCAACCTGTTTGTATGCATAGTTCCTAGCTTTTCCTGGATACTTTTCCTGGCTATTTTCCCTTCTTCTGTATTGAGGGCTGGAACACCTCTCCTATGGGGACAGACTGAGAGAGCTGGGGCTGTTCAGTCTGGAGAGGAGAAGGCTCCAAGGAGACCTCATTGTGGCCTTCCAGTATCTGAAGGGGGCCTACAAGAAAGCTGGGGAGGGACTTTTTAGGCTGTCAGGTAGTGATAGGACTAGGGGAATGGAGCAAAACTAAAAGTGGGGAGATTCCAATTGGATCTTAAGAAGAAATTCTTCACAGTGAAGGTGGTGAGACACAGGTTGCCCAGGGAGGTGGTGGAAGCCTCATCCCTGGAGGTTTTTAATGCCAGGCTGAACATGGCTCAGAGAAACCTGATGTAGTGTGAGGTGTCCCTGCCCATGGCAGGGGGGTTGGAACTGGATGATCCTTGAGGTCCCTTCCAACCCTAACAGTTCTATGATCTATGAATTCTCAGGATTTGCCATAGCAATTAAGGCAGCAACAGAGAGTTTAGTGGAGGGTGAGAGAGCTTTGTACTCCAAATGGTTGAGTTTCTGCTCAACTAGTTCTGCCATTTTATTCCTGAGTGATCAGTAATCTGCAGGAGAGATGACTGAGAAGCCACTTCAAGCACAGAGAAGAGCACTGATATTAGCCTGGCAGGTTATGAATCACTAATGTCACTGCTCATAACAAGGCCCTGTTAAGGGAAGCTCTGGGTCACACTCACTTTTTCAGCTTCTCCGGTCAAAGCAATAAACCCACCACCTGCTGATAAGGTTGGTGGGGCTGTCTGTGGAAGTAGCACTCCCCCCTCAGAAAGATTCAGTTCTCCAGGGTGGTGTGGAAGGAGTAAAACCAGAGGCACTGGGGAGCCCCTCAGCTCTACTCGCTGGTTAAACTCCACTGATGCAACATTAAGCGCTTGCCTAAGGGATAACTTCTGGAATAAGGCTCCAATAATATTGACAATTATTTCTTTAAACTGGATCTTCTATAAATCTTCATCACTCTCAAACCGACTGCTCAGCCAGGTTGCAGAGTTCCTTCTAGCTGCCTTGCTTCATTGTCTCTTAGAAATAATCACATCTACATTTTCAATCAATGATCTGTGCTTTTGTTTTGGCCAGGTTTCTTCTTTCACTCCAAGGTTTCTTTTTTTTGCTGTTGTAGTCCAAGGTAGCTTCCCCCTGGAGCTGGAAATTATGGGCCTGTTCTTCCAATCACTCGGCAAGCTTAGGTTTCTGAAGCTCAGAGCCGTTTGAACTCAATGATTTTGACAGGCAAAGCAAAAGCTGGGGCAAAAATTAAAATCAAATCAAATCAAATCAGGGTGGATTTTTTTTTTTTTTTTTTGTTAACAAAAAAGTGAAATACCAGCAAGACAACAGTTTAATAAATCTGGAAAGAGGGTTTCTTGCCAGGTTGATTTTTATGAACTGCTACAGAGGAAATGAGGCTCAAAGTATTGAAAAGATCGTGGGGGAGAAGGATCGGCTAAAGGAACAAGAAAGCCACCACAGACAGGTTTAAATTGGTCCATTGAAGCACCAGGCTGCACATGCCTGAGAATCAATAACCAAGAATCACCACTGGCCATAAAAGCACTCCTACTCACAACTAATCAGTAATAACCAGTAATGAGCATTTGTCTAGTGTTTTCTTCCCCCACCATAAAACACCCAGAAAGAAAAAGAAAAGAAAGGAAAGAAAGTGAAAACCACATTTAAGTTCATGCTCTCAGGCAGCTGTAAGAGCTTTTGTGTGCCACACCACTGCTTTGTTGGCATTGCTTTGAAATGCTGGAAGCTACAGGCATAAACAGATTGACCCAGAGCAACAAGTACAGGAGATAACAGAGAGTACCACCACTGAGATACTTGCAAGACAAATCTGAATGTTTTGAGAGGGAGAAACCATTGGTGAAGTCTGTCTCTCTGTTTTTGGTTTTGTTACTATGGTTTTGGGACTAGTTATAGGAGTTGATCAGCTAATAAGTTCCACAGAAAGTGCTTACTTTCCAGTGAAATTCTGCCTCTTGCTTTCCCTGTAAACCATCCTCAGCCCTCCCCATCACACCCCAACAGCCTTGCATCACAGAATCATAGAATCATAGAATTGTTAGGGTTGGAAGGGACCTCAAGGATCAGCTAGTTCCAACCCCCCTGCCATGTGCAGGGACACCTCACACTAGATCAGGTTGCTCAGAGCCACATCCAGTCTGGCCTTCAAAACCTCCAGGGATGAGGCTGCCACCACCTCCCTGGGCAACCTGTTCCAGTGTCTCACCACCCTCATGGGGAAGAACTCCTTCCTAACATCCTGTCTGAATCTACCCATTTCTGGGTTTTGTTCCATTCCAAAAGGATTGATGTGCACTTTAATCCTTCTCTGCCTACCTACTTCTCAGGCTTTATGTTTGAAATTAGAAGTGATTGTTTTTGTTATTCTGATTTCTCTTTTTCCACCTGAAAAAAAACCAAACCTCCATATGAGTTTTCTATAGGCTATAAACAACAAAATATGTTCTCAGATTGAGTAGCAATGTTATCATAGAATCATAGAATCAATAAGGTTGGAAAAGACCTCAAAGGTCATCAAGTCCAACCTGTCACCCAACACCTCACGACTTCTAGACCATGGCACCAAGTGCCACGTCCAATCCCTTCTTGAACACCTCCAAGGATGGTGACTCCACCACCTCCCTGGGCAGCACATTCCAATGCCTAACAACTCTCTCTGTGAAGAACTTTCTCCTCACCTCGAGTCTAAACCTCCCCTGGCACAGCTTGAGACTGTGTCCTCTTGCTGCCTGGGAGAAGAGACCAACCCCCACCTGTCTACAGCCTCCCTTCAGGTAGTTGTAGACAGCAATAAGGTCTCCCCTGAGCCCCCTCTTTTCCAGGCTAAACAATCCCAGCTCCCTCAGCCTCTCCTCATAGGGCTTGTGCTTGAGGCCTCTTACCAGCGTGGGACCTTTCAGTCTGGGACCTTTTCTGCCTCTCATAAACCCTCAAGTTGTACTCTGGTGGTTCGTGGGGTCAGTAGAAGCCCCGTGACTGAATTCTACTGATGCAGTCACTCAGGGACCACGTATTGCTCACTTGGGGTATTTCTAGAACTGCCATATTTTGAAAGCCCTGAAATACAAGGGCAGTGCTAGAGGAAGTGGGATGTTGGTCAGAATGAGGACAGTTAATTTTTTATGTACTTAACGAGGCTGTGGGGCGGTTTGTGGCCTTTTTCCTTTCTTCCTTTTCTTCTTCCTGGGGAAGTAAACCATGACCTGCACATGTAGGAAGTCATATATTGCAGATCAGCAAATGCACCCACCTTAACAGGCAAACTTCAGAGGGGCAGTAATGGGCCATCATATGGCCAGGCACTGTCAGAAATTTATAGCTGTTGAAAGCACGAACATGCCCCGTGATGCACAGCCGGGTCTGTCACTGCAATATCAAACGTCAGGGCCTTTATGGAAGCACATAAAAGATTCACAAATCATCTGGGCTTTCATTTGGAAACCCTCCTGGTGTTTGCAGTGACAAAGAAGATTCACAGTTGTGTCGGGGCAGGGCTGGTTTTTAAGGGATTGACTGGAAGATCACCAGATAACTCTCTGAAATATATTCTGGGACTGGTTTCTGGGAACAGAGCTATTGCCCTCTCAGTACGTAGCAACCTAACCTCAGTTTAGGATTGTGATATAAAGAAACATTCCTTTGGGTTTTTTGTTTGTTTGCCCAGGAAAGAAAAGGTGGGGGGGAGGGAAAAAAAAAATGTATTGTGCTGTTTCTGTGGCCTTCAGAAGTGACCTGGTCCTTTTTCAGGATATAATAAAGGAAATAATTAAAGTCCTGGGAAAGGTTTGTTATGGAATCACTGTTTCTCTAGAGCCAGATCAAGTAATAAAGTCTTTTACTAGGATACAAAAGGCCCTGGTAATTTAAGAGAAAAGCAAACTTTTTTCCAATATACTTGCAGATTATATCATCTCTCAGGAATCCTTTGTGACTGGTCTTCTATTTAAAGAGAAATAGCCCCAAATTAATAGGATACTTGACCCCCAATTATAAATTGTCCTACTGTCACAGTCCGTACCATTTTTCATTGCTGCTCATGTTTTTTTAATTTCTCTTGCAAATAAATCTGGTCTCTCCACTGCTTTCACCAAGCATGGGCCAAGAGAATCAATTTGTGATTCCAAATTCCAAAAACCTGATGTCTCAGGAGCTGGTTCCACAAACTCTTCCCTCGTGTTATTTTTAATCTTGGGAAAGTGGACCTGTGGCAGCAGCCAGATCTTGGGTTTCCTGAGGTAGGTGTTCACTCCCAGTAGATGAGGTGTCCCTGCCCATGGCAGGGGGGTTGGAACTAGCTGATCATTGTGGTCCCTTCCAACCCTGAGTGATTCTATGATCCCTACCCCTGCAGGGAACTCGCGGTTGCCTTCCTGTGTTTGTGAAAAGCATCGCCGCGGATTTTGCTGCTTGTTTCTGAGCTCTCGGTCAAACCCTGAGGACACAGCACAAGGCGCACAGCTCTGCTGCCACACGGATGTCTCGATTCATTAGTCTGACATTGCTGGCCGTATTTCTGAGGGTGGCAAAAGGAAAGAAACTCAAATCACAAGCAGTTTATGAGAGCTCTTTGTCTGAGGCCACTCATCCCCTGCAGCCCCCTCCCATTCTCCCAGTTCTGCTCAAATTTCCATACAGCAGCACAGAGCCACTGAAACCAAGACTATGGATTTCCAGGCTTTAAAATAACTGTCTGGGGGGGTTCTTGCCTTAAACCTGTCATGCCTCGTTGGTTGTTTTAGTTTGTTTTTTTAGTTGGGTTGGGGTTGTTTTGGGGTTTTTGTTTGGTTTAGTTTGGGTTGGGTTTGTTTGGTTTGGGTTGGGTTGGGGTTGGATTTTTTGCTTGGTTTTGGGTTGGGTTTGGCTTGGCTTCATTTTTTGTTGGGTTGGGTTTGGGATTTTTGGTTTTGTTTGGTTTGGTTAGGCTTTTAGTTGGGTTGGGTTTGGTTTGGTTTGGTTTTTTTCTTCATCAATACAATACAATACAATACACCAGGTTGAAAGAGACCTTCAAGATCATCACGTCCAGCCCATCAACCCCAACCCACCTAATCAACTAAACCATGGCACCAAGCACCCAATCAAGTCTCCTCCTGAACACCTCCAATGAAGGTGACTCCACCACTTCCACGGGTAGCCCATTCCAATGGGCTTTTGATGGGTTTGGGTTGGGTTTGGGGTTTTGTTTGGTTTTGTTTGGGTTGGTTTTGTTTTGGCTTATTTTTTAATTGGGTTTAGTACAGTTTGGTTTTAGTTGGGTTTGGTTTGGGGATTTTTGTTTGGGTTAGGTTTGGTTTTGGTTTTGTTTGGTTTGGCTTTTACTCAGGTTGGGTTGGGTTTGGTTTTTTTTGATGGGTTTGGGTTGGGTTTGGGTTTTTTGTTTGCTTTCATTTGGGTTGGGTTTGTTTGGTTTGGTTTTTAGTTGGGTTTGGTTTGGTTTTGGGGGTTTTGTTTGTTTTCATTTGGGTTGGGTTTGGTTTGGCTAGGTTTGGTTTGGTTTGTAGTTGGGTTTGGTTTGGTCTTTTGATGGGTTTGGTTTGGGTTTTTTGTTTGTTTTTGTTTGGGTTGGGCTTGTTTAATTGTTTTTGTTTGGTTTGGGTTTTAATTGGGTTGGGTTTGGTTTGGTTAGGGGGTTTTTATTTGTTTGGGTTGGCTCTGTCGGTTTGTTTGATTTTGGTTCGGTTTGGTTTGGTTTTTAGTTGGATTGGGTTGGGTTGATTTGGTTTTTTGTTGGGTTTGGTTTGGTTTTGGGGTTTTTTTTTGTTTGGTTGGTTTGGTTGGTTTGGTTTGGTTTTTAGCTGGGTTGGGTTTGGTTTGGTTTGGTTTTGGGGTTTTTGTTTGGGTTGGGTTTAGTTGTTGGGTTAGTTGTTTGGTTTGCTTTGCTTTGCTTTGCTTTGCTTTGCTTTGCTTTGCATTGGTGTTTTTTTCAGCACAAACAGTTCAAATCATCTGCTTGTGAGATTTCTGGCCCGGCAGTGGTATGAATGGAGCAGTTGAGATGTGCACTCAAACCTAACCTGGCAGCACAGCCTCAATCCCAGCTAGACCAGCTTCAGCTGCTAAAGAGGATGGATTCAGTACAGCACAGGATTAGTATAAAAATGATTGCTTGTGGCCAAAGTATTATTCTGTGCAATTCCCTTATTCAAGAGCATAATTGTGTGCCCTGCATTGTGGAGCAGATACTCCTGTTCCTGTCTTTATTTCCTGTAATACTCATAAAATGTCAAGGGCTTTCCACATGCAGAAGATAGACATGGACTTCTTTCCCCTCCCTAATTGTTAGTGTTATAAAGTAATTGCATAACCCATGGTTGCTTTCTTAGCCAGGGAAAGGAGACATGTTTCTGTGCTCAGGTTTAAACAAAGGGCTGAAACAATTCTCTTCCCCAGGCAGCTGGGGAAATACTTACATTAGGAGAAGCAGACTTTGGGCCTCCTGGAGAAAGATCAAAAGGTAAATCCTGGGTCCTGCAAACCTGTTCTGAGCCTGCAGATCAACAAGTAAAGCAGCTCAAACCAAAATACTCTGACTTTCAAGGGGACAAAAAGTAGGTGCCCGTGTTTAGCTGCCCTGCTATAGACACCCAAATTTGCCTGGTTTAACCCCAACTTCCCTCTCCAATCCATTTCAGCCACTTTGGAGGCTGTTTCACAGAGATTACCTCACTAGTCTCTGCTATATTACGAATGCACAGCGTGGCCTCTCACAGTTTGTTCTTACTGTTGCTGCTGCTGCAGAATACAATTGGGCTTGCCAGAGATGTCGCCAATTGAGAGAGGAAAAAAAGTCACTGATGTCAGGAAAATAGTCATTAGGGTGTCAGGTGATAACAGGACTAGGGGGAATGGAACAAAAATAGAAATGGGTAGATTCAGATTGGATGTTAGGAAGAAGTTCTTCCCCATGAGGGTGGTGAGGCACTGGAACAGGTTGCCCAGGGAGGTGGTGGAAGCCTCATCCCTGGAGGTTTTGAATGCCAGGTTGGATGTGGCTCTGAGCAACCTGATCTAGTGTGAGGTGTCCCTGCCATGGCAGGGGGTTTGGAACTGGGTGATCCTTGAGGTCCCTTCCAACCCTAACAGTTCTATGATTCTATATTCTATAACTGATTCCCACTCTAGCCAGGTCAGGTGAAAAAGAGTTGCCATGGCTTGATTCAAGCAGATGAGAAAAGGCTGCCAAAGGCATCAACAGGCTTGTAGGAGTATTTTCTTTTCTGCTTGGCTAAAAGATGGTGATCTGAGAACTAGTCAGTGTAGACCTATTATGCACCAAAAGTCCAATATTGTGTTATTAAATTTAATTGGTTTCAACAGTAACTAAGGAGACTTGCAGCTATGAACGAATAGGTGCTAAATCTATTTCGCCTCCAGAAATTGTATTCTGCTTTGGAAAAGCCCCAGCTGAATTTTGAAAAGGCTTTACAAGTTCACAGGCTGCACCTGTAGGTCTAATATCTTCAGCACTTTGCAGAGAAATCTTTCTTGCGTGCATTCCCTGCAACTGCAATCTCATCCCCCTCTAGCCCTGCTTAGGCACTATTATATTGGCTACAACAAGCTAAGTGGTAGCTGCACCTGCACCTCATCCCCACTGTACTTCAGACTGGCTCGTTTTACCTAGCAGAACCCTCCAAGGCTTGGGTAAACAAAAAATGATTATGTTGTGCCATGGCCAAAACTGAGAGCAGCCTACCAGCCAGACCTTCATTGGGCTGCACCAGGGGAGGCTTAGGCTGGATGTTAGGAAGAAGTTCTTCACAGAAAGAGACATTGGCCATTGGAATGTGCTGCCCAGGGAGGTGGTGGAGTCACCATCACTGGAGGTGTTTAAAGAGAGACTGGATTAGGCACTTGGTGCCATGGTTTAGTTGATTAGATGGTGTTGGGTGATGGGTTGGACTCAATGATCTCAAAGGTCTTTTCCAACCTCGTTAACTCTGTATTCAGTATTCTGATTCAGTTTCTATAGTCCAGAATGGTATTGCTGATATGTTGCACCATGTCTCTATCTGTGATTACACCCCTGTCTTGTCCATACAAGGTATTCAAGGTGGGGTATTCAAAACCACTCTTAAGACTTGTGTTCAAAGAGCTGTGCAGATACTCATTCAACTTTTCAACATCCCTGCCAGCTGGGAAAAGATCCTAGTATTATCATCAACATTTCAGAGGTGGCAGAGGTGAAGTCAAAGAGGCTGAGACCTCTGTTTCTAACACAGAATCACAGAATAGTCTGGGTTGGGAGGCACCTCCGAAGGTCATCTAATCCAACCCCCCCTGCAGTCAGCAGAGATATCCTCAACTAGATCAGGCTGCCCAGGGCCCTATCAAACCTCACATTAAATATCTCCAGGGAAGGGGCCCCAGTCACCTCCTTGAGCAACCTGTTACAGTGTTCCACCACACCCATAGTAAAGAACTTGTTCCTAACATCGAATCTAAATCTGCTCTTCCCTAGGTTGAAGCTGTTGCCTCTTGTCCTATCCCCACAGGCCTTTGTAAACAGTCTCTCTCCATCCTTCCTGTAGGCTCCCTTAAGGTACTAGAAGTATGTTATTAGGTTTCACTGGAGCCTCCTCTTTAGGCTGAACAACTCCAGCTCCCTCAGCCTGTTGTCACAGCAGAGGTGCTCCAACCCCCTGCTCATTTTCATCCACCTGAGGGTGCAGAAAAAACTACACAATTAAAATTTTAAACAACCTTATATGGGAACAGCCAAATATCCAGACATGTTGCCTTTCTGTATCCCCTCCAGTTTCATCAAGCAGTTGGAGAGCATCTATGAGATGAAGGACTGTCTCTGTACCTGGCAATTGCTGTAAGTAATAAAAACATCTATACAGGTGGTTGTCAGAAATGGTCACAGATATAGTAATAGCAATAAAACTTTTAAAAGAAACACAAATGCTTCAATGAAAATGTTGTCAAGAAAATGTTTAAACTCTGGGATACCATTACTGTGTAGGAAAAACAACACTGAGTAATCAAGATCCCTCATCTCCCCTTGGACAGGGAGATGTCAGGTTAAGTCATGAGCCAGCAGTACGCCCAGGAGGCCAAGAAGGCCAATGGCATCCTGGTCTGCATCAGGAATAGTGTGGCCAGCAGGAGCAGGGAAGTCATTCTGCCCTGTACTCAGCACTGTTTAGGCCACATCTTGAGTCCTGTGTCCAGTTCTGGGCTCTTCAATTCAAGAAAGATGTTGAGATGCTGGAACATGTCCAGAGAAGGGCAACAAAGCTGGGGAGGGGTCTGGAGCACAGCCCTGTGAGGAGAGGCTGAGGGAGCTGGAGTTGTTTAGCCTGGAGAAGAGGAGGCTCAGGGGAGACCTTCTTGCTCTCTTCAACTACCTGAAGGAAGGTTGTAGCCAGGTGGGGGTTGGTCTCTTCTCCCAGGCAACCTATGACAGAACAAGAGACACAGTCTCAAGCTGTGCAGGGGGAGGTTTGGGCTGGACGTTAGAAGGAAGTTCTTCAGAGAAAGAGAGATTGGCCATTGGGATGGGCTGCCCAGGGAAGTAGTGGAGTTGACATCCCTGGAAGTGTTTGAGTAAAGACTGGATGAGGCAGTTAGTGCCTTGGTCTAGCTGATTAGTTAGGGTTGGGTGATGGGTTGGACTTGATGATCTTGGAGGTCTTTTCCCAGCCGGTTGACTTTGTGAAGCTGCTCCTCTGAACTATCGCCTTAACCTACTGGACTATTAAGGCTTTTTTCTTAATCAGCCTATTTTTTCCCCTCTGCCTTGAAAAGGAAAAAGAGGGGGAGAAAAGAAAAGAGAAAAAAAAGTAAAAAGGGCAGAAAGATCTCATATTCTTTCCTCCCTGGAATGAAAACAAATTTTGAAACCGCAGCATTTTGCACAAAGCAGAATTCTTGTTTCCCGGCCAGCTCTATTACTTATTATTATCGACCTTTCAGAGACTCCAATTTGAAATTTTCAGCTAAGTTTCACCAGGAATCAGTGCCAGAGCTGCAGTCAGCCCTCCAAAACTCCCTGCCTGCCCGTTCTGCTAGCTCTCGCACACCAGTGACGCCTTCCCTCCTCCAAAACAGCCAAGGTAGAAACAAAATAAAACAACGCCCCCAAAAAAGACCCCACTAATGATCTTCATCCTTGCAAAGGAAACCATCTGAGTTTTGTGCTTGTGAGAGCAAGAACTTCTTCTCTCCTTTCCCATCCTAACCTGCTCAGATATTTTTTCAGCAGCTGTAACCAATGCCGCCCTCAATAAAGCGGAGGGAGGAGAGGAAAACCACGCGCCGCAGCGCGCTTGACAGTCAGACACCTAGAAGAGAAGTGGTTCAGGCCCCAGGGGGCATGGCGTCAGCCCTTGAAACTCCCCACTCTGGCTACGGCTAGGAAGTGTAATGTTTTTGACACCTTTTCTCCCAGAAATGCTTCCCTGTGGCAGGCACTGCTGCGATTAACATTAAAGCAGCTCAGGACGGCCAGGACGTCATCGTGACATCATTCCTCCTGTCCCTGGGGTACCTGGGAAGCAGAGCTTCCCATACACACTGCAGCATCCACAGCCACCTTTCTAGGTGTGCTTTAAGACAGCAAAGCTTTACAAGCCTGTCTCCTGTCCTCTCACATCCCTAAGCCTGACGTGAGCACCCTACCCAGATTTACACTCCCTGTTTTACTAGCACGTCAGGCCTGGGACGTACCCTCTGGCAGAGAGGTGTGGAATGTAAGCGAGTGACTGTGTTACTTGGCAAAAGACAGTTTCTCTGAGAGGCTAAAGATCTGAGGAGTTTTACATGAAGTACTTTCACTTTTTTTTCTTCACATAACCACAGAATGTTAGGGGCTGGAAGAGGCCTTGAGAGATCATCTAGTCCAACCCCCTGCCAGAGCACCTATACCAGATCACACATCTTCTTTCTTTCTTTCTTCCCCCCCCCCCCCCCCCAAAAAAAAAGGTCAAAATGGAAGCTTTGGAACTGCTTTAACATGTTTTCCAGACCAGTCTCACATCCAGTCCCACATCCAGTCCTGTTCCCATCATCTGAACCACTAGTCCTTGAGCATAAGCCCTACAAGAAAAGGCTGAGGGTGGTTAGCCTGGAGGAGAGGAGGTTCAGGGGAGACCTTATTGCTCTCTACAACTACCTGAAGGGTGGTTGTAGCCAGGAGGGGGTTGGTCTCTTCTCTCAGGCAACCAGCACCAGAACAAGAGAAGACAGTTTCATACTGCACCAGGGGAAGTTTAGGCTGGAGGTGAGGAGAAAGTTCTTCACAGAGAGAGTCATTAGCCATTGGAATGGGCTGCCCAGGGAGGTGGTGGAGTTCACCATCACTGGAGGTGTTCAAGAAGGGATTGGATGTGGCACTTGGTGCCATGGTTTAGCAGTCATGAGGTGTTGGGTGACAGGTTGGACTTGATGATCTTTGAGGTCTTTTCCAACCTTATTGATTCTATGATTCTGTGATTCTATGATTCCTCCTCTACCTTATCCTTTATTGGAAGTATAAGAACAACTTGTGGATGTGTATATTGACAGAGAGATGATGGAGACTGTTGGCTTGGAAGGGAAGAGTGTAGCCAGTGGTGGGGTTTTTTTTGGATCCTCTCAGTAATGAGTATTTGATTAAAATGTTCTTGGTGCCTCCCTTTAGTTCATCCAGCAAATAAAGCCTCTTTGAAAATGTCTGGTTTTCCTGTATCAAAGTACAGCAGCTTGGAGGGAAAGCTTCTAACTCCACCAAAAAGACTGTGGTGATGAAGAAGCACAGGAAGGATTTAATGATCATTTCTGGATAGGTGCCCTCCTGTACCAATTATAGAAACTAAGAGCCATGCCCATTCTTAGTGCAATGCAATTGCCTGTACCAACACTCAGGGGCTGAATTTAACATCTTAAAATACATAGAACTAGATCACTTTTGGGGAGGAGCCCAGAAAACTTCTGCCCTGGCAGTTGAAAGCAAAATTTGAGAATGAGCTTGTTCTTGCTGCATATATTTAAGCATCCAGTAAAAAAAAAACAGTTGAGACCTTGTTGAGCTTGCCCCAAGGAAGCCAGATCCTGCTGTTTTTTATATATTGCTTATAAGAGAAGCATTTTGTGGGCAAGAAAAAACACTGAGAGAATCTGCCTGCAGAGAGTTTCAAGGAACCTGAATCCAAGCCATCCAGAACCAAATACAGATCTTGTGTACAGTGACCGGAGCTGCACTGTTGTCAGTCACTTACCCTGGCTCTGACTGTGGTCTGCATGGACTTTATGCATGTAAATGTGGGGCACAAGACTTGCTGTTTTTAACTTGATGTCTTTAAGAGATTTGCCACTTGCATAAATGAGATATGGGCTGAAAGAGAGACGTCTTCTCACACCGTGGCTGTCATATCAAAGGAGTACCTTTACTGTGCTGTGCCTTTTAGCCAGCTCAGGGAAGACACTATTCACAGAATCACAGAAACATTCAGGTTGGAAAAGCCCCTCAGGATCACCAAGTCCAACACAGAGCCCTACTCTACAAGGTTCACCCCTAAACCATATCCCCAAGCACCACATCCAAACCACACATCCAGGCTTGGGAACTCAAATGCATCCCTGGCAGCAGATTCTGATGCCTGACCACTCTTGCCATGAAAATATGTTTCCTCATGTTCAGTCTATACTTACCCAGTCACAGCTTGTTCTATCACTAATTACCTGTGAGAAGATACCAGCACCAGCCTCTCCACAAAGTTCTTTCAGGTAGTTGTAGACAGCAATGAGGTCTTCAGCCTCCTCTTTTCCAAACTAACCATCCCCAGCTCCTTCAGTCACTCTTCATCAGATTCATTCTCCAGGCCCTTCCCCAGCTTGGTTGCCCTCTTCTGCACTGGCTCCAGCACCTCCACATCTCTCTTCTATTGAGGTGCCCCAAACTGGACACAATACTCAAGCCGTGGCCTCACCAGGTATTCACCAGGTTTCTGTCGGGCATGCCATCCTTGGGAAAGAAAGGCAATCCCCCCTCATTCACTTCAGTTGTTTAGAAAACACAATTTCAGTGAGTAATGGCCTGTTAAAAAGGTTGGTCCTATGGAGAATAACTCCTCCAGAAGGAGAAGATGGCCACTGGAGAGGAAAATGGGAGGAGAGGTGCTGAGCACTGTCACATCTTGGAACCACATGCTGGGTTGTAAATCACAGAGCTATCCTTGGCTGTGATCAGGCCATGGGCTTAGAACAATTCCCAATGAGGGGTTCTGGATGCAGGCTATTTCAGGATCTTATCTTGATGAATGGACAATGGCCCTTCAGTGGATTACCCATTCTGCACTTTTACTGGTAATTGGCTGTAGGGTGAAGACAAATTGTCTCCTTTCCACTCTGAACACTGTCAAGATTAAACAGTGAAAGGACATGGAAAGAATAATTGCTTAAGGCTCTGGCGTGATGTTTTCTCCTGTACAAACATACAATTAGGCTGTCTTAACCTCCCAATGTAGCAATAAACACCACTTCACAAACTAATTTACAGGCAAAAGTCAGAGACAGGGCTGGAGCTCTGCTCTGCAAGGCGAGGGCCCTGTCATTCAGCCAAGGGGGCAGTTCCACTAATTTAAGCCAGCAAAAATCCTTGTGTGCTTTCCTCCAGATGAAATGAGACTGAAGTGAAGCCTATACACTTGAATCATTGAGCAAAACCAGCTAATAAAAACTGCATTTGTGACTGGTCATAAAAACCAGAATGTAATTGGTCATGCTCAAGAAAACTATGCAGGACAGGGAAGCAAGGGGAGCAAGGTCTTAATAATATTGACTTTTCTAACACTTTGACATTTTTCTGCCTCCATCACTATCTGTCACTCAGTAACACCTGTGGTATGGAGCTGCCAGTGCACATTGCTACAGCTGGGCTGATGGCAGGGCCAGGTTGGCACCGCAGACATGCACCACATGCTGACCTCCTCTCACCGAGGGGTCCTCCAAACTCTGTTCGGTGCTGGAGTGGCAAAGAACAAACGGTGAAATATTAACTGGTGGTATTCTGGAGGGCTTATGAAGGGAAAGCTGCCCCAGATCCTCATTGGCCTGACAGGACTTGGGGGTGCTGGTAGATGAGAAGCTCAATATGAGCTGCCAGTGTACACCTGCAGCCCAGAAAGCCAGCCGTACCCTGGGCTGCATCGTAAATGTGGCCAGCAGGTTGGGTGTGGTGTGTGGGTGTGTGTGTGTGTGTGTGTGTGTGTGTGTGTGTGTGTGATTCTCCCCCTCTACACCACTCTGGTGAGACCATACCTGGAGTACTGTGTCCAATTCTGGAGCCTCTATTACAAGAAGGATCTGGATGTGCTGGAACATGTCCAGAGAAGGGCCACGAGGATGATCAGAGGGCTGGAGCTCATCTCCTATGAAGACAGACTGAGGGAGTTGGGGTTGTTCCATGTGGAGAAGAGAAGGCTCTGAGGAGACCTTATTGTGGCCTTCTAGTATCTAGAAGGGGGCCTACAAGAAAACTGGTGAGGGACTTTTTAGGGTTTCAGGTGAAGATAAGACTAGGGGGAATGGATCCAAGCTAGATTAGACGTTAGGAAGAAGTTCTTCACAATGAGGGTGGTGAGACACTGGAACAGATTGCCCAGGGAGGTGGTGGAAGCCCCATCCTTGGAAGTTTTTAAGGCCAGACTGGATGTGGCTCTGAGCAACTGGATCTAGTGGAAAGTATCCTTGCCCGTGGCAGGGGGTTTGGAACTAGCTGATCCTTGAGGTCCCTTCCAACCCTAACAATTCTGTGAGTCCCACAGCCACCCCTGTGCCACACCACCAGCATGGCCAAATTGTATAGCCACTGAGCCATGTTCCACTCTGTGTGAAGGACAGGTCTCTGGGGAGATATCTACCCTGGGCAAAGCTGACACTCCTTCAGCAGTGAAGATGTAGCCTAAGGAACAGAGTTGTCTCCAAGAATTGCAAAACTGATGCAGAGGCCTTTTTCTCTGAAATCTCAGTAAAGCCTGGTGGGATACTGATGAAGAGTGTAGACCATGTCGTATCTTCAGGGTGGGACAGACTAAGCTACACAGCAGAGGTTAAAAACCATCTTGAGGGGACCTGTGTAGGGAAACTGGGCAGCAGGGGAGAATGTGATTTAGAAAACGTTCCCATCTGGGATTCACCTATGGGTCTTACTTGTGCCAAGACAGCATACTGGCACCTCCCCAGAGCAGCATTTTTGTCAATCTCAGCTTTCTAAATGCATTTCAAGCCAGCTTCTCTGAAATAATCCCAGAAAATATGAGTGGAAAGTAGGGTGGGCTTCATCTACATGCAGTGAGGCATTACTCCATCATCAAAGAACAGACAGAGGCACTTGAAGGGTGAACTTCACCTCAGACTACATCAGGTCCTTCAGGTCAGGTGAAATGAATCCCAAGCAGACTGTCCCCACAGCACAGTGCGGTGCCATGTGGACACCCACTCCAACTCTGAGCAAGGATGCAGTGTGTACACACAATGGCCTAACGCCCCAGCTCAGCTGGAACTTCCCTTCTTAATTGCTGGGCACAGCTGCACAGTAATGGAACCTACCTCTCAGAATCACAGAATTGTCAAAGTTGGAAGGGACCTCAAGGATCTTCTAGTTCCAATGCTCCTGCCATGGGCAGGGACACCTTACACTGGATCAGGTTGTTCAGAGCCACATCCAGCTTGGCATTAAAAACCTCCAGGGATGAGAGTTCAACCATTTCCCTGGGCAACCTGTTCCAGTGTCTCACCACTCTCATGGGGAAGAACTTCTTCCTGATAACCAATCTGAATCTACCCAGTTCTAGTTTTTCTCCATCCCCCCCAGTCCTATCACTACCTGACATCCTAAAAAGTCCCTCCCCAGCTTTCTTGTAGCCCCCTTAAGACACTGAAAGGCCACAACTAGGTCTCCTTGGAGCCTTCTCTTCTCCAGACTGAACAGCCCCAACTCAGTCTGTCTCCATAGCAGAGGAGCTCCAGCCCTCTGATCATCCTCATGGCCCTTCTCTGGACACACTCCAGAACTGGATGCAGCACTCCAGGTGGGGTCTCACCAGAGTGGTGTAGAGGGGGCGAGTCACCTCCCTCGACCTGCTGGCTACTCTTGTCTTGATGCAGCTCAGGATGTGATTGGCTTTCTTGGCTGCAAGTGTACACTGGGGGCTCATATTGAGCTTCTCATCCACCAGCATCCCCAAGTCCTTTTCTTCAGGGCTGCTCTCAAGCCCTCTCTGGACTACCATGGGCATAGCAACCATGACATGCTTTTTCTTTTTTAAAGACAGCTCACATGCTCAGGGAATTGCTGTGCACCACCAGGCCCCTGGGACTGCAGAGGTTCACCCAAATCATGCTTATCAGGGGTCTCAAGCTTTCATCTCTACCTGTAGTAACCGGGTGGGTACTTTCTGCCCATTCTGACAGTAAAGAACTCCTGATGAAGTCATTGTGAAAAGCCATTGAGTATTAGAGCCCTGCAGATAAGCTCAGTCTCCCTGTTAACCTTGCTGCAGATGCTGGACACATGACCCTTCTGATGAACAAAACAATATCTGAAGGGAAAAACAAAGGAAAAAAAAGCCCCAAAGCCCCTTGGCTGCCTCTCACACCCATCCCTCCCCACCCAAACAAAAGACATCTGGATGAGAGCACAATGCACTGTCTTGAGGGTCAGAAGACTCTTTGAGGTCCTATGCTGACCTGATGTTGCAGGAGCCTGGAGAGGAGAAGACTGAGAGGGGATTTAATACATGTTTATATATATCTGAGGGCTGGATGTCAAGAGGGAGGGGGCAGCCTCTTCTCTGTTGCACCCTGTGATAGGACAAGGGGTAATGGATATAAATTACAACACAGGAGGTTCCACCTCAACATGAAGAGGAACTTTTTCACTGTGAGCGTCACAAAGCACTGGAACAGGCTGCCCAGAGAGGTTATGGAGTCTTTCTCTGGAGGCTTTCAAGACCCATTTGGATGCATTCCTGTGCAACCTGTGCTAGATTCTATGGTCCTGCTCCAGCAGGGGGGTTGGATTCAATGATCTCTGGAGGTCCCTTCCAACCCCTAACATCCTGTGATCCTGTGACCCAGTCACTCCACTGCCATTTTCTCCCCAGACTTTGAATTTGGGGGAATATTTATATAGCAGATCTTTGGGAAGTGCATCTTACCCTGGGAATCTGCTTTGCCTGGAAGCATGTGTCTGCAGTCTCGGCAGGGCCAGCAAGCTGTTCACAATACACATCTTCAAGAGCATATGGGCCAAAAGGCAATGAGACTTTTTTTTTCCCCCCTGAGTAGTAAGAGTGGGTTATCCAACATCAACACACAGCTATTTCTGCAAATGTGTGACAGCATGCCACAAACCTGCAGAGCAGCCTTCTCAAGAAATGCCACCAATGCATTGGGCTCTCTGCCACCATGTTCTGGGTTTCTGAATAGCAGCAAGGCAGCCTGGGATTGACTCAAGAGCTGAAGCAAAAGCTGGGGTTAGCCAGTGAGCAGCATTCTTCTCTAAATTAAAACCCCTGATATTTATACTGTGGAAGTCAGCCTTGGAAAATGGGGCATTGGTCAAGGTAAGGAACAATTTAGTAGTTTAATTATGAGCCCTTTAATGTCTTTTCATAATCAGTTAATAAATACCTTAACAATAAAATTGAATTTAAGCTTTTAATAGGCTGTGCTGGATTGAACCTAAACAAAAGAATTAGCAGCTCCAGGCATTGTGCAATAACTTCTCACTGCTTGGTGCCAGGAGAAACAAAGCATTTCAAGTACATTTTTTTTGTACCTCACGATAATAAACGCTTGTAATATTCCCCAATTTCTGGAGTGTAAGATGCAGATCTTATTTATCACAGTATGTGACACATCTGGCACATGGATCAGGAAACAACTGTTTTACTTCATTTCTGTCATCACCTTCCAACAGATTTCTTTCACATTCCAATTTGGATGAGGGAACTTGGACTTTCTCTCCATAAGTTCTCCATTAACAGTTTCACAGCAACGAGCACTATTGGTTCATTCTCTTTCCACAGCAATTAGTTACACCAAGCTGCATATTTTGACTTTTATTACAAGGGAACCTATAAAATTGCTTGGTATTTGCTCCTATCTGCTCCCAGTGCCTCTGTCCCAGGCAGAGCGGGGAGATGCTTGCTGACTGTCACAACCTCCTTTCGGTTGCCTCTTCCAAGCGCCGTCGCTGCCTGGATGCTCGCTCATTGCTGGTTTCTGCTGCCTCCTGTCACTGTTCCTAACATGTGTTTTATTTACAGTGGGGCTTTTGTTATGTCACTGTGTTCACAGCTGAAGGCAGTGCTCTGTCTTCTGCTGGAGCAGGGGGGGCAGGCATATCAAACTCACCGAGATGGGAGAGCTTTGCAAGCTGCCCAAACGACTCTGTGCTAATAAAGCTTGAAAAGCTTGAATTACACTGGAACCCACAAAAATTTTCAAATTAAAAAGCCATATTTAGGGGCCCCCTGTGGACTGTGATTTTATTTAGTTTAATCTCCTCTTGAGGCCAATTAGGTAGACACCCTTCTGCACATGCCTGCACCAGCACACACACACCAACCCCAAAACATAAGACTCGTTAAACAGGGGAGGGAGGTGGTGGTGGTGGTGGTGTATCAGTCATCCATTCAAAGGCTGAAATTCTTTTCCCTCCTGTTGTCCCTGAAAATAGCATGGCTGTCAGAAATCAAGAAGAGTACATGCAGGCAGGACTCCTTTTATTTTTTCTAGGCTGTTCTTTAGCTTCCCCTTACTTCTTTCTGCAGTTCCTAGCAAATGCAGTGAATTTTCACTGCTGCGTAGAGTTTCAGCCAACAGCCAAGAAGCACAAACCTTCCAGCATTACTGGCAGAGAAGGGCTGGATGGCTTCTTCCTCAGCCTGGGAAGTAAAGAGCAGCTGTGAAAAGAAATTCCTTGGGCAACTGTTTGAAGTTTATCATCTTTGCATGAAATGCATGCGCAGGCTGGGATAAGGAGGTGCTCCACCGTCCCTAGATGAGTTCTCGTTGTGCAATAGGCTCACGCCAGCAGTGAGCCCAAAGAAAGTCTGAGTCTGTATGCATGGATTTAATTCACCACTCCCCACACTTTAATCATTTTTTTTTAACCTTTTTTTTTTTTTTTTTGCATGAACTGTCAGCAGGGAGACAGACTTCTGACTGCTGCTCTTCACATCAGAAGTGCAAACTTTGTCTCCTTTGTAGCAAGCGGCAGACACCACGTGTCCCCGATGAAAAATGAGTTAGCAAACCACACGCTCAAAATATGAGAGAAGGTCAGAGGTGATGTTTTGGTAATGAGGACTTCTCCAAGAGGGGGAAAACAAAAGATCAAAGCTCTTGTAACTGTGTACAGCTGTCTACAGCAATGGGCAAGTAACAAGTAAATATCCCCACTACTGACTCGTGCTTTCGCTGCCAGAGTGGGTTAAGGATCCAGGATAGTAAGTCCTTCAAATTTGGTCAGATATTTAGCAACATAAGCACCATTCAAAGAATGACACAATCACAGGATGATAGAATGACAGACTGCTAGAATCACAGAATGATAGAACCACAGACTGCTAGAATCACAGAATGAAAGAACCACAGACTGCTAGAACCACAGAATGAAAGAACCACAGACTGCTAGAACCACAGAATAATCACAGAATGACAGAATGACAGAATGACAGAATCACAGAATGTTAGGGGTTTGAAGGGATCATCCAGTCCAACCCCCCTGCCAGAGCAAGATCACCTATACTATATCACACAGGAACACATCCAGGCAGGTTTTGAACATCTCCAGTGAAGGAGACTCCACAATCTCCCTGGGCAGCCTGTCCCCGGGCTCTATCACCTTCATGGTGAAAAAGCTTTTCCTTGTGTTTACATGGAACTTCCTATGCTCCAGCTTGCAGGTATCCCTCAAGGTAACACAGGAATGCTGAAGTGTTCATGGGAGAGAGTCTTTCTTGCCTAGAACAGTCACCATGGCATGCCTTAGACCAAGCATCCTCTTGGCCTGGGCTCAGGGCACAGGCAGCAGGTGGGTCTGCAGAACAACTCCTGGCATACTTTAGGGGGCAAACATTAGCTATGGCTGGCAGCCATAGGCTGCCACCACAGCACAGGGGAAGCAACCACTGGTATGGAAAAGGAAAAGCTGATTGGTGAAATTCAGCAGCTCAAGTGAATTTTCAGGGTAAGCATCTTTCTGATTCTCTGAGGAAGTGCCTGGGGTCCGTGCTCAGCTACAGCGACTTAAATCTTCAAGAGCAACATAATGAAAACAAGGGCTGAGGAAATGTGCCTGGGATAACTGCAATTTTACGGCACTTTAAAACAGATTAGGGCAAAAAGGTCTATTTTGTTTTACAAGGGTTCTTATCCCGTGCTCGTTGCTCTAGCCTTGGAGCCGCGCTTAGCATCTGCCATGCGTTGTCTATTCTCTCCTCTGCCACACAGGGGCAATGCATCTGCAACGACTGTCACGTTTGGGGAGGCTCCTGCTCGGCTTTGTCAGATAACTTGCACATCATAGCTGGGGACACTTCTGCCAACGCAATCTGCTTGGGATTTATGGTCGAGAAAGTCAGGTGAGAAAGGGAAAAGGAGAGGAGGAGGAGAGGCTGAGGGAGCTGGGGGTGTTTAGCCTGGAGAAGAGGAGGTTCAGGGGAGACCTTGTTGCTGTCTACGACTACCTGAAAGGAGGTTGTAGCCACGTGGGGATTGGTCTCTTCCCTCAGAAAACCAGCACCAGAACGAGAGGACACAGTCTCAAGCTGCATCAGGGGAGGTTTAGGCTCGAGGTGAGGAGAAAGTTCTTCACAGAAAGAGTGACTGGCCATTGGAATGTGCTGCCCAGGGAGGTGGTGGAGTCACCGTCCCTGGAGGTGTTCAAAAAGGATTGGATGTGGCACTTGGAGCCATGGTTTATTTGTCATGGGGTGTTAGGTATTAGGTAACAGGTTGGACTTGCTGTTCTCTGATGTCTTTTCCAACCAGGTTGATTCTGTGATTCTATGAAATTCAACCAATTTTTTTAATTATTTTTTCCCCCCAGATCAAGGATAAAGCTGCATGGAAAGATCCTCATTGGAGTTACAGGGTGGGTAATAAAAGTCACTTAAGGGGAAGGAAATAATCTTTGCAAAAGACTGAGGCTGTGATAACCTTGCAGACAGTTCAAAGCATGCAAGACACATACCCAGACAAATGTATAGCCTCTGGCTGTGGATCTGATTCAGTCTGGGAAAAGATGTTCTTTATGCTCCAATTGAGATCTAGGCCTAGCAAAGGAAGACCCTCAATGCAAAAGAAAATTGATGCTTTGGGAACTCAGCCACTGCAGTGTACTCCAATTTTACACTGGCCTGGCTGGAATCTGGATTTGTGGAGTGAAAGAAGGAGGAGGAGAGGGTGGAAAAGACCCTGCCCCTCCTCAAACAGCGCAGAAATGAATGGGTCAGAGTGTCAAAGCCTTCTCTGCATCCCTCTCTGTGCCTCTCACCAGACTTATTCATGTGCACAGAGTTGGATCTGGAGCAGTTAGTGATATGCACTGCTGTAGTGATATGCACCAGTACAGGTTAGGAGGCAACCTGCTGGAGAGCAGCCCTGTGGAGAAGAACCCAGGAGTCCTGGTGGATAAGAAGTTATCCATTGGACAGCAATGTGCCCTTGTGGCCAAGATGGCAAATGGGATCCTAGGGTGCATTAAGAGTGTATCCAGCAGATTGAGGGAGGTTTTCCTCCCCCTCTACTCTGCCCTGGTGAGGCTACACTTGGAATATTGCATCCAGTTCTGGGCTCCCCAGTTCAAGAAGGACAGGGATCTAACAGAGGGCTACGAGGATGATGAAGGGACTGGAGCATTGCCGTATGAGGAGAGGCTGAGAACCCTGGGGCTGTTTAGTCTGGAGAAGAGAAGACTGAGAGGGGGTTTAGGCTCAAGGTGAGGAGAAAGTTCTTCACTGAGAGAGTCATTTGCCATTGGAATGGGCTGCCCAGGGGAGGTGGTGGAGTCCCCATCCCTGGAGGTGTTCAAGAGGGGATTGGATGCCCATGGTTTAGTCACGAGGTCTGTGGTGACAAGGTTGGACTTGATGATCTTTGAGGTCTCTTCCAACCTTGGTGATTCTGTGATACTGTGATTTAATAAATGTTTATAAATATCTGAGGGCTGGGTGTCAAGAGGGAAGGGACAGGTTCTTCTCTATACAATACAATAAACCAGGTTGGAAGAGACCTTCAAGATCATCACATCCAACCTATCAACCAATCCAACCCACCTAAACAACTAAACCATGGCACCAAGCACCCCATCAAGTCTCCTCCTGAACACCTCCAATGAAGGTGACTCCACCACCTCCCCAGGCAGTCTATTCCAATGGGCAATCACTCTCTCTGTATAGAACTTCTTCCTAACAGCCAGCCTAAACCTCCCCTGGTACAGCCTGAGACTGTATCCTCTTGTTCTGGTGCTGGCTGCCTGGGAGAAGAGACCAACCTCCACCTGGCTACAACCTCCCTTCAGGTAGTTGTAGAGAGCAATAAGGTCACCCCTGAGTCTCCTCTTCTCCAGGCTAAGCAACCCCAGCTCCCTCAGCCTCTCCTCATAGGGCTTGTGTTCCAAGCCCCTCACCAGCTTTGTTGCCCTTCTCTGGACACATTCCAGCAAGTCAATATCCTTCCTAAACTGAGGGGCCCCGCAGTGATGGTGATTCTGCCACCTCCCTGGGCAACCTTGGGGATGTCTGGTTGGAAAGCTGCAATTTGGAGAGGGACCTGGGGGTAATGATTGGCAGCTGGCTGAACATGAGTCAGCAGTGTGCCCAGGTGGCCAAAACAGCCCATGGCATCCTGGCTTGTATTAGAAACATGGTGGCCAGCAAGGACAGGGAGGTGATCATCCCCCGGTACTCAGCACTGGTGAGGCCACACCTCAAGTATTGTGTTCAGTTCGGAGGCCCTCACTATAGGAAGGACATTGAGGTGCTGGAGCATATCCAGAGAAGGGCAAAGAGGCTGGAGAAGGGCCTGGAGCACATGACCTACAAGGAGCATCTGAGGGAGCTGGGGTTATTCAGTCTGGAGAAGAGGAGGCTGAGAGAGGAGTGGGCATCTGCTTCTCCTTGGTGTCAAGCAACAAGACTAGAGGAAGTGGTTTCAAGCTGCACCAGGGGATATTAGGAAATATTTGTTCACTGAAAGGGTTCTCAAACATTGGAATGGTCTGCCCAGGGCAGAAGTGGAGTCACCATCCTTGGATGTGTTCAGGCGGTGCGTGGACCTGGCACTTAGGGACGTGGTTTAGTGTTGACCCTTCAGTGTTGTTGCTTAGCCTGGAGAAGAGGAGACTCAGGGGTGACCTTATTGCTCTCTACAAATACCTGAAGGGAGGTTGTAGACAGGCAGAGGTTGGTCTCTTTTCCCAGGCAGGCAGCACCAGAACAAGAGGACAC
Source organism: Colaptes auratus (assembly GCA_015227895.2). Classification (NCBI taxonomy): domain Eukaryota; kingdom Metazoa; phylum Chordata; class Aves; order Piciformes; family Picidae; genus Colaptes; species Colaptes auratus. The sequence continues at coordinate 53,484,474 of CM037640.1, read as the reverse complement.
AGTCTCAGGCTGCGCCAAGGGAGGTTTAGACTGGATGAGAGGAGGAAGTTCTTCATAGAAAGAATGTTTGGCCATTGGAATGTGCTGCCCAGGGAGGTGGTGGAGTCACCATCACTGGAGGTATTCAGGAGGAGACTTGATGGGGTGCTTGGTGCCATGATCCAGTTGTTTGGGTGGCTTGGATTGGTTGATAGGTTGGACACGATGATCTTGAAGGTCTCTTCCAACCTGGATTTATTGTATTGTATTATTGTATTGTATTGTTAGGTCAAGGGTTGGTCTGGTTGAGGTTTGAGAGCTCTTTCTATCAGGTATATTCTGTGATGCTGGGTCTCATAGCATCTGGAAATTAAGAAGGCAGTCCCATGGAGAAAACAAGACCTAAATCCTTATGCATCCCCCTCCCATGGAGAAATGAGCAGGAAACTGCATGCTGAAATTCAATGATCTTCCTCTGCCCTACATGTGTTATTCCTCTGCAGGGGAGATGAGGCCTTTTATACCTCAATAGCTCTGGGCTCTTTGAGTAATGAAGGGAACACATTTATTGGTACAAGCTTTGGTGTTTATTGATGCTACCCATTTTTCACCAGGTTTAGCACTCTGTGGGGAAGGCACAGGGACCTTCCAAACCACATTTTATAATCAAGCCATTGCAAGGTTTATGCAGTAGAATACTTGCAACTGTTAAATTGTAAATAGAAGCTGCTGCCCAATGCTGAGCCTCCTTCGAGACATTATAGTCAGCTGTATCTTTAATTATCTGATTTATAGGCAGCTCACCAGCGCTGCTGCATGGTTTATATGCATGTGCTGTTCACCTGGCAGATGTAGCCATACAAAATTATCCTGCAAGAAGGAGTTGTGAGCTTCATCTACCTCTGCCTTCCCCTAGAATTGGCAAATAGGGGGAAAATTCCATTCCCACTATAAAACCAAAACAAATTCCTGCCTCATGCTGTTCTCAAGTCTTCCCTGCTGGATGCTTTGTAAAAGATGCCTTCTGCTGAGGTGGATGGGATGCTGTGTACACACCTGGAGGCATCTCCTTGGCCTCCTCAGCACTCCCTTTTGGGGCACCACCAACCCTGAAGAAGCCCCAGGGTGCAGGGGACTAATTCCCAAAGAAGGGCCAGGAATACAGAAGGAAAGTGGTTTAGGTTTTCTGGGGTTGCATAGCCTGGAGAAGAGGAGGCTCAGGGGAGACCTTATTGCTGTCTACAACTACCTGAAGGAGGTTGTAGCCAGGTGGGGGTTGGCCTCTTCTCCCAGGCAACCAGCACCAGAACAAGAGGACACAGTCTCAAGCTGTGCCAGGGGAGGTTTTGGCTGGATGTTAGGAAGAAGTTCTTCATAGAAAGAGAGATTGGCCATTGGAATGGGCTGCCCAGGGAGGTGGTGGAGTCACCATCACTGGAGGTGTTTAGGAAGAGACTGGATGGGGTGCTTGGTGTCATGGTGTAGTTCATAGTATCATAGTATCAGTCAGGGTTGGAAGGGAAGTTGATTAGTGTTGGGTAATAGGTTGGACTTGATGATCTCAGAGGTATTTTCCAACATGGTCTATTCTATTCTATTCTATTCTATTCTATTCTATTCTATTCTATTCTATTCTATTCTATTCTATTCTATTCTATCCTATCCTATCCTATCCTATCCTATCCTATCCTATCCTACCCTATCCTATGACAAACCCACAGGCATAAGCATGAAAAATCTAGGCACCTCAGACTACTGCTGATATAATCTTCAGAGAATCACCTTTCTGAGGGCACTAAGTCACATGTTGTACCTCAATGCAGGAGACACGACTGCCCATCGTCCTCCAGGCAGCCCTGCAGACAGCCAGCAGAGCCTCTCAGCTCTTTCTGAAGGCCATGCAGAAGGGTCCACTGGATGAGGCACAAGGATTAGTAACTGTTTCCAAAATCACAGAATCACAGAATCAGCCAGGTTGGAAGAGACCTCCAAGATCATCAAGTCCAACTGATCACTCAAGACTATCTCATCAACCAGACCATGGCACTAAGAGCCCCATCCAGGCTTTTCTTAAACACAGAAAGGGTGATTAGCCATTGGAATGGGCTGCCCGGGGAGATGGTGGAGTCAGCACCACTGCAAGTATCATAGTATCAGTCAGGGTTGGAAGGGACCACAAGGATCAGCTAGTTCCAACCCCTCTGCCGTGGGCAGGGACACCCCACACTAGAACAGGCTGGCCAGAGCCTCATCCAGCCTGGGCTTAAACACTTCCAGGGACTGAATGAGGCACTTGATGCCATGGTTTAGTTGATTAGATGGTGCTGGGTGATAAGTTGGACTCAATAATCTCAAATATCTTTTCCAACCTGGTTAATCATGTATACCTCCAGGGATGCCAACACAAACACCTCCCTGGGCAGCCCATTCCAATGGCCAATCTCTCTTTCTGTGAAGAGCTTCTTTCTAACATCCAGCCTAAACTTCTCCCTGCACAGCTTGAGACTGTGTCTCTTGTTCTGTTGCTGGTTTCCTGGGAGAAGAGATCAATCCCCACCTGGCTACAACCTCCCTTCAGGTAGTTGTAGACAGAAATAAGGTCTTCCCTGAGCCTCCTCTTCTCCAGGCTAAGCAACCCCAGCATCTGGTAACAAATCCTGCATCTGGTATTGATGTGGTACTGTCTGGCCCTGGCAAACAGTGTTAGCACAAGAAAGGCTTTCAGGAGTGATTCTTCTGCCTTTGTTTGCCCTCTGCCTGCCAGCAGAGCACCAAGAATTGCAGTGCCTGTTCAAAGAGCAGTCACTACACATTTGCTTCTCAGCTTGGTGTTCTCCACCAAAAAGCAAATCCTTTAATGAAGGGAAAAAGCCCAAATAAAAACATGCCATCTGACATGAAGGCTGAGAGATGTCTACCCTATCAGTTTTAGATAGTAAATCAATATCTTTAAAGATGATGAAGTAGTTCTTACCTTTTTATGGCAGCACACTCAGATCAAACACATCTCATGGCAAGAGAAAAACCCACGGGGTGGGGGGGAGCTGCCCTTTGCAGAGATTCATTTGCTGTGTGGTATTGATGTGGAACTTAATTTCTTTATCCACAGAGGAATAAGAAACCAGCATCAGTACAAACTGCATTCTGCAGAAGTTCTTAGGGAGAAAAAGCTTTTATCTCCTCTTCCTTCTTGTAACTTTATCAGACAATGGGCACCCCCCTCTTGTGGTCTCGGTGTGTTGTCATGGTACAAGAAATCCCAGGCCACTGTAAACCTGACAGCTTGTCAAAAGAGCTGCACAAAAGGTCTTCCTCTCAAGTTCATTCCTGTTGCTCACTTTCATAGTTTCATAGTTTCAGTTAGGGTTGGAAGGGACCACAAGGGTCATGGGCAGGGACACTCTACCCTAGATCAGGCTGGCCAGAGCCTCATCCAGCCTGGGCTTAAACACCTCCAGGGACGGGGCCTCAACCACCTCCCTCGACAACCCATTCCAGGGCCTCACCACTCTCATGGGGAAGAACTTCCTCCTCAACTCCAGCCTGAATCTCCCCACCTCCAGCTTCATTCCATTCCCCCCTAGTCCTATCACTCCCTGATAGCCTGAAAAGTCCCTCCCCAGCCTTCCTGTCGGCCCCCTTCAGATACTGGAAGGCCACAATTAGGTCACCTCGGAGCCTTCTCTTCTCCAGACTGAATAGCCCGTACAAACGCTGCAGCTGTCAATTTAAATGACTACATTAAATAACTTGCATGGAAGTGTGGTCTTTAATCTTTATCCTTCCTTGTAAATTCAGAAAATCCACAAAATTTAATGGAAAGGTGGTCAGCAGACATACCAGATGAATGAGAATGCTAGGAAGTCATCCACTCCCAGGCAGTCAATGGCAGGCTTATGTCTAACCTCAGGGGAATAAGCAGTGCCCAGGTGGCCAAGAAGGCCAATGGCATGCTGGCCTGCATCAAGAACAGTGTGGCCAGCAGGAGCAGGGAAGTCATTCTGCCCCTGTACTCAGCGCTGGTTAGGCCACACCTGGAGTCCTGTGTCCAGTTCTGGGCCTCTCCATTCAAGAAGGACATTGAGACTCTTGAACGTGTCCAGAGAAGGGCAACAAGGCTGGGGAGAGGCCTCAAGCACAAGCCCTATGAGGAGAGGCTGAGGGAGCTGGGATTGTTTAGTGGAGAGGAGGAGGTTCAGGGGAGACCTTATTGCTGTCTACAACTACCTGAAGGGAGGTTGTAGCCAGGTGGGGGGTGGTCTCTTTTCCCAGGCAACCAGCACCAAAACAAGAGGACACAGTCTCAAGCTACACCAGGGGAAGTTTAAGCTCGAAGTGAGGAGAAAGTTCTTCACAGAGAGAGTCGTTAGCCATTGGAATGTGCTGCCCAGGGTGGTGGTGGAGTCACCATCCCTGGAGGTGTTCAAGAGGGAAGTGGACGTGGCACGTGGTGCCATGGTTTAGTAGTTATGAGGTCTGTGGTGAAAGGTTGGACTTGATGATCTTGAAGGTCTTTTCCAACCTTATTGATTCTATGATTCTAACTTCTGGCTGATATTGGGAGTTGAGTTTGTCAGAACTGAGCAGGAGATGCTTTTCTCACCTCATAAGGCTTTTTTCAAGACAGTGGGAAAACAGAAGTATAGTATTCTGCATTAGAATGTCACCAAATCCCTGGAATCTTGTGCACAAGAAGAACACAACTGAAGAAGACCAACACAATAGCTACCCGTTGGACTGGGACGAGCAAAAATGAAGTTCAAATCCTTGCATTTCCAGGTGGAAGGATATCCAAGGCAATGTATAAAAGAGTGAGCAGTAATCAAGTTTCTGATTTTCTGCTGTAATGAACCTTCATTCATTTATAGAAATGGGGCAGCTTCCCCAAGCTTTCTGCTAAAACATTTCTCTAGGAGACTAGAAGACTTTGGAAAGCTCAGGAGGTAGGTGTTTCCAACACTCCATGAGAAATAGTTACCCATCAGTGTCCCTAGAGGTGTTCAAGAATTGTGTGGGCATGGCACTTTGGGTTGCCAGTTGGACTTGATGGTCTTAGAGGTCTTTTCCAACCAAAACAGCTGTCTGATGCTATGGTACTGCATGCTTGGAAACTGTGGATGCAGTGAGGACTGAAAGAATACTTGGCCATTGGAATGTGCTGCCCAGGGAGGTGGTGGAGTCCCTGTCCCTGGGGGAGCTCAAAAAAGGATTGGATATGGCACTTGAAGCCATGGTTTGGTTGACATGAGGTGTTAGGTATTAGGTAATAGGCTGGAGTTGCTGATCTCTGAGGTCTTTTCCAACCTGGTTGATTCCACGATTCTATAACTGAGACAAAGGCAGAAAACAAGGAGAAATCTCACAACTGTACAAACTAATGGCTCCCTTTTGCCTCTTTGCTGCCAGCAGTATATTAAACCTCTGAACACAAGCAAAATGTCTAAGAAACCAATTTTTTTGGTGTTGTTGCTGCAATTGTCCACCCTTCTCTGGGGCTCCAGTGATCATTATTAATTGAAGGTCCAACATATGCTTGCATTAAAGTGTACTAGGGAATGGTATGGTCTCCACCCACCTTCAGTGGGATTTCAGGACTATTCATCGGCATGATTCTGCTCCCAGTTTAGTGAGAGGTAGTTTTTCATTGACCAGAGCAAGGACAGTGCTAGGCCTATGCAGAGACTTTTAAGGGAGATAACAATTGCCAATTACAACAGGCTCCAGACACTAAGAGTATCACTGTTTGATATTCAGAGCAGTCAAGCAAATATAAAACAAACAGCACAAAACCTGACCAAAACCAATTTAAACAAAAAAAGGAGGAGTTCATTCTAAGTTCAGTCTATTAAGAATTGCAGTTTGATGCTGTTGGTTCAGTCTATTAAGGATTGCAGTTTGATGTTGTTGATTTCCCCTGAGTTCGGTAAAGACAAACCCCATGTACTCAGCACTGGTTAGGCCACACCTTGAGTCCTGTGTCCAGTTCTGGGCCCCTCAGTTTAGGAAAGATGTTGACTTGCTGGAAGGTGTCCAGAGAAGGACAACAAAGTTGGGGAAGGGTTTGGAGCACAAGCCCTGTGAGGAGAGGCTGAGGGAGCTGGGGCTGCTTAGCCTGGGGAGGAGGAGGCTCGGGGGAGACCTTCTTGCTCTCTACAACTCCCTGAAGGGAGGTTGTAGCCAGGTGGGGGTTGGTCTCTTCTCCCAGGCAACCAGCACCAGAACAAGAGGACACAATCTCAAGCTGTGCCTATCACTACATGACACCCTAAAAAGTCCCTCCCCAGCTTTCTTTTACATCCTCTTAAGACACTGAAAAGCCACAATTAGGTCTCCTCAGAGCCTTCTCTTCTCCAGACTGAGCAGCTCCAGCTTCCTCAGTCTGTCCTCATAGGAGAGGAGCTCCAGCCTGCTGATCACCCTTGTGGCCCTTCTCTGGACACATTCCAGCATGTCCAGATCCTTCCTGTAATAGGGGCTCCAGAACTGGACACAGTATTCCAGGTGGGGTCTCACCAGAGCAGAGTAGAGGGCTCTCCCAGACATCCCTTTCACTTGTGTGAGTGCTGGATAAGACTGTAATTGAGAAAATAACAACCCCTATGTTTCTGATTCCACTGGTCTTTTGGTGGTGAAGATTTCATCTCTTTGACTAAGGTAAGTACTACAACTCTCAAAAGAGACTTGTTGTAAATCCCAGATTTACACCATTCTGGGAGAAGAGTCTGGCCCACCCCCAAGAGCATGCCTTCTTAACCCCTTCACACGTGGTAGCAGCTCCTGCAGAAAAGCTGCTGAACTTGCACATGCAGTAACTTTTAAAGCAAACTCCACAGCTGCCAAGAAGTGTATGAGAAGTCAGAAATAGCTTGCAATATGGCAGGTGTTATAGGAGCAATAAGGGCATGTGCTGGGTACATTATAAAACACCGACTGAAGTGGTTCCAGGATCTGAGGGTTATTACACTACGGACTGTGAGGTTGCTATTTTGATTAAATTTCTCCTACCATGTCTTCAAATCAGGGGTTTTGGTTTTTTTTTTTTTGGCCTTTATTTGCTCCATTCACCACATTTAGATACCACCATCTTGGATTTCCCCCTCTGAAAAGGAAATCTCCACTTCTCAGCATGACATTTGAAAAGCTTTCGGTCTCAGAAGGAGCTACTGAGCCTACAGCCTTCACCCAAGTAACTTAAGCCATGTGGAAATATGAACTGTTCCCAACCTTCAAGTCCTCCACAGTGAGCCAAGCTCAGACCTAAGCCATCACTGTTAGTACCACAAACAGTAGACAGCAGTGGTTAGTGGGAAAGTCGAAAGTCAGGGGCGTGGGGAGAGTTGCCAAAGCACCTAAGAACATGCAGGCATTAAAGCACCACACTTGGCAAAGAGGTGTTTGCAGTGGTTTTGTGCATGCCAACACATCTCTGTAACAACATTGATCCAGGAAGAGGCTCTGCCATTTATCCTGAGAGTAGGATGCTGCCTCTCAGACTAATGTGATCTGTCTCAAGCGGCAGGATGCTGCCTCCCAACTAAGAAGCCTTGTCTCCCAGCCCACCACAGCACTGCTGCACAGCAACACAGCCCTCCCTGCCCCCCCTGCCAAAAAGGAAAAAAGGCTGGCATGCCTCTGGAAAGCACATCATTAGGGTAAGTCATTTCATAAGGTTCAAGGCTCACTGACCAGGTGAAAACATGTATGTCTTGTTTGCAATACCTCCTCTACACAGCATCTGTGGAAACTCTTCACAGAATCACAGAATGTTAGGGGTTGGAAGGGGCCTGGAGAGATCATCCAGTCAAACCCCCCTGCCAGAGGAGGATCACCTAGACCAGATCACACAGGAATGCATCCAGGCAGGTTTTGAATATCTCCAGAGAGGGAGACTCCACAACCCCCCTGGGCAGCCTGTTCCAGTGTTCTGTCACCCTCACAATGAAATGATTCTTATTCCTGTTTCCATGGAACTCCCTATGCCTCAACTTCCACCCATTGCCCCTTGTGCTGTCATTGGGCATCACCCAGAAGAGCCCAGCTCCTGTTGTCTTCCATTACTTCTAAATCTATTGACCTTTGTTTATAGCAAGACCCCTATCTTATTATACAGTAGTAGCTGGAGAAACTTCTTTCTTTTCCTACTGAAAGAGCTAATGTCTCTGCTTAAGACTGACAAGAGAAGTTGGTTTGCAGGGCTTGATCTCCTGGGCATGAACTGGTATCAGGGTGCTGGTCCTTGAAGTCTCTGGCTAATGTCAGACTCCTCAAAAAAAGTCTTAACAAATAAGCCCTGAGCAGAAGGGCTTGGGGGTGCTGGTGGGTGAAAAGCTGCAGATGAGCTGGCACCAAGTGCTGCCAGCCCAGACTCAACCTGTCCTGGGCTGATCCCCAGCAGCGTGGGCAGCAGGTGGGGATTCTGCCCCTCTGCTGTGCTCTGCTGAGACCCCAACTGCAGTACTGGGGCCAGCTCTGGACTCCTCAGCACAGAAGAGACAGGGAGCTGCTGGAGTAAGACCATAGGAAACCACAACAATGATACAATAATACAATATACAATACAATACACCAGGTTGAAAGAGACCTTCAAGATCATCGCGTCCAACCCATCAACCAATCCAACCCACCTAAACAACTAAACCATGGCACCAAGCACCCCATCAAGTCTCCTCCTGAACACCTCCAGTGATGGTGACTCCACCACCTCCCTGGGCAGCACATTCCAATGGGCAATCACTCTCTCTGTATAGAACTTCTTCCTAACATCCAGCCTAAACCTCCCCTGGTGGACTGTATGCCTTCTGCTGTGAGGCCAGGCTGAGAGAGTTGGGCTTGTTCAGTCTGGAGTAGAGAAGGCTCCAGGGAGAACTTCTGGTGGCTTTTCAGTGCTTTAAGAGGCCAGCTAGTAAGCTGGGGACGGGCTTTTGAGCTGGGCCCATTGTGACAGGACAGGGGCTGATGGTTTCAACTAAAAGAGGGAGATTTGGACTAGATAGAAGGGAGAAATATTTGACCCTGAGGGTGGTGAGACCCTACCCAGGTTGCCCAGAAAAGTGGTAACCTCCCCATCTCTGGGCCCATTGCAGGCGAGGTTGTCTGGGGCTCTGAGCAACCTGCTCTAGTTTGAGATGTCCCTCAATTCAATTCAATTCAATTCAATTCAATTCAATTCAATTCAATTCAATTCAATCCAATCCAATCCAATCCAATCCAATACAATCCAATCCAATACAATCCAATACAATACAATTCAATTCAATTCAACTGACCAGGCTGGAAAAGACCTTCGAGATCATTGAGTCCAACCCATCATCCAACACCATCTAATCAACTAAACCATGGTACCAAGCACCCCATCCAGTCTCTTCCTAAACACCTCCAGTGATGGTGACTCCACCACCTCCCTGGGCAGCACATTCCAATGGCCAATCACTCTTTCTATGAAGAACTTCCTCCTAACATCCAGCCTAAACTTCCCCTGGCACAGCTTGAGACTGTGTCCTCTTGTTCTGGTGTTGGTTGCCTTGGAGAAGAGACCAGCCCCCACATGGATACAACCTCCCTTCAGGTAGTTGTAGAGAGCAAGAAGGTCTCCCCTGAGGCTCCTCTTCTCCAGGATAAGCAACCCCAGCTCCCTTAACCTTTCCTCATAGGGCTGTGCTCCAAACCCTTCCACAGCTTTGTTGCCCTTCTCTGGACACGTTCCAGCAACTCAACAACTTTCCTAAACTGAGGGGCCCAGAACTGGACACAGGACTCAAGGTGTGGCCTAAGCAGTCTTGACTACAGGAGCACAATGACCTCCCTGCTCCTGCTGGCCACACTGTTCCCGATGCAGGCCAGGATGCCAGTGGCCTTCTTGGCCACCTGGGCACACTGCTGGCTTATCTTCAGCCTACTATCAACCAGCACCCCCAGGTCCCTTTCTGCCTGGCTGCTCTCCAGCCACTCTGACCCCAGCCTGTAGCACTGCATGGGGTTGCTATGGCCAATGTGTAGAACTCTGCACTCAGATGTGTTAATCTCATGCCCTTGGACTCTGCCCATCTGTCCAGCCTGTTAAGGTCCCTCTGCAGAGCTCTCCAACCCTCTAACAGATCAACATCTGCTCCCACCTTGGTGTCATCTGCAAATTTACTGATGACTGACTCAGTCCCCTTATCTAGATTATCAATAAGGATATTGAACAGGATGGGGCCCAGCACTGATCCCTGGGGGACACCACTAATGCCTGGCTGCCAGCTGGATGTGGCACCATTCACCATCACTCTCTGGGCTCAGCCCTCCAACCAGTTCCTACCCCAGCACTGCTGCTGTCCAAGCCAGGGGCTGACAGCTTGGCCAGGAGTTTGCTGTGGGGGACGGTATCCCCCTTTCCAGGGGGACACTGCCTCGCTTCCCCCCTAACCTCTCCCTCCCCCTTTTCCTCTGTTTAATTAGAAGGAAAAGAGAAAAGAGAATGTTAGAGAGAACTGTTAGCTCAAAAGCATTGCTAGACATTCAGCATGCTTATATCAAAGTTAGCTGATAAGGGTCTCTCCAGTGAAGCAGACATGCCAGCAGCCAGAAGAAGGAATGAAATGGAATGTTCAGGTTGTCAGAAACACATCCCACACATCTGACCAATGGAATTTGTTTAGAACAATCTCTTGGTTTCCCTTTTACACCCAACTGTGGATTGGTTTGCACTTCCTCACTCTCCTGCTCGAAAAACTGCAGCTAATTTTAAAGGCATAGCCCTGAAACTCTCACAGCATTCAAAAGTAATTACTCCATGAAGTGAGCCCCAAGCTCTCATTAAGCCAAGGCTTCATCCTGCAATGGCAAAAAAAAACCCCAACACCCCAGAAACCTCATCTCCAATGTGAGACATGAAGAGCTTTGGATAGAGCTCCAGGCAGGATTTTGCTTCACAGGAGGAAATCCAAGATGGTGGCTGTGAAGTGACAAATTCCTGCTCATGCTGTTTTATTTCTGCTGAAGGTAATGAGGCTGTTTAACTAGCCTGGCCCTCACGTGAAGTCAACTGCCACACACACATGGCCTCATATTTTCTGGCTCAGCAGCACGGCTATCATGAGAAACACTTTTGATTCCACTTTCCCTAGAAGGGTGCTAAGAAAAGGGGGTGATAAAGCAAAATTGGTCTTCTCAAACATGGAATTAGTCTCCAGTTTGTATAAAAAGTGTGTGTGTGGGGGGGGGGAGTGGGGAGGTTCACCTGCAGATAGGGAAGCTGTATGACTTCTCCAGAGCTGCAGTTTTGTTGACTGGGTGGGTTTTTTTGTTTCTTGAACAAACAGAACTGTCTCCCCTACCATCCCAAAAGTGAATGCAAGGTGATAAAAATACACCACAGGGCTTGTCTGGGGAGGAGAGCTGGTTAGTTTTTGTGCTTCTGGTGGTTTGGCCCTGGCTGGGGGCCAAATGCCAACCAAAGCCACTCTAGCACTTCCCTTCTTAGGTAGACAGGGGAGAGAGGAAAATCTAACAAAAGGCCTGTAATAAGATAGAAGTTAAAACTGTCTCCCCTCTCATCATGCAAAAGTGAATGCAAGGTAATAAAAATATGCCACAGGGCTTGTTTGGGGAGGAGGACTCTTTAGTGTTTATGTTTTCAGTGTTTTGACCCTGGCTGAGGGCCAAATGCCCACCAAAGCCACTCTATCACTCCCTTTCTATGCTGGACAGGGGAGAGGGGAAAATACAATAAATGGCCTGCAATAGGGTAGAGGCAATTTTAATAATGTGAAGCAAAAGCAAACAAAAGATGTTATTCTCTACTTCCCACCAAGCCACATGATAGCTTGGTCACTCCCAGGAAGCAGGGCTTTTGCTCTCTACAACTACCTTAAGGGAGGTTGTGGACAGGCAGAGGTTGGTCTCTTCTCCCAGGCAACCAGCACCAGAACAAGAGGACACAGTCTCAAGCTGCACCAGGGGAGGTTTAGGCTGGAGGTTAGGAAGAAGTTCTACACAAAGAGAGTGATTACCCATTGGAATGGGCGGCCCAAGGAGGTGGTGGAGTCACCATTACAGGAGGTGTTCAGGAGGAGACTTGATGGGGTGCTTGGTTGCATGATTTAGTTGATTAGGTGGTGTTGGATGATAGGTTGGACATGATGGTCTCAAAGGTCTCTTCCAACCTGGTTAATTCTATTCTATTCTATTCTATTCTATTCTATTCTATTCTATTCTATTCTATTCTATTCTATTCCACTCCACTCCACTCCACTCCACTCCACTCCACTCCACTCCATTCTATTCTATTCTATTCTACTCTATTCCATTCCATTCCATTCCATTCCATTCCATTCCATTCCATTCCATTCCATTCCATTCCATTCCATTCCATTCTATATGTGTAGTGGTTGTTCCAGAGGACAGATGCCATCAGTTAATGTCCCCATACTTCCTTCTTTCACTCATCTTGGCATGGGATACCCCTTTGGTCAGTTTGGGTCACCTGGCCTGCCTGTGTCCCCTCCCAAAGTCTTGCCCACCTTTTGGCATGCTCTTGGAGTGGGGAAATGTTGGAAAAGCACAGCCTTGGCTCTCGGTTCAGCACCTAGGTGTGTTAAATCTCATGGCCTTGGGCTCTGCCCATCTGTCCAGCCTGTCAAGGTCCCTCTGCAGAGCCCTCCTACCCTCAAGCAGGTCAACACCTGCTCCCAGCTTGTTGTCATCTGTAAATTTACTGATGATGGACTCAAGTCCCTTGTCCAGATCATCAATAAAGATATTGAACAGGATGGGGCCCAACACTGTTCCTACACTCTCTGTCCTCACTGCTACATTTTACAGAGCAGGAATCAAAGCCCAGGAAATATGAGACACCTCTGTGAGACCTAAAGTCAGGCCAGGGTCCTCGAATGTAGACATGCTGCAAGTGCATATATATTTATATGCTTTACACAGCAAGTGTGTAAATGCTTGCCCGACATCAGGTACATAACTGACCTTTGCATCCATGCTTTGCTTTCAGACCAAACTGGTGCCCTTGCAGGCCAGCATTATTGTGCTGGGTTGAAATTTCCTCCCCAGCATTAACTTTGCCAGAGCAGCTCAGATGGAAGCAAATGAAAGCTGTATTTACAGGCAAAACTACAGTCTCCAAGGGAATGGAATGAATACGTACAAAACATTTAGTATTTACAGTGTTTACAGGTATTGGCACAAGAACCCCCCGGGTCAAAGACCAGGGACAGCTACTAGAGCCTCCTTCCCTGCCTCCCCAGACCCCCCTGTACAAAAGAAGGAGGAAAGGAGCAGAGGAATGTTAATAGCAAAACAATGCAACCAAGGTATCATAGTATCAGTCAGGGTTGGAAGGGACCACAAGGATCAGCTAGTTCCAACCCCCCTGCCATGGGCAGGGACACCCCACACTAGATCAGGCTGGCCAGAGCCTCATCCAGCCTCGTCTTAAATACCGCCAGGGATGGGGCCTCAACCACCTCCCTGGACAACCCATTCCAGGCCTTCACCACTCTCATGGTAAAGAACCTCCTCCTCATGTCCAGCCTGAATCTCCCCACCTCCAGCTTCATTCCATTCCCCCTAGTCCTATCACTACCTGACAGCCTGAGAAGTCCCTCCCCAGCCTTCTTGTAGGCCCCCTTCAGATGCTGGAAAGTCACAATGAGGTCACCTCGGAGCCTTCTCTTCTCCAGACTGAACAGCCCCAACTCTTTCACTCTGTCCTCATAGGAGTTAGAATCTCTCCAGAGCAAAGGAGCAAGAGGAGTAGAAGCTGTTATGGTACAACCAATCCTATGGTAGATATCTCTCCAGTGGGATTGTTTAGAATTCCCTCTATTTTCCTTTTTACACCCAGTAGTGATTTGTTCACATTTTACTACTTTTCTAAGATCTTGTCTATATTGTCTTGTCTTAGATCTTTCCAAGATCTTAGATCTTTCCAAGATCTAAGATCTGCGAACAATTTTCAAGGCACAGCCTAAAACTGCCACAATTATACAGGCCAGGAAAACTGTGTCTCCACTTAGCTTGGTGCTGCTTGCACTGAGCATGTGTTTAGGGAACTGTTGCAGGAGGAAGAGAGCTGCATATTGCAGGCTAAAGCTGGGATTATGTGTCATCTGAGTCGGCAGCTCTGGGGCATTAACTGACATCGCATATCAGGTTAGGTTAATAATCTACCGCTTGGTTCTGCTTGAGCGGATCTGTGTGCTCAGCCTAGAGATCAGTGACAGACACGGGGGCTTGGAGGGTGAGGATTAGTTGCTCTGTGATCTGCGGGATGGCACTTGCACCACATCTTGTACAGCCTTAATGCCTGGATCTGCTGTGAATCAGAAGCTACATCTGGAAAGTAGCAATAAAAAGCTGGCTCTCCAGGGATGTCTACGGCAACGAGAGCAGGCTTGGATGACACAATGACAGATACTGGCAACTGGGATGGGATATTACTGGAATGGGAGAAAAACTTAAAGGACTTAAAAATACCTGCTTGTTTTAACAAGATGCCCCAAGAGACTGGGAAGACTTTCCCTCACTCCAAACAAGTTGGGAATTATCTGGTAGGCAAATGATCAACAAGGGCTCCTTCGCCAAGGTGATGGAGGGGCTGCACATCCCCACAGGGGAGAAGGTAAGCTCCTAATGAGAGGGTGCTATGCACTAGGAATCACAAATACTCTCAGAGTGACTTGTGTCAGAAATTTTCAGACCCTTTAATCAACAAACCACAATCTGCTCAATGAATTATTCACTCAATGAATAATTCTCTCAACCTTATCCTCATAAATTAGCCTCATAAATTGAGTTCACTGCTCGTGTGTAATCAGTCACATGTGTGACTATGTTTCGAGTGCAACTGTTTGCACAGTTATAAAACAATATAGACAACGAAGATGCTCTCCCTCTGGAGGAAAACACAGAAGGACAATTTCAAATATGCTTCCCTGATTTCTCACTGAGTAATCAGTGATGCATATCTACCTTTAAAGCTATGGACAGCACTTATTGGAAGGCCAGCCACCCTAACAGCAGCATTTTATACGCAGGACACAGGTGATATCTGTTATCTCCAGCTCAGACAGGCCAGAATAATGCACCACTAGATGTAACTGTGAATGGGTTAGACTACTATAACTGGCTTTTGAATTTTTACTACTGTTAGAGGGTAGGAAGGCTCTGCAGAGGGACCTTGACAGGCTGGACAGATGGGCAGAGTCAACAGCATGAGATTAACACATCTGAGTGCAGAGTTCTACACATTGGCCACAACAACCCCATGCAGTGCTACAAGCTAGGGAGAGAGAGGCTGGAGAGCAGCCAGGCAGAAAGGGACCTGGGGGTACTGGTTGATAGTAGGCTGAAGATAAGCCAGCAGTGTGCCCAGGTGGCCAAGAAGGCCACTGGCATCCTGGCCTGCATCGGGAACAGTGTGGCCAGCAGGAGCAGGGAAGTCATTCTGCCCCTGTACTCAGCACTGGTTAGGCCACATCTTGAGTCCTGTGTCCACTTCTGGGCCCCTCCATTTAAGAAGGGCATTGAGACTCTTGAACGTGTCCAGAGAAGGGCAACGAGGCTGGGGAGAGGCCACGAGCACAAGCCCTATGAGGAGAGGTTAAGGGAGCTGGGGTTGCTCAGCCTGGAGAAGAGGAGGCTCAGGGGAGACCTTATTGCTCTCTACAGCTACCTGAAGGGAGGTTGTATCCAGGCAGAGGTTGGTCTCTTCTCCCAGGCAACCAGCACCAGAACAAGAGGACACAGTCTCAAGCTGTGCCAGGAGAGGTTTAGGCTGAATGCTAGGAAGAAGTTCTTCACAGAGAGAGTAATTGGCCATTGGAATGTGCTGCCAGGGAGGTGGTGGAGTCACATCACTGGAGGTGTTTAGGAAGAGCTGGATGGGGTGCTTGGTGCCATGATTTAGTTACTAGATGTGTTGAGATAGGTTGGGCTCGATGATCTCAAAGGTCTTTCCAACCTGGTCAATTCAATTCATTATTCAAATCAATTCTAATTATCCTATCCTATCCTATCCTATCCTATCCTATCATCCTATCCTATCCTATCCTATCTCTATCCTATCTTTTCTATTCTATTCTATTATTCTATTCTATCTATTCTATTCTATTCTATCTATTCTATTCTATTCTAATTCTATCAACTGGCTTTTTTGTTTTTACTTTTCCCTGGCTTCAATAGCCCACTAGCTCAGCAGCTACCCAAACTGCAAAGAGTCTAACCCCAGTCCTTTACAGTCAGTATTCTCGAGTGGCTTTTAGACCAAGTCAGAAGGGAGCACATTAGAAGGAAAAAAAATATGTGTTACAGTACAGACATAATTGCCACCAAGCATGCAGGGATTTTTTTTGCATTTGAGAACATTTCACACATACATATTCATTAATGGGATCAGCAAGATAGGTTTGTTAGAATTCAGCTTTCCTTCAAGACAAATGAGAAGTGTGTTCTTCCATAAGGAACGCCTTCCTCTCTGACACCGATTGCCAACAGCATGTCCAAACCTAGCTTCCCTCACATTAATGAATTCCATGAATTGTGAAAACTAGTCTGGGTTGCAAGGCTGGTTGCCAATCTGCACCTATCCCTGCACTTCAGGTAGCCATCAAAGTCATTGACAAGAAAAGCCAAGCAGGATTCTTACGTTTTGAAACACATGAAGCGTGAGCCACGGATACAGCAGATGATTAAGCACCCCAACGTTGTCCAGCTATATGAGACCTTGGAGACTGCCAACTCCTATTACATGGTGATGGAGCTGTGCCTCGGTGGGGACCTCCTGGACAGAATTTGTGACAAAAAGAGGCTGTCAGAAAGGGAAGTAAGGAGATACACCAGGCAAATTCTATCTGCAGTGGAACACCTGCATTGCCAGGGGATTGTTCACAGGTAAGTTGTTTCTCCCCACACCCCCTTAAACAACAGGGAGGAGATGAAGTGTGCAAGTCTGTAGAGTGGGCTTCTTCGCCAAAAGCCTTTCTTTGATGCTCTCTTTTTGAGGCAGGGATTGCAAAGAAAACTATTTCTCTCAGCCCATCTTGTTAAAGCATTTTTACTCAGCACTGGTAGAAGATAAGGTGTTACACACTCCTGGCTAGTAAAGTAACAACGTCATAGAATCATGGAATTGTCAGGGTTGGAAGGATCTCCAGGATCAATAATTCCAACCCCTGCCTTGGGCAGGGACACTGTCACTGGATCACGTTGCCCAGAGCCACATCCAGCTGGCCTTCCAGGGATGAGGCTTCCACCACCTGTTTGGGCAACCGGTTCCAGTGTCTCACCAACCTTACGGTGAAGAACTTCTTCCTATATCTAATCTACATCTCCCCTCCCTCCTCTAGCTTGGATCCATTCCCCCTAGTGCTGTCACTACCTGACATCCTAAAGAGTCCCTCACCAGCTTTATTGTAAGGCCCCTTCAGATATTGGAAGGCCACATAAAAAGTCTCCTTGGAGCCTTCTCTTCTCCAACTGAACAACCCCAACAAGTCCAGGAATAAGAGCCAATAAGTACCAATCATCAATCCTTTAGAACAGAATAGAATTAACCAGGTTGGAAAAGACCTTTGAGATCATCAAGTCCAACCCATCACCCAACACCATCTGATCAACCAAACCATGGGACCAAGTGCCCCATCCAGTCTCCTGTTAAACACCTCCAGTGATGGTGACTCCACCACCTCCCCAGGTCTTTTCAAACCTGCTTTATCCTATCCTATCCTATCCTATCCTATCCTATCCTATCCTATCCTATCCTATCCTATCCTACCCTACCCTACCTACCCTATCTATCCTATCCTACCTATCCTATCACTATCCTATCCTATCCTATTCTATTCTGTTCTATTCTATGGATCTTGGTGTATAGGCCAAGAGCAACAGGCTAAGGAATTCCATTTTATTTGGGAGAATAGGCAAAAAGCAGCATTTTTTTCCCCCATTCATTTTCTGTTTTACTTAATAATTCACTGTCAGGCAGACCCTTAATTTTAAGTGGTAAACACACTCATCAAGAAAGCCTCCAGGACCTAACAAGTAATTCAGCTGACTGCATCGTTACAGCAACCATGAAACAAATAAGCTGCCAATGTGATGACTCAGGATTTGCATGGGCTTTGTGACTTGCAATGCTTGCAATCCAGCACATAATTATATTGTAAATTAGTAGGCAATAGACAGGATAGAAGTAGCCACTATCTGACCTAGAGAATTTAAAGAAACAAAAAGTTAACACCAGAAAGTAAACCCATGGGTCTTCACCCATTTAGTCCAGGCTGACCTCATTCCTGCTGCCATGATTATCTATTTTACAGCACTTCTTCACAGCTCATGGCTGTAACATTTAAATTCTTCCCATGACAACATTCTTCATTCATTTCTCAAGCCTTTTCTTCTTTTTGTTTGGAAACAGTTCTTCCCAGCAAGCAGGGAAGTAGCCTGACTTCTTCCCCCATCTTTGCTTTCTTCTCATGGTAGTGTTTTCCTGGGAAAGCTTTGCAAGATGGAAGAATTGTGCTGCACACCCCGACAGCAGCCAGGTACAAAGTGGTGTGAGCTCCTCTGGAGACTTTCTTTACTATCAAACCTCCCTAACCAAAGGAAAAATTCCTCCCTGATTCTTAAGGGCCTTGTCATAGGGTTTATGAAGATGGAAAGTCCAGCAGGTGCCTCACTAGGTCATGGGTGTAGGTTTGGTCAGCAATACCTCAGCTCACAACCTGCTGCTAGCTTTGAGATTCAGAGCTGTGGGCTTGACCTCACACCAGGAGCAGACTGGGAAGGATCTGGAAGGGCATCTCTGCTCAGCTCCAGCTGCAGTGATTTATAGCAGCTTGCCTCAGAGTTTAAAACCAAGGAGGATATTGTGGTGTATCCTCTTCTGAAAAGCAGGCATCAGTGTTTCCAGCAAGATGAGCACAGAAACAGGAAAGTTACCTCACAGAGTCAGTCTGATTTTCTCATCTAAGCACTGAGCAAAGCTCAACACCACATTGCTTTAACATGAGGAAAGGAGGTTCCTAAGCTGCCCCTTTGGAGCAGCTGCTTGTTCACCCTCCACAGGGAGGTGTTGGCAAAATCACACCAGGTATCATGGATGGATAATTGTGTGCCAATGCCTGGTTCTATGCCAATTCCCCATTGATTTTATACTGGAATGGAGGTGCTTGGTGATTGCAAGGTCTCATTCCTATGTGATGAGCTTCGGAATGTGCTAATTTAATTTACTTTTCCTCAGCAGCCTCTCATGGGCATTCCTGATTTTTTTTACCCTGGGATATACCTTGGGAACCAGGATTTTCTACTGTCTTAATAGCACACTTGATGAAAACTGGCCAGTTTTGTAACTATTTTTCGTTCTGAATTGCTATCTCTCACCAGAAATCCTGCGCTAGGTTTTGACAGCTATTTTGTTTCTCGTGATTTACCTTCCCTCTTCAGCACTGAAATCAGCACTGATCCAGCAAATTGTTATGGCTGAATTTAAGGTTCAGTCTCCATTTACACTAAGGGTAGTTCCTCTCTTCTCCATGCAAGACCACAGCTGGTTTTGATGCCACAGTTGCCAAAATGATCCAGAAGACGGAGCACTGACTCGCTTGCCTGCTCTCCCAACACACAGCACTTCGCTGTGCCAGATATAAGAAGGCTCAAGTGCAGGATCAGGTTCAACAGCTTCACAAGATAACACTCATCAGCTGAGGTCTGCTGACTATCCCTATGCCTTCTCTAGACGTGGCCAAGTGGTGAGGTAATTCATCTGAGCTTAAAAACCTCAAATAAAGACATAAAAGCTAAATCACATGCACACAGCTACCAACTCCTATAGCTGTCTCTTGCTAACTGAGAGTTAACCTGTTTCTATGCATAGTTCCTAGCTTTTCCTGGATACTTTTCCTGGATATCTTCCCTTCTTCTGTATTGAGGGCTGGAACATCTCTCCTATGGGGACAGACTGAGAGCGTTGGGGCTGTTCAGTTCGGAGAAGAGAAGGCTCCAAGGAGACCTTATTACGGCTTTCCAGTATCATAAAGGGGCCTACAAGGAAGCTGGGGAGGGACTTTTTAGGGTGTTAAACAATGATAAGAATGGGGGAATGGAGCAAAACTAGAAGTGGGTAGATTCAGATGTGGGTAGATTCAGATGTGGGTAGATTCAGATGTTAGGAAGAAGTTTTTCAGCATGAGGGTGGTGAGACACTGGAACAGGTTGCCCAGGGAGGGTAGAAGCCTCATCCCTGGAGGTTTTGAAGGCCAGGCTGGATGTGGCTCTGAGCAACCTGATGTAGTGTGAGGTGTCCCTGCCCATGTCAGGGGAACTGGATGATCCTTGAGGTCCCTTCCAACCCTAACAATTCTGTGATTCTTTGTATGTAAAATGTCATATATGCTGCTGAATCATTACTTGACTGAAGACCTGGAGAGGCAGCACAAGCTGCCTGCTGGGCACTGCCTCTGAAGTCCTCCTGGGAACGAGGGGGAAAATAAAAATCCCAATGTTGCTTAATTTACAACATTTCTGGGAAAGTTTCCTTTGGAAAAAATAATAAAAAAGAACATGAGCTATCTTTGACACAAGATAAGATCTGGCACTATGTGAACTTTACTAGTGACCATTACCAGGTTTTTTGGGGCAAGAAAGCACACATTTTTAATAACTGCATGAGCACTCAGCTCAGCCTACAGAACAGCAGTTATGGCAATCCAGTGTAGCATTATTTAATTGTAGTGCACTGAAAGTCATCAGAGTGCACTGTGGGGTGCTAAAGTCTCTTGCTCCTTGCTCCTGTTCTTGCTCCTATTCCTCCTTCTGGTTTGTCCTCCTGTACTCTCCAAACTCTAGGGGCTGATGAAAGCACTTTTGGACTTCAGGGAAGGTGGGAGTGAGCTCCATGTACCCAGAGTCACTTCTGAAATTTATCCTGTCCCCCTGTGCTCCCTGCAAAACCCCCAGTGGCACACTGGAGGCAGTGTTTCAAGTCAGCAAAACTGCAGGCTTCTGGCCCAGCTCCCAGCACCCAAATTTCAGTGGCAGAGGGTTCCCCCATGCAGTGAAAGATTTCCACTGCCACTTCAGACACTCCACAGTGCAATATTCTGGATATTGGTTTGAAGTTGTAGGCTAGAAAAGTTCCCACAACAAGGAAGTAAGAACCTGAGCCAACTAACAGCATTTTTCCTGCAACTCTGAATCACATCCTGGTGCAAGGGTGGCTGATGACTGACCCCATAAACATAAACACCACTGCAGAGATATCTCCACCTTTAGGGTATCAGTCCCTGACCCATCTTTGGTACACCTCCCCTGCTCCACGTTCAAGGCAGACCACCCTTTCCAGTTCCCTTCTCACCCTTCCTATCTCTCAGGCACAATTTCCTCACAAAGCAAGCAGATTTACTCAGCAATGCTTAGTACTTCAATCAAAGACCAGATGAGTACTGGGACCAGTCTTCTTTAACATCTTTGTTGGCAACATGGACAGTGGCATTGAGTGCACCCTCAGCAGGTTTGCTGATGACACCTAGCTGTGTGGTACAGCAGACATGCTGGTGGGAAAGGATCCATCCAGTGGGACCTGGACAGGCTGGAGAGCTGTGCCCATGCCAGCCTCATGAGGCTCAACAAGACCAAGAGCAGGGTCCTGCCTCTGGGTCAGGGAACTCCCAAGCAACAAGAGCAGCCCTGAAGAAAAGGACTTGGGTGTGCTGGTGGATGAGAAGCTCAACATGAGCTCTCAATGTGCACTTGCAGCCCAGAAAGGAAATCACATCCTGGGCTGCATCAGGAGAAGTGTGGCCAGCAGGTTGAGGGAAGTGATTCACCTCCTCTACACTGATCTCTTGAGACCTCACCTGGAGTATTATGTCCAGTTCTGGAGCCCCTATTACAGGAAGGATCTGGACGTGCTGGAAAGTGTCCAGAAAAGGGCCACAAGGACAATCAGAGGGCTGGAGCTCCACTCCTATGAGGACAGACTGAGGGAGTTGGGATTGTTCAGTCTGGAGAAGAGAAGGCTCCAAGGAGACCCTTATTGTGGCCTTCAATATCTGAAGAGGGCCCACAAGAAAGCTGGGGAGGGACTCTTTAGGATGTTGAGTAGTGATAGGATTAGGGGGAATGGATCCAAGCTAGAGGAGGGGAGATTTAGATTAGACATTAGGAAGAAATTCTTTACCCTAAGGCTGGTGAGACACTGGAACAGGTTGCCTAAAAGGTTGGTGGGAGCCCCATCCCTGGAATTTTTTAATGCCGGGCTGGATATGGCTCTGGGCAACCTGATGTCCCTGCCCATGGCAGAGGAGTTGGAGCTGGATGATCTTTGAGGTCTCTTCCAACCCTAACATTCTGTGAAGACAAACTGTGGTGCAAGTATGTGCAACTTTTTTACTCAAAAGAATAAACAAATGTTTTTTTCCCCCCTGTTTCTTTCCTTCTTTTTGTTTTAAATGACAATAAAAATCAGTAGAATAGATGATTCCTAAACCAAACAGCCTGGTTAAAATATATGCTCACAAAATGTTCCCTGAAATGCAGCAAGTTTCCATTTTCCCAACTGAAAACTTTAGGAAGGAATAAGGATCTCGTTACAATTGTAGGCAGAACTGTGCAGAACTATTGTTACTTTGTCAATTAAACTTCCCCCTTAAAGCTATCTGCACATGGTTAGCTGGGTCACCAGGCATCTTTAAAGTTTGCTTTCTGTCTTCATTTCAGGGACCTAAAGATTGAAAACTTTCTTCTTGATGAGCACAACAACATCAAAATTGTTGGTAGGTGCATGTTATCTGTGGAGCTTGTTTTCAGCCTTATGGTGGGAGTGGCTTTCAGTGACAGCTCAGCTACCAGCACGTTGCATGAGTGAGCCTGTGAATGGAATGGAATGGAATGGAATGGAATGGAATGGAATAGAATAGAATAGAATAGAATAGAATAGAATAGAATAGAATAGAATAGACCAGACCAGGTTGGAAGAGACCTCTGAGATCATCGAGTCCAACCTATCACCCAACATCATTTAATCAACTAAACCATGGCACCAAGCACCCCATCCAGTCTCTCCTTAAACACCTCCAGTGATGGTGACTCCACCACCTCCCTGGGCAGCCCATTCCAATGGCCAATCACTCTTTCTGGGAAGAACTTCTTCCTAACATCCAGCCTAAACCTCCCCTTGTGCAGCTTGAGACTGTGTCCTCTTGTTCTGGTGCTGGCTGCCTGAGGAAAATAATTTTAGAGAAGGGAATTCTGAGATTTGATAAAGGAGGTTTGTAATGGAAGGAGTCACAGCTAATTGTCTTTTAAAGCCAAAGCTAAAAAGCAAACCCAAAATCCACTCTCCTCTCTACCTCAGTAGAATAGAATAGAATAGAATAGAGTAGAATAGAGTAGAGTAGAGTAGAGTAGAATAGAATAGAATAGAATAGAATAGAATAGAATAGAATAGAATAGAATAGATTGGAATGGGATGGGATGGGATGGGATAGAATAGAATAGAATAGAAATAGAATAGAATAGAATAGAATAGAATAAATATAATAAATAGAATAGAATAGACCAGGTTGGAAGAGACCTTTGAGATCATGGAGTCCAACCTATCACCCAACACTATCTAATAAACTGGCATCAAGCACCCCGTCAAATCTCCCTTGTGATTACTCAATAAACATATTCAAGCTCTTAGAATAAACAAAAGTTATGAAGCATAGCTTACCAGCTTGTTTATTTGGGCTGTAACTGGAATATGGTTTTAAGAGAGCGAGGAAAACAACTTTGCCTGTCCTTTTTCCTTTGTGCATTGCTGGCAAAGTAAGAAACAATTACAGCTGTTATGTGCAGAAGGCTGTTCCCAGCTGAAGTGATTTGTAGACAAAGAAATAGATCTTCTGGGGTGAAATGCAGGTAGGGACAAATTAGCTTTTGTCAAGTCATTTCTGCACCTAGAAACCTCCTCATTTGGTTGTGTGTTTAAAAGAGAAAAACAGAGAGACCGGTTGAGCCACTAGCAGAGAAATCTTGCTGGGGTTGTGAAGCCAGCATTTATGAAACCGAGGGAATTTGCACCAAGCAGTTAACACAGCTCAGAGAACATTAATTTTATTCTATGGAAACCACACAGCAAAAAAAAAAAGAGTAAAAAGTCCCTGCAAGGAGGCTCTCACTGGTAGAGACGCCACATGTTTCACCTAGTGTTTCCCAAACTTTTAAAAGCTTACACCTCCGAGAAAAAAGGCACCAACTCTTCACCTCTGTTTTACAGCCAGCCAGTCTTTTACAATCAGCCTTTCTCCTCCCTCCCCCTTGCACACATGCACAGACACAGAGTAAAAGGCTTAAGTTAGCACATTCTGCTCCACATTTACAACGGGCTAAAAGCAGACCCAGCTGAGGCAAATGGTGCCCCCCCCCCCCCCCCCCCCCCCCCCCGCCCCCCCCCTTAAGGCCTGCTAATGCAGCTGGGTAGCTAAACTCTTCTACCAGCACATGTCAGCTGAGCAAACTGAAATAACTACACCAAAATCAAAAAACAACCAGATCATAGTATCATAGTATCAGGCAGGGTTGGAAGGGACCACAAGGATCAGCTAGTTCCAAGCCCTCTGCCATGGGCAGGGACACCTCACACTAGATCAGGCTGGCCAGAGCCTCATCCAGCCTGGGCTTAAACACATCCAGGGACAGGGCCTCAACCACCTCCCTGGATAACCCACTCCAGGGCTTCACCACTCTCAGGGTGAAGAACTTCTTCCTCACATCTAGCCTGAATCTCCCCACCTCCAGCTTCATTCCATTCCCCCTAGTCCTATCACTACTTGATAGCCTGAGAAGTCCCTCCCCAGCCTTCTTGTAGGCCCCCTTCAGATACTGGAAGGCCACAATGAGGTCACCTTGGAGCCTTCTCTTCTCCAGACTGAACAGCCCCAACTCCTTCAGTCTGTCCTCATAGGAGAGGTGCTCCAGCCCTCTGATCATCCTTGTGGCCCTTCTCTGGACACCTTCCAGCATGTCCATATCCCTCTTGTAATAGGGGCTGCAGAACTGGAGGCAGTACTCCAGGTGGGGTCTCACCAGAGCTGAGTAGAGGGGGAGAATCACCTCAATGATGCATGGCTCGGGAACTTCACTGATACTCCTCTACTATGAAATTTTTCATAGAGCGAGTGATTGGCCATTGGAATGGGCTGCCCAGGGAGGTGTTGGAGTCACCATCACTGGAGGTGTTTAGGAAGAGACTAGATGGGGTGCTTGGTGCCATGGTTTAGTTGATTAGATGGTGTTGGATGATGGGTTGGACATGATGATCTTGAAGGTCTCTTCTAACCTGGTCTATTCTATTCTATTCTATTCTATTCTATTCTATTCTATTCTATTCTATTCTATTCTATTCTATTTCCTTCCATGGCACAGTTACTCAAACCTGAATCAGTATTCACAGCTGAGGTATCAACAGAAGCTACAGCTAGCTGCTGTTTTCATCTTTCTGCTATTTTCAACCAGCTGCTAAAGTATTTTGTGAAGAAACTGAAACAACTTTGCTGCTTTTTTTTTTTGGTGACTGTCAGATTTTGGACTGAGCAATACAGCAAATTTCAAGGGTCTCTCCCAGGACCTGCTACATACTCAGTGTGGAAGCCCAGCTTATGCTGCCCCAGAACTCCTTGCTCATAGGAAATACGGTCCAAAGGTGGATGTCTGGTCCATGTAAGTAGACCTAAAAATATATTTATCAAGACTCTCCCAACACTGAACACTTTAGAGAAGATTCTGATCTAAATTGATTGGGGGCACTGAGCTTTGACCATAGCCAGCAGGAGCAGGGAGGTCATTGTGCCCCTGTACTCAGCACTGCTTAGGCCACACCTCGAGTACTGTGTCCATTTCTGTGCCCCTCAATTCGAGAAAGATGTTGAGTTGCTGGAACGTGACCATAGAAGGGCAACAAAGCTGGGGAGGGGTTTGGAGCACAAGTCCTATGAGGAGAGGCTGAGGGAGCTGGGGTTGTTTAGCCTGGAGAAGAGGAGGCTCAGGGGACACCTTCTTGCTCTGTACAACTACCTGAAAGGAATCTGTAGCCACCTGGGGGCTAGTCTCTTCTCCCAGGCAACTAGCACCATAACAAAAGGACACAGTCTCAAGCTGTGCCAGGGGAGGTTTAGGCTGGATTTTAGGAAGAAATTCTTCATAGAGAGAGTGATTGGCCATTGGAATGTGCTGCTCAGGGAGGTGGTGGAGTCACCATCCCTGGAGGTGTTTAAGAAGAGACTGGAGGGGGTGCTTGGTGCCATGGTTATTTGATTAGATGGTGTTGGGTGATAGGTTGGACTCGATTATCTCAAAGATCTTTTCCAACCTGGTTAATTCTATTCTAATCTATTCTAATGGCAAAAGCAGACATAAGTGTTCAGTTTTGTGTTTGGTTTGTTGGTTTTTTTGTTTGGTTTTTCTTTCCCCCCCCAGGAACTCTTATACATGTCAGCTTTTTCCATTGGTGATTGACATGATAACAAAATCTGCATCTTAGGCATAAAACATATTCATAGTTTAAATCTCAATTGTTTACATCATCGTGGTGGAAAAGGAAATTCTGGTGGAGTAAAAAGTGTCAGAAAGTTAAGTTACTTCTATTGTAACAAGTAAGTAAAGGATTACAGACCAACTTGGCTGTGGAACTAAAATTTATAGTGTAGTGCAGAAATAGGAACTTTTGCAGCAGGACTGACATGAATTTGTCAGAATGGGAAACAGAAAGCCATATTCACTCAAAAACACATTCCAAAAACCAAGCAGATTCAGCTGCAATACAGCTAAGGCTCCTATCAGGCAAGAGAGAACAGCAGTGCCTGTTTTGCCCAATGGTTACTTTTGTGCATGAGATACTAAAGATGCTTTGAAGGCCTGGAAAGCAATTTAGTGCACCAGGTGAACTGGGGGAACGCTGCTGTATTCAAACAAATCCAGATCATTAAGTGGAGTAGAGGAGAAGCACTTCATTAGAGTGCATCTGGGTTGGGGCAATCCCAAGCACTGATATAGGCTGGGCAGGGACTGGCTTGAGAGCAGCCCTGAAGAAAAGGACTTGGGGGTGCTGGGGGATGAGAAGCTCAGCATGAGCCAGCAGTGTGCACTTGCAGCCCAGAAAGCCAGTCACATCCTGGGTTGCATCAAGAGAAGTGTGGCCAGCAGGTCAAGGGAGGTAATTCTTCCCCTGTACACTCTGCTCTGGTGAGACCCCACCTGGAGCACTGAGTCCAGTTCTGGAGCCCCTATAACAAGAAAGATCTGGACATGCTGGAACATGTCCAGAGAAGGTCCACAGGGATGATCAGAGGGCTGGACAGACTGAGGGGGTTGGGGTGATAGGTTGGACTTGATGATCTTGAAGGTCTTTTCCAACCTGGTCTGGTCTGGTCTATTCTATCCCCTCCCCTCCCTTCCTCTCCTCTCCTCGAGTCTCCTCTCCTCGAGTCTCCTCTCCTCGAGTCTCCTCTCCTCTCCTCGAGTCTCCTCTCCTCTCCTCGAGTCTCCTCTCCTCTTCTTGAGTCTCCTCTCCTCTCCTCGAGTCTCTTCTCTTCTCTTCTCCTCTCCAGGCAAGAGAGGATCTGTCTGGCCTCAAACCTGGACAGCAGAACAATGAAGTCAGAACTATCTACATTCCTAAAGTGTCTGTTGCAGCTGAGTTCAGTAGAGGAACAGCAAAGGACAGAGAAGTGCTGCTGTGGTGGCACAGCTCAGCTGGAGCAAGGAAGTACCATGGAGAGTGTTCAAGGGAACCTCCCTGTCTGCAAACTGGGGACAGCCAAGCGAGTTTTCCAAAGGTTGGAACTTCTCCAGACAGAATGGCAAACACTTCACCAAGTTTGCTGATCACTGCTAGCAGACTGGCTTTTGCAAGAGTTAAAGTTTTAGAGTCTTTAGCCAACAGCAAGCTGTTACCCAATGAATGCCTTCTAGGCATAAGTCACACCTAATTTAGCAATCTGAGCAAAGCAAGAAGAACTGAATTACGATTTGGAACGAGATCAGTCCCAGCTTTGTGTTGTCACTTAGCCTTCAAACTGAAAACGCTTTATTCTGATGGCCTGGGTACACTGCACTGACACTCCACTGGGCTTATTTTAAAAATAAACAGCAGTTTTCCCTTTCAACACTGCAGGCTTTCCACTCATTGTGCAGTCCATTTTACACACACTTCCCCAGCATTCTTCTTCTGGAGAAAATGGCATTTACACAAAGGAAAAGAGGCGTAGATGTATGTGCAGCACAAGTTGCTGCTTACAGCTAATTCGTAACCTTCTTCCTGATACTGCAGGCAAGACTCTGAAACCTGACTCAGAGCTTTGTGGGATTTTGTTTTGGCTTTAAATATTTATTGCATTATATGGAGCTCTAATGTTTCTCTCTCTCTCTTTGACAGAGGTGTAAGCATGTTTGCTATGCTAACTGGCACGTTACCCTTCACGGTGGAACCTTTCAATATCAAGCAACTGCATCAAAAGATATTAATTGGGGAAATCAGCCCTATTCCATCAGATATCTCCCCTGGTAAAGCACTCCAGTTTTCATACTGTGTCCAGTTCTGGGCCCCTCAGTTTAGGAAGGAAGTTGACTTGCTGGAACGTGTCCAGAGTTGGTGAAGTTGATGAGGGGTTTGGAAGACAAGCCCTGTGAAGAGAGGCTGAGGGAGCTGGGGCTGCTTAGCCTGGAGAAGAGGAGACTCAGGGGTGACCTTATTGCTCTCTACAACTACCTGAAGGGAGATTGTAGACAGGCAGAGGTTGGCCTCTTCTCCCAGGCAGCCAGCATCAGAACAAGAGGACACAGTCTCAGGCTGTGCCAGGGCAGGTTTAGACTGGATGTTAGGAAGAAGTTCTATACAGAGAGAGTGATTGCCCATTGGAATGGGCTGCCAGGGAGGTGGTGGAGTCCCCATCATTGGAGGTGTTCAGGAGGAGACTTGCTGGGGTGCTTGGTGCCATGATCTAGTTGTTTAGGTGGGTTGGATTGGTTGATAGGTTGGATGCGATGATCTTGAAGGTCTCTTCCAACCTGGTGTATTGTATTGTATTTTAAGAATATTAATGTGGAAAATATCTAACCCATGTAATAAAGTGAAATTAACAATAACACAGTCTTCTGGGAAAAATAAGAGGAACCTTTTCCAGTTGCTTTGTTTGCATTTAGATGGAACTTTTTTTGCGCCTTACACAAGCTCTTTTTATCTCAGACCAGTAGGTCTGAAGCCCTCAATAAAGGAATGACAATGGCTGATGGAGAGGGTGCAGAGGAGAGCCACAAAAATGATCAGGGAGCTGGAGCACCTCTATTATGAGGACAGGCTGAGGGAGCTGGGGTTGTTCAGCCTAGAGAAGAGGAGGCTCAGGGGAGACCTAATAGCAGCCCTCCAGTACCTGAAGGGGGTCTACAGGAAGGATGGGGAGAGACAAAGGCCTGCAGTGACAGGATGAAGGACAATGGCTTCAAACTAAAGAAGGGCAGATTTAGGTTGGATATCAGGAAGAAATTCTTCACTACAAAGGGTGGTGGAACACTGGAACAGGTTGCCCAGGGAGGTCGTTGAGGCTCCTTCCCTGGAGATATTCAAGGTGAGGCTCAACAAGGCCCTGGGCAACCTGATCTAGTTGGGGATGTCCCTGCTGACTGCGGGGAGGTCGGACTACATGACCTTTGGAGGTCCCTTCCAGCCTGGACCCTTCTATGATTTTTAATCTCTTCAAAACCCCACAGTTCTTGGTTCTTAGTTATAGGGGGAAGAAACTGAGCATTGCTTTTACATAAGTGGAGCAGCTGCACAGTAAATGAGGACACTGTCACGTTTAGTATGTCCCATGTGGTGTGTGTCATTGCCAGGAATTCTTTCCTGTTTCCCCCCCAAAATCAGTTATCAAAGCCTTAGATAATTTTTCCTGAAGAAAAATTTCCTTATCTTTTGGCTACAGACAGAACCCACAACTCTGAGATAATTACAGAGCTGGGAGGGTTATTTCTGTGAAGAGCCTTTTGTGAAGTTCATATTTTTCATGAGAAAGTACTGAAATACATTTTTCAGTGACTTCTGCTGACTTTTCATGAGGTACAGTTGATGGAGGCTTTTAGGGCCGCTGGGAAAGACAGTTCTCAAAAGTTCAAGCCTGGACTGCAGCCCATGGCTCTAAAATCCAGGAGTCAGGTTGGCAGCCCAACATTTACTGTCTCAAAGGTCAAAATCCTTCTGCTTGACAATGATTCATATACACCTCTGGCTTGAGTACCTATTTTCTCTCAATGTGCACTTGCAGCCTGGAAAGCCAATCAGATCCTGAGCTGCATCAGAAGTGTGGCCAGCAGGTCAAGGGAGGTGATTCTCCCCCTCTACTCAGCCCTGGTGAGACCCCACCTGGAGTACTGCCTCCAGTTCTGGAGCCCCTATTCCAAGAGGGATCTGGAGGTGCTGGAAGGTGTCCAGAGAAGGGCCACGAGGATGATCAGAGGGCTGGAGCACCTCTCCTATGAGGACAGACTGAGGGAGTTGGGGCTGTTCAGCCTGGAGAAGAGAAGGCTCCAAGGTGACCTCATTGTGGCATTCCAGTATCTGAAGGGGGCCTACAAGAAGGCTGGGGGAGGGACTTTTCAGGCTATCAGGGAGTGATAGGACTAGGGGGGAATGGAATGAAGCTGGAAGTGGGGAGATTCAGGCTGGATGTGAGGAGGAAGTTCTTCCCCGTGAGGGTGGTGAAGCCCTGGAATGGGTTGTTGAGGGAGGTGGTTGAGGCCCCATCCCTTGAGGTGTTTAAGACCAGGCTGCATGAGGCTCTGGCCAGCCTGATCTAGTGCAGGGTGTCCCTGCCCATGGCAGGGAGGTTGGAACTAGCTGATCCTTGTGGTCCCTTCCAACCCTAACTGAAACTATGAAACTATGAAACTATGACTAGCATCTTCTCTGTTGACCATCACAAGTTTGGGCCCTTTCTCTCAGCTGTTGTTGCGGCAGAAAGCAGAGCAGAATGAGACATCTTTTGTCCAGCTATCTACCAGCAGGAGTTCAGATCTCCCCATCATTTTGCACAGGCTGAAATTAGGCAAGAATGAGCCTAGAAACCAAGATTAGCTTCAGCAGCTGCCTGCAGCCAAGCGCAGGGAAGCAGCAGACAGTCCCGGACTAAGCTAGCTGGATCTAGTCTGGAGTCAGGGTATTAAGATAATGTGATGATTCAATTTCTTTGTCTTCCCCAGTAAACATTATGAGGATATCTACCATAGCTGTCCAGAATGATTGTACATTAGTGTCTCATTTGTCTTTTTTTTTGGAGATGGGTTGCCAGATAGCAGCTCCATTTTTATTTTTGACTTTACAAGTCCTCCATAGCTGCAATTAATGCATTTCTAATTTGTCTTATTTATGCTATTATTATAGCTTCTGCTAATAAAAGCATTATCTCTGCTTTTCTATCAAGCCCACACAGTTAGTGGAAGGTTGTGGATGACTCCATTGTTCCCCTGCCTATTGGGAATCTAGCGAGAGAGCAGTAGTCAACAAGCTTTGCATAGTTTAGATGTAAAGTTCTTCTGAAGGAGATTACAAGTGAAAGAAGCAGTATGTTCCCAGTTCAGTGCTCACTTGGCATTTTGCTCATTTCAAAACATCCCCAAGGAATGTGCAAGAATTCAGCAGAGTTTTCCCAAGAAGAAAAAAAAAGGAAACAGAGAGGGACTTTTTATTTTTTTGCAGTGTTGGAGCTGAGTGATAGACACATGGGAATGTTGGAGCTCTCTCTGCCCCAGTTCCAGGAAGCCAAAGCACAACATGTCATCTGAGCACATGGGTCCCTCTCCCACCCTCAATGCAGAGTTTATCAATGAGAGTAGTTTCCTTGTGTGGAAAACATAACTCCAGGGTCATTGGTGCAGGAGTGCTCCTTCCCAGAGCCTTGATCAAAGGCTGAGTGATCATAATGCTGAGCCAGGACTAGATGACCTTTAGAGGTCCCTTCCAACCCAGGTGATTCTATGATACTATGATGCCATTGACTGCATTCACTGGGGTCAAAAAAGAAAAATAAGTGAGGTCCAGTGCTGTAGCTACAGCAGCATCCATAGGTCCATAGCTTGCTCCCCAGCATAGTTTGGCCTGTTCTGCTCACCCTGCTCATGTATACTTGTAGAAAGAGGGTCACCACGTGGGACATGCCCTCCAGTACCTGAAGGGATCCTGCAGGAGGGCTGGAGAGGAACTTTTCATGATGGTGTCTAGCAATAGGACAAGAGGGAACAGTTTTAAGCTGAGGGAGAGTAGGTTTATGCTGGATCATAGGAAAAAGTTCTGCAGTATGAGCATGGTGGGACTCTGGAACAGGTTGCCCAAAGGGGTTGTGGATGCCGCCTGACTGGGGGTGTCCAAGGCCAGGGTTGGATGAGGCATTGAGCAGCTGAGTCTAGCTGAGGAGTGGCCCTGCCCATGGCAGGAAGCCTGGAGTACATGATCTCTAAGGTCCCTTCCAGCCTAAACCATTCTGTGATTCTGTGATGATTCTATGACCACAGAGGAGAGACAGAGCTGTTTTATTTAGCAGTCCAGAGACTGGATTTTAGCTGACATTCTTAGAATGTGGAGAGGCAGGGCAATAGCCTTTATTTCTCAAAACAAAGGCAGGTTTTGCAGTAGTAAACAAGCCATTTCATCTGGACCCTGCACAGGAGCTGTACACTTCATGCAGTCTTTGCTTGAGCCTGACCCTGCTAAGAGGCCTGGAGTTAAAGAAGCCATACAAGACACATGGTTGAACCAGGGCTTCAACAGAAAATTACTGAGTGCTGCTACCAATGAGAAAAGGTAACAATTTTCACAACTCCCTTCTAGCTTTAGACTGCAAGATTAGGGATTGGGTGGGGGGAAGGGGCAGCATTTGCAGCCTATTTTTCTGTTTGGTTGTTTTACAAGGTTTTTGTAATCTGCTTAGGGCTGCTCCACAATGACAACATTTTACTTCAGAAAACACCACATCAACTTTTCTAACAATGGATTATGGGGGGGGTTTTAATATAAAAACAAGCATTCTTTTATATTAAAATACTGTGCTCTCGTGGCCAAGAAGGCCAGTGCCATTCTGGGGTGAATTAGAAGGGGTGTGGTTAGTAGGTCAAGAGAGGTTCTCCTCCCCTCTAGTCTGCCCTGGTGAGGCTGCATCTGGAATACAGTGTCCGGTTCTGGGCCCCTCAGTGCAAGAAGGACCTCAGGGAACTGCTTGAAAGAGTCCAGCACAGAGCCACAAAGATAATTAAGGGTGTGGAACATCTTCCTTTTGAGAAGAGACTGAGGGAGCTGGGGCTCTTTAGCTTGGAGAGGAAGAGACTGAGAGGTGACCTCGTTCATGTTTATAAGTATGTAAAGGGTGAGTGCCAAGAGGATGGGAGCCAGGCTCTGCTTGGTGATGCCCAATGACAGCACAAGGGGCAATGGGTGGAAGTTGAGGCATAGGAAGTTCCATGGAAATATGAGAAAGAATTTTTTCACTGTGAAGGTGACAGAACACTGGAACAGGCTGCCCAGGGAGGTTGTGGAGTCTTCCTCTCTGGAGATATTCAAAACTTGCCTGGATGCATTCCTGTGTGATCTGATGTAGGTGATCCTGCTTTGGCAAGGGGGTGGACTGGATGATTTTTCAGTACCATTCTGTGATTCTGTGTTTCTTTGATACTTATGGAACTGCTTATATCCACTGTGTCAATAATTTTGTTTTCAGCATGCTTCACTGGTGCCAGTCGTTTCTAGCCTGTGTGCTTGTAGTCCTTTCTTGCACAACTAGGTCTTGCATGCCTGCTTGAGGGAATGACATCTTTATGCTACACTAAAGTTCTTGTTATTCTAATAATTGTTGTTCCCATCCATCTTTGTAAGTGGCCTTAACAAGTCTCTGTTTTCTTCTTAGCAAGCCACTGTATAGATTAAGATTACTATAAAAGGCTAGGAATGGATATGTGCAAGATCAGACTTCACATAAACATTGTCAGCTTTTGAGGTGTAACTCATCTTCCATAGTGGGATGCTGCAAAGCATACATTGTGTGCCTTCAAATACCTAGTTTCAGTGATGGACTTTTTGCATCTTCCTCACAGCTAAAAGTAGCTATTCATGGATCAAATATTTGTCAAGGGTTAACACTAACTGAAGGGGGGAAAAAAAAAGAAAAAAGAGAAAGTAATTTGACCTTTGTAATCTGTACCATCTGCAATGGTATCTGAAGGACACCCATCAGAGTCTCCTACCTCAATCCAGGCAATTCACTGCCAGTCATAGACAGGACTATTAGAAATCTATGCACAAGTTGTTCATTTCTCTGAGGACTGCCTACCAATGGCTGGAGCACCTCTCCTATGGAGACAGACTGAGAGAATTGGGGCTGTTCAGTCTGGAGAAGGTAAGGCTCCAAGGAGACCTCATTGTGGTCATCCAGTATCTGAAGGGGGCTACAAGAAAGCTGGGGAGGGACTTTTCAGGGTGTCAGGTAATGATAGGACTAGGGGGGACGGAGCAAAACTAGAAGTGAGTAGATTAAGACTGGATATTAGGAAAAAGTTGTTCACCATAAGGGTGGTGAGACATGGGAACAGGTTGCCCAGGGAGGTGGTAGAAGCCTCATCGCTGGAGGTTTTTAAGGCCAGGCTGGATGTGGCTCTGAGCAACCTGATGTAGAGTGAGGTGTCCCTGCCCATGGAGGGGGGTTGGAACTAGATGATCTTTGAGATCCCTTCCAGCCCTGACAATTCTGCCCGGGGAGGTGGTGGAGTCACCATCATTGGATGTGTTCAGAAGGAGACTTGATGGGGTGCTTGGTGCCATGGTTTAGTTATTTAGGTGGGTTGGATTGGTTGATAGGTTGGACGTGATGATCTTGAAGGTCTCTTCCAACCTGGTCTATTCTATTCTATTCTATTCTATTCTATTCTATTCTATTCTGATTCTGTGATTCCTACCTTTGCCCTCCTCAGATGTGTCTGTGCCCATTCATACTGAAGTTTGCCAAGTCTGAAAAATATGTCCTAGGAGTCTCTGAGTGCAAGGCTGTTGTATTTCTAGAATGTCTTTGCTTTACTACTTGCAGAATCCTGTGAGTAAAATAATTATCATTAGAACAGAGCCAATTTTATTTTACAATCTGATTTGCATAAAAATAAAATTTCCCCTCTGCTTTTTTATAGTTCTTTTATGTCCTTTGAGATTTTCCTTCCTCTGGGGCTCTTTCTGTCTTCTTAGGCATACACACAATCTCTCTGCTGATTCATTGGAGACTACCGCGCTGAGAAACAAAATATCCACACTTGTTCAAAAGGAGACAAAAAACCCCAACCAAAACATTTTCCATCTTTTAATTATTCAAGCTTAATCCTAGTGGAGGTCCTTTCAAAGTAACCAATTATAACACCAACGAGATGCTGAAAAGTGCAGTAACAGAATCTCGTGACGACAGGCAGAGGATTTTCGCACAACCTTGTGTCATCGTTTGCCTGTACAATTGACTTGGCCTGCTCCAACCATGTCACAAGGAATGTGTTGCCCCCTTGCTATAGATTCTGACATCCTTCCTGGGCACACCATTTGTATGTATGAATCATTTATATTCGGGTCATTGAGATTCAAACACTTTTTTCCCTCCTATTTCAGACTTTGCCCCAGTGAATTGAATCCTGTTGTTTTAAGCTACATGACAGAAATTATGGAGTTCAGTCTTCCAGAGCTTGTCAACATTTTGATGAGAAACAGACCTTCTCCTGCCATGGCTTCTTACTGCTTGCTGCTGAAGAAACTGCTCAGGTACCAGAAAGACTACAAAAGAGCCCAGGTGAGGTATGAATATGAGCAGCATGAAGTGCTTCGAGGGGTTCTCATAAGGAATCTTGTGACAGCC
Source organism: Colaptes auratus (assembly GCA_015227895.2). Lineage (NCBI taxonomy): Eukaryota > Metazoa > Chordata > Aves > Piciformes > Picidae > Colaptes > Colaptes auratus. Next base: position 53,448,604 of record CM037640.1, on the reverse strand, counting down.
ACACAGCAGGTGAAAAAAAAGGTGGCTGTCCATAGAATGGAGACAAAGCTTTCCAAAACCAGGAATGAAAGTGCAGATCTGGGTGCAGTCTAAGGAAACCTATGTCCTGCCATTCTCAGAGGTGATTATTTTAAGAGCCTTTTTTTTTCGCAGAGACAAATATAGCCTTTTAATTTATTTTTTTTAATTTGACTAATGAATTATTTTTTTTTAATGGGCTGCTGCTTGTAATGGGATTGAGAATTGTTTTGCTTTGCACTAAAGGTTGCTCTTCCACTGGGGACAAAAGAGCATTAGCATCTCAGTGACCTCGCCCTTCCCTTTCTGACTGGTCCATGAGGGTCTGATCCAAATTCTGGGGAGGTGAATGGGAAACTGTGAAAGCTGTAAAATCTTTTCCCAACATCTTTTTTTTTTTCTTTTCTTTTTTTTCCCCCTTTTTTTTTACTACTTTTACCACTCTGTCTTAAGCTGACACCCCAGCTTAGACTCAGGGGCAAAAATTGTAAGAATAAATGCAGATAAGTCATGGTAATCGCTGGTTAAGGCCACAATTAGTTAAAAAGGCTGTAAGTTTTTCTTTTACAACCGTCTCCACTACGGGGTTCACAGCTCAGCCATAAAAAATTTCGCTTCAGGCAGAGAGTAGGCAGACAGGAAGCCAAATTCCAGCCTGTAACACACAAGTGCAATGGGAAAAGCTTCAGCTACACAACACCACACACCGGCGATTAGCCTCCCATTCAAAGCCTTCGCCCTGGAGAAGCTGTGCTTGAGAAGGTCCAGTTGACTCCTCTAGAAATTGTTCAGATGAGCTTGAGCAGATCCAGATCTCCAGCCCAGCACACAGCCCCAAGGCCACAACAGCCTGTGTAGTGTTTGCAGGCAGAGCCATAACTCAAAAATATGAGTTGGAGAGTGTGTGTGAGTGCATGCCTAGGGGGAGGAGGCTCTCCTTCACATGTGTGGGGTTTTTTTGTATTATACATTAGCATTGGATCTGCTAAATCATAAGTCAGTCAAAAGAGACATCTTGAGAAGTCTCTTGACCAGCTTTCTTGAATCCCTGGGTATCAAGCTGATTTACAGCCCCCAGAGGCCTAGGCTTCCAGGCAAGTGGTAGCATTTCACGTCCTCTGTGACCCCTTTCAGCATCCTACCCAGGTGGAAGAGGGAAGTGACCATGTGCATAAAGTAAGTTACAAGCTGATTAAGGGGCTGCTTTACTTCCTGCCTCTCCTGGCATCCAAAATGTCCTCTTAAGGCAGAGAGTCAGACTGCATTCAAACACAGACACCCAAAGTGGCTCCAACTGTGAGGTAATAACAGTACAAATTATTGTTTTGAAGTATGTGTATATATAGAGACAGATAGATAGATAGATAGATAGATAGATAGATAGATAGATAGATATAGGTGATATAGCTACAGATAGAGATATAGAGATAGAGATCATAGGGGGAGAGAGAGAGAAAGAGAGATGATAGAGATAAGAGATAGAGAGATAGAGATAGAGATAGAGATAGATAGAGATAGAGAGATAGAGATAAGATAGAGATAGAGATAGAGATAGAGATAGAGATAGAGATAGATAGAGATAGAGATAGAGATAGAGATAGAGATAGAGATAGAGATAGAGATGGGAGAGATAAGAGATAGAGATGAGAGAGATTGAGAGAGATTGAGAGAGATAATGAGATATAGAGATATAGAGATGATAGAGATAGGGATAGGGATAGGGATAGGGATAGGGATAGGGATAGGGATAGGGATAGATCTCCCAGACAGGCTGGAGGTTTTGATGAAGCAAGGAGGGACAGAGGGGAAGTTTAACATAGGAATGCCTGACATTTTCTTTCTCTATACTGATTTTTTTTCCAGTCAAAGATTTAAACTCAAACCCTTACTGACCCAAAACCACTTAGCCAGCTACCAGCTCAAAACAGTGGTGACTTTCACAGAATTACAGACTGGCTGTGGTTGGCAGACACCTCTGGTGGTCATCTGGTCCAACCTCCTTGCTCAAGCAGGGCTCCCTAGAAATAATTGCCAAGGACCATGTACAGGCAGCTTTTTAATATCTCTGAGGATGGAGACTCCACAGCTTCCATGGGCAACCTGTGACACTGCTCAGTCACCCTCACAGTGGAAAAGTGTTTCCTGGTGTCCAGAGGTGATGTCCGGTGTTTCATTTTGTGCCCACTTCCTCTGATCATGTCACTGACACCACAGAGCCTGGCTCTGTCTTCCTTGCACTCTCTCTTCAGATATTTGTATATATTGATGAGATTCTCCCGTGCTTCTCTCTTCCCCGGGCTGGGCAGTCCAAATTTTCCAAGCCTTTCCTCATAGGAGAGGTACTTCAGTCCCTTAATCATCTGTGTAGCCCTTCACTGCAGTCTCTCCATTAAGTCCATGTTTTTCTTGTACTGAGGAGCCCAGACCAGGGCACAGTACTTTAGGTGTGACCTTACCAGTGCTGAACAGAGGGGCAGCACCACTTTCCTCAATCAGCTGGCAACACTCCTCCTAATGTGACCCAGGATATCATTCAACTTCTTAGCAGCAAGGACACATTGCTGGCTCAAAATCGACTTAGTATCTACCAGGATCCCAGGTCCTTTTCTCTCAAGCTGCTTTCCAGCCTGGAATTGTTCCTCTCCAAGTGCAGGACTTTGCAGGGGCTTGTCTAGAATGTGAACTGGGTAAGCATTCTGGGGTCTGTTCAGTTGTATCATATCACAGTTCCCCATTTCTATACTTTATGTTTCCTCCCATGTAGCTCCCAGGTGAGCAGGTCTCTCTTCTGTACCATAAACCAATCCTGATCTGCAAATCTTCACATGTTCAATGTGGGGACTTCCTAATTTCACATCTAGACAGAATCTCCCTTTGATGGCTTTTCAAACCAATGCCTCACTTTCAGGAGGAGATCTTTGCTGAGAACCTGAAATACAGACACAAGCTAGATGCCTACACTTGGCTGAGTGGATTCTACCCTAAATAATACCTTCTAATTCCTGTTGCTGAGACACAGGAATCAGGAAATCAGAACAGAACAATTCATACCATCTTTACAAGTTGTGGAAAGTTTATTTCCACTTCTTTGTTAGCAGTAGTTTGTTAGTAGTAAATGCTAGCTTTAAACTCAAAACACAAAGCCTGCTGCTAGTGTAATTCACAGCAAATTCTGTTATGAAAGAGTTCTTGTATAACTCAAGGGGTTTTTCCCAGGTAGTAACTCTACATCACTTGTTTCTTGGTTTCATGCCTCTACTCACTCTTACACTCCTCTGTATTATGCAAATTAATATTTCTCCCTTGCTAGTAGTTGGGCTTTGCAATTATTTGTAGTTAGCAGTTACCACCTCTCAACTCTTTCTTATTCCAGCCTTATACATGATTAATCTGTGCAATCACTCCTCCCCAGGAGCTCTTAAATCAAGACTATCAGTGCTTATGTCAGTTTCTCTGGTGTTCAGTAATACTTGTATTGCCTAGAAAGGCTGGGGTTTGGGCAAAAAGAGGGCTGAGAGAGGGGAAGGCTGACAAAGAAATTAAGTTGGGCTTTCTTACTCAATGCTTTAATTTTTCCAGTATCCTCTGGCCTGCTCTTCAGCAAAAGCTACTTCATGCACATGCTTAAACAATGGCAAAATTTAGCCCTAAGCATATGCAGAGTACACAGGGAAAAGAAAAGAATGCAGCTCTTAGATCCTAAGGAGGAGCCCCACACGGGTGGCATGACGTTTCTGGTCAAAGGCAGAACCAAGAGCAGCCCCCAGCTTCCCTGGAGCCTTGCCATGCTGGGCTGGCACAGCGCTCAGAGGAGGCATCTGGCAGGGCATTATCTTGTGGGGAGGATTTTCTGCTTTGGTCTAAAAGAGGGCAAATTCAACCACCTCTTTTTCAGCCTGCAACGCGCTTCTCTGACCACCCGGCCACAGAGAGTTGAAGGCACAAAGATATTTAACTGAGTGCGAGGGGGAAATTTCCCACTTCTTCCTCTTCTTCTCATTGAGATTCTGATAATGTTACTGGAGCTTAATTGCAACAGCATGGGCATTTGATATTTGCATTACAAATGATGCCAAGGATATTTCAAAAGGCATAGATAGATGTTCTTTCTATTCTGTTTAGTGCCAACTATTTGCTATTTATTACTAGCAGTGTGTGATCCGTCTTTAAATCATATCATATCCTTTCAGCTCTCCAGATCTTGCAAATGTATGCATCTGCTTTAACTTTAAGTATGTGAATCGTTTCACTGAGCTCAACAAGACAGCTTGTGGCCATAAAGTTAAAGCATAAGAAATCAGGAGTTGCAACTAAATGAGTACTGTGTCCAGTTCTGGGCTCCTCAATTTAAGAAGGACATTGAGATACTTGAATGTGTCCAGAAAAGGGCAACGAGGCTGGGGAGAAGTCTCGAGCACAAGCCCTACGAGGAGAGGCTGAGGGAACTGGGGTTGCTTAGCCTGGAGAAGAGGAGGCTCAGGGGAGACCTTCTTCCTCTCTACAGCTTCCTGAAAGGAGGTTGTAGCCAGGTGGGGGTTGGTCTCTTCTCCCAGGCAACCAGCACCAGAACAAGAGGACACAGTCTCAAGCTGCACCAGGGGAGGTTTAGGCTCAAGGTGAGGAGAAAGTTCTTCCCAGAAAGAGAGATTGGCCATTGGAATGTGCTGCCCAGGGAAGTGGTGGAGTCCCTCTCCCTAGAAGTGTTCAAAAAAGGAATTGGATGTGGCACTTGGAGCCATGGTTTGGTTGTCATGAGGTGTTAGGTGTTAGGCAATGGGTTGGGCTTGCTGATCTCTGATGTCTTTTCCAACCTGGTTGATTCTTTGATTCTATGACTCTATGAGTGAAAAGTTAAATCTAAATGGCTGAAATAAGTAACAGCTGACAGTCACAGGTGAAATGAAGTACCCTGACAACACTCAGCCATTCACTTGTAGTTTTCTAGGACCATAAAAGCTTGTGCATACTCTTGTCTGCCTATGAAGAGAGACTTTTACAGACAGTTAATATTTATAAAGGAGTCAATGTATAGTTAAAAAACCCCAAACTCTAGTATTTACATCTGTTGTTTACCTCCCCTTGGTGAGTTGTAGAGAAAGTTGGCACCTGGCTCTTCAGAAAATTCTGTCCAAAAAGAACCAAACATATCAGGTATCAACACAGACCAAAAAGTATTTGCCATCTTGACAGTGCTAACACACAACAAAAAATTCCACCAACACAGTCAGCCCCAAACATTGTTTGGAATTCAAACACATGTTCAAAAGCACTGCATTCAACTCATTCCAGGCAGCAGACTGCTCTGTGGTTTTTCACACACTGCTGAAGAAACATATTGAACTTGAAGAGAATGGAATGGAATAGAAAAGGATAGCATAGCATAGCATGGGATGGGACGGGACGGAATAGAATAGAATAGAATAGAATAGAATAGAATAGAATAGAATAGAATAGAATAGAATAGAATAGAATAGAATAGAATAGAATAGAATGGGGCAGGACGGGACGGGATGAGATGGAAGGATAGGATAGGATAGGATAGGATAGGATAGAATAGAATAGAATAGAATAGAATAGAATAGAATAGAATAGAATAGAATAGAATCAACCAGGTTGGAAAACACCTTTGAGATCATCAAGCCCAGCCTATCACCCAACACCATCTAGTCAGCTAAACCATGGCACTAAGTGCCCCATCCAGTCTCTTCTTAAACACTTCCAGTGATATATGATTTCCTGGGGACAAATCTGCAGCAGAACTTCTGATCTCCAACTGCAAAAAAACCCAACAAAAAAGGGTTTTTCATGTACAAAACCCCTGTGTTTGAAAAAAAAAACCACAAACAACCTCCAAACCCAAAGCAGCAGCAGTCACTGCATTTTCAACTCCTCATTGTACACACAAGTTAACACCTGCACGTGTAAATAATAGGTTTGACGGATGAACACGGATGTGATTCTCATTTTTCTGGGTGTAATTAGAGAAGTCTGCTGAAAGCTTGACAAGAAAGAAAGAAAGAAAGAAAGAAAGAAAGAAAGAAAGAAAGAAAGAAGAAGAAAGAAGAAAGAAGAAGGAAGGAAGGAAGGAAGGAAGGAAGGAGGAGGAAGGAAGGAGGAAGGAAGGGAAGGAAGGAAAAGGAAGTGAAGAAGGAAATAGAAAAAGAAAAAAGGAAGGAAGAAAGAAGAAAGAAAGAAAGAAGAAAGAAGAAAAAGAAAGGAGAAAACGAAAAGGAGAAAGAAAGAAAAAAAAGAAGAAAGAAAGAAAGAGAGAGAATAGAGAAAGAAAGAAAGAAAGAAATAAGAAAGAAAGAAAGAAAGAAAGAAAGAGAGAAAGAAGAGAGAGAAAGAAGAAAGAAAGAAAGAAAGAAAGAAGAAAGAAGAAAAGAAAGAAAGAAAGACAGAAGAAAGAAAGAAAGAGAGAAGGAAAGAAGGAAAGGAAGGGAAAGAAGGCAAGAAAGAGAGAAGGAAGACGGAAAGAATGCAAGAAGGAAGAAGAAAGAGAAGAAAGAAAAGAAAGAAAGCAAGAGAAAGAAAGAAAGAAAAGAAAGAAGAAGAAGATGCAAGAAGGAAAGGAAAGAAAGAAAGAAAGAAAGAAGAGAAGAAAGAGAGAGAGAGAGGAAAGAAGTACCGAAGACAGAAGGAAGAAAGAAAGAAAAAGAAAAAAGAAGAAAGAAATAGAAAGAAGAGAGATATCTGAAGAAGGAAAGAAGGAAAGAAGGAAAGAAAGAAAGAAAAAAAGAACGAAAGAAAAGAACTAAAGAAGAGAAGAACGAAGAAAGAGAGATGGAAAGAAAGAAAGAAAGAGAGAGAAAAGAAGGAAAGAAAGAAAGAAAAAAATAGAAAGAAAGAAAGACGAAAAGAAAGAAAGAAAGAAAAGAAAGAACTAAAAAGAAAGAAAGAAGAAAAAGAAAGAAAGAAAGAAAGAAAGAAAGAAGAAAGGACGGAAGAAGGAAGAAAATAAAAAGAAAAGAAAGAAAAGAAAGAGCGAGCATCAAATCCTTTCCATGTTCAAATTTGAGCCATAAGTCATTGGATAAACTGAAACCGCGCAACCCGTCCCTTTATGCGTCGTAACTTCTCCGAGCAACCTCTTTACATTTTATGTGTTCTGTTGCAGGAGAGGGAGCCTTAATGATTACAATTTGCCATCCAGAACTTTATGGCCAGCCCTTGCAGAAAACAGCATTGCTGCCAAAAAGCTTCCTGCCCAGGTGCTTAACCAATTAGCTCCTAAGAGCTCTGGCAGTAAAAGCAGTCATGGCAAGTTTTCTGATGTACTGTATATAAGGTGACAGCTTGCAAAATGTAAGATGAAAATTTGTTTTCTTAACTAGCAGTGTGTAAAATCCTGGGAGACCGTTTGATTGCATGGCCCAAAATGCTTATGACATCTCCAACTCCCCATTGATCTGCTGTGGTTTCAGCAATATGTTGTCAGCTTAAACATACATTGTGTTTCTTTTTCAGAAATGCCTTAATTGTCAGTGGGTGCTGCAAACACACAGGGAGGATGGAGAAACCCCAAAACTTGGAGGTTTGGGGCCCTCCAGGTGTTGCCAACATTTTTTGCTAACTCACAAAATAGATGCAAGCTTGCAAAAGTGCCTTTTCTCTACAAATTACACCCACTTTTTATGAAGGCATGTTAGATTCAAACCATATTTTTCACAAGGGGAGAGTTTTGCAATGCAAAGAACACAAGAAAAGCATGGAAGATAAATATGCCACGGGAAAACAAATGGCTTCTCTGATTCTAGCACCAAGGCGTTTGTATAATGTGGAAATGACAGCGAAGAGATCAAAACTCGCTACAAATAATCCTTGAAGTGTTAGCTGCATAATGACAAAGTGGATCTGTCAAAGACCATACAGAGAACGTGCAAAGCAGCTTGGTATTGAACTGGGAAATTCATGTGGCTAGTCAGTGCATTTCAGAAATTGCCTTTTCAGGAGTGCCAGACATGAGAGAAGACCTTTTTTTTTTGCAGCAGGAGCAGCACATGGTACAGACAGCTCATCACAGGACTTAGTACTGGAGGAGGAGATTTATTTCACTGCACAGCTCTGGCATTTTCACAAAGTTTTAGAATAGAATAAACCAGGTTGGAAGAGACCTTTGAGATCATTGGGTCCAACTTGTCACCCAACACTATCTAATCAACTAAACCATGGCACCAAGCACCCCAACCAGTCCCTTCCTAAACACCTCCAGTGATGGTGACTCCACCACCTCCCTGGGCAGCCCATGCCAATGGCCAATCTCTCTTTCTGTGAAGAACTTCTTCCTAACATCCAGCCTAAACCTCCCCTGGTGCAGCTTGAGACTATATCCTCTTGTTCTGGTGCTGGTTGCCTGGGAGAAGAGACCAATCCCCACCCAGCTACAACCTCCCTTCAAGTTGTTGTGGAGAGCAATAAGGTCTCCTCTGAGCCTCCTCTTCTCCTGAATAAGCAATCCCAGCTCCCTCAGCCTCTCCTCACAGGGCTGTGCTCCAAACCCCTCCCCAGCTTTGTTGCCCTTCTCTGGACACATTCCAGCATCTCAACATCCTTCCTAAACTGAGGGGCCGAGAAGTGGACACAGTACTTGAGGTGTGGCCTAACCAGTGCTGAGTACAGGGGCACAATGATCCTGATCCTGCTGGCTGCACTGTTCCTGATCCAGATCCAGGGCAGGATGCCATTGGCCTTCTTGAACACCAGAGCACACTGCTGGCTCATGTTGCTTACTCTCAACCTGTACCCCCAGGTCCCTTTCTGCCTGGCTGCTCTCCAGCCACCCTGACCCCAGCCTGTAGCACTGTATGGGGTTTTGGTACCTGAAACTCAGCTTGCCTGAAGCTGTCGGTGTTAGGACTCTGAAAACTTGGGTCATGGAACAGACAAGTGTCCTACATATGAAAACACACCTCAGAATACACATGTAGGATGTATGTAGAAGTAAGGGTGGTAGCAAACCACGAGGATGATTAAGAGAGTGGGAACCAGAGCCACGAGGATGATTAAGAGAATGGAACATCTTCCTTACAAGGAGAGCCTGAGGGAGCTGAGGGCTCTTTACCTTGGAGAAGAGGAGACTGAGAGGTGACCTCATGAACGTTTGTAAATATGTAAAGGGTGAATGCCAAGAGGATGGAGCCAGGCTCTGCTTGGTGGTGCCCAATGACAGGACAAGGGGCAGTGGGTGAATGTTGAGGCATAGGAAGTTTCATGGAACCATGAGGAAAAATGTTTTCACTGTGAGGGTGATGGAGCACTGGAACAGGCTGCCCAGGGAGGATGTGGAGTTTCCCTCTCTGGAGATACTGAAAACTCACCTGGTTGCATTCCTGTGTGATGTGGTCTAGGTGATCCTGCTCTGGCAGGAGGGTTGGACTACATGATCTTTCAAGGTCCCTTCCAGCCCTTGCAATTCTGTAAAGCAGCGGGATTGAGACCTGGAGCTTGTGCTCCTGTCAGGATACACAGTCATGTAAACACAGCTCCACAGAGGTCTTCCACTGCAAAATCTTTTCAAGTCTGCTCTAGCCCTGTGCTGACTGCCTCTCACAGCAGACAGAAACAGTTCCACTATAGTCTTCCTCCTGGATCAGAGGGTGGCTCACAGCATCCTGTATGAGCTCTTTGGAACTCGTGTCTTCCTTAGACAACTGTTAGCAGATTTTGTGAGCCACAAGCCTTGAAAGATGTGCTATGGGCTCTCCAAAAATTATATTCTAGACACTAGAGATTTTTTTTCATTAAAACTTGCTCCCTATAGTCTGTGTAGTTGTTATGGGTTTAAGAACCACGGAGTTCCCAGAGGTCCTCCAGAAGTGGACACCAGAAAGTGCAATCTTTCGTTATTTTGTTCCCATCAGCCTGTATCTCTCTTCCATATATAAACTGGCTGCATAGTCAGTTTCTTCCCTTTTCCTACCTCTCTTCTCCCAGTATATGGGGGCTGTCATCTCTCTGGTTTGTGGGGGAGTGGGGCCTGATGTGGGCAAGATGATTTTCTGGCTGCACAATGTGGCCGGATGGGAGGTAAGGGTGGGGGGCTTTGAAGCCTGGGGTGTTGAGGTCTGGTTGCAGGGGCAGGTTTTGGAAGGTGATGGGCTAGTGAGGTTTTGGAGAAGCCCAGGCTGGAGAGCTGGGCTGGGGCTGACTAGGAATTGCTGGGTCTTTTTGTGTGTTATTGTACTGCTGCATATAGTTGTGAGTAGTACTTCCATTAAAGTTCCCAGTTCTTTCCAATCCTGTGTGGAGCAATCCTGGTGCTACAGTGTGTCCAGAGAAGGGCAACAAGGCTCCTGAAGAGCCTGCAACACATGACCTATGAGAGGGAGCTCTGAGGGAGCTGTTGTTGTTCAGTCTGGAGAAGAGGAGTCTGAGGGGAGACCTCATCACTCTCTACAACTACCTGAAGGGAGGTTGGAGTGAGGAGGGGGCTTGGTGTCAAGCGACAGGACCAGAGGAAATGGTTTCAAGCTGTGTCAGCACAGAAACCTGGCTGGATGTTAGGAAACACTTGTTCACTGAAAGGGTTATCAAACATTAGGATGGTCTGCCCAGGGCAGAGGTGGAGTCACCATCCCTGGAGGTTGACTCTTCAGTGCTGGGTTGGGGGTTGGACTGGATGATCTTTGAGGTCTCTTCCAACCAGATGTATTCTGTGATCTTCCTTTACTGCTTTGGGGAGGGTAAGAGCTTTTGTGGTAAAAGGCATAGTCTGCCAGCTCATATGCAGCTGGGTTTCAGAAATAACCTCTGGCATAGGGTCTGCTCCAGCAAGAAGTTGACCTGTGCAAACTCAGGTTTGTGTGAAAACAAGATTTCCCACTGCACATGTGTGGCAGGTTTAGGCTGGTGCCTAGGACACTTTCAACAGATTGAGTAAAAAGTGGTAGAATGGAAATAAATTACCTTGGATGTAAAGGAAAAATAATGATAAGGTCTAAGTAATTCCACTGCTCTGATAACTAACATACAGTTAGTTGTATAAACTAACTCTTGCTCTTTTTGGCTTCTTCACTCTAGCAGATACTAGCTGGTAGCTTTTGCTTGGCTGTTGCTGACCTCAGCTGCGTTCTTGTGGCTAAGTACTAATAGTAGGGGGCGGGGGGGGAGGGAGGAAGCTGTTGGTAACCCCCTGGTTTTGTCCAGGGTGATTCTTGTTCTGGGCCCCTCAGTTTAGGAAGTATGTTGACTTGCTGGAACGTGTCCAGAGAAGGGCAACAAAGTTGGTGAGGGGTTTGGAGCACAGCCCTATGAGGAGAGGCTGAGGGAGCTGGGGTTGCTTAGCCTGGAGAAGAGGAGACTCAGGGGTGACCTTATTGCTCTCTACAACTACCTGAAAGGAGATTGTAGACAGGCAGAGGTTGGTCTCTTTTCCCAGGTAGGCAACACCAGAACAAGAGGACACAGTCCCAGGCTGTGCCAGGGCAGGTTTAGACTGGATGTTAGGAGGAAGTTCTACACAGAGAGAGTGATTGCCCACTGGAATGGGCTGCCCGTGGAGGTGGTGGAGTCACCTTCATTGGAGGTGTTCAGGAGGAGACTTGCTGGGGTGCTTGGTGCCATGGTTTAGTTGTTTGGGTGGGTTGGATTGGTTGATAGGTTGGACATGATGATCTTGAAGGTCTCTTCCAACCTGGATTTATAATACAATAATACAATAATAATAATAATAATAATAATACACCAGGTTGGAAGAGACCTTCAAGATCATCGCGTCCAACCTATCAACCAATCCAACCCGCCTAAATACAGTACAATACAACCCACCTAAACAACTAAAAAACTAAACCCTGGCACCAAGCACCCCATCAAGCCTCTTCTTGAACACCTCCAATGAAGGTGACTCTACCACCTCCATGGGTAGCCGATTCCAATGGGCAATCACTCTCTCTGTAGAGAACTTCTTCCTAACATCCAGCCTAACATCCAGCCTAAACCTCCCCTGGTATTGTATTGTATTGTGTTGTATTGTATTGTGTTGTTTGCAAATTGTAAATACATGTCAATATCATATATTTGGTACCTATTCATTGCATTTCATATTTCTAGGTTGTAGTTTTGCTTGTAAAGGTATCTTCATTTGCATCCAACTGAGCTGGTCTGGCAACTTTATTTTGGGGGGCAATTTCAACCCACCACAAGGTGTTATGTTGTGATCTCCTTCAAAGCTGAAGGTGGTGGGTTTTTTTGCTGAATACTAATTGAATGGTGCCTGATGATCTTTGAAGTTTCTTCCAACCTTGGTGATTCTGTGATCCTGTGATCATTTTGCAGAGGGAGGATGAAGTAGAAAAAAACACTATGAATCCTGCTAAGCATTTGAATGAGGACTCAGAAATTGAGATTTCCCAGAAGGCTGAAATAGACATTCTGGAAAACCTCTGGAATTATGGCCACAGAGCATTTCCCTCCACACTAACCCTGGCAGTGCCAGATGCTGTCAAAGAAGATGAGATTGCAATTACATTGGAATTCCAGGAAAACTTGCTAGGAGGTACTGTTCTGAGATATCATAGTAGTATCATAGTATCAGTCAGGGTTGGAAGGGACCACAAGGATCATCTAGTTCCAACCCCCCTGCCATGGGCAGGGACACCTGGACACAGGACTCAAGGTGCGGCCTAACCAGTGCAGTGTACAGGGGCAGAATGACCTCCCTGCTCCTGCTGGCCACACTGTTCCTGATGCAGGCCAGGATGCCATTGGCCTTCTTGGCAACCTGGGCACACTGCAGGCTCATGTTCAGCCTACAATCAGCCTGTACCCCCAGGTCCCCCTCTGCCTGGCCACTCTCCAGCCACTCTGACCCCAGTCTGTAGCACAGCATGGGGTTGCTGTGGCCAATGTGCAGAACCCGGCACTTGGATGTGTTCAATCTCCTGCCCTTGGACTCTGCCCATCTGTCCAGCCTGTCGAGGTCCCTCTGCAAAGCCTCTCTGCCCTCCAGCAGATCAATTCCTGCCCCCAGCTTGGTGTCGTCCACAAATTTACTGGGGATGGACTCAATGCCCTCATCCAGATCATCAATAAAGATGTTGAAGAGCATGGGGCCCAGCACTGATCCCTGGGGCACACCACTAGTGACAGGCTGCCAGCTGGATGTGGCACCATTCACCATCTGTGGTAGCATTTTGTATACTCTCAAAAATACAGAAGCAGCACAGCACCAGATAATCAAAATCTAGACCTGAATTTAGCACTATTTCTGCTCCTCCACCTACTTCACACCTACAGATATTCACATATGTGGCGTGGTACATATGTGAATATGGTACACAGCCCTAGAAGCATAAATGAATAACAGTCACTAAAATTAAGCCAGGCAACTTTATGCTTAAGACTCTTTGCCCAACCAAAAAAACCTGTGGAATGCCTGCTTGCAGACCACCATTTGCTTTAAATCTGTGATGCGAAATGTTTTCCTCTGCCAAGATCTAAGCTCATTTATGCCTTTACATGCACTGGCTTTTTTACTGTGGGATGAAGCTGTTTTCTGTTCCTGCTACCAACCTCCTATTGTTTCTTGAAATATCATTCCAGTAGAGGTTGATCTGACTTATTCCATATTTTATTCAGTTTCCAAGTTTGCAGGCAGAGAGCTGGCCTACCTTGAACCTCCGAAGTCATCAAGCAGCAGTACGCCATGTGAGCCCTCCTATCAGCCACTCTTGGATGCTCAGGAGAATCTGAATGGTTCTGAAGACTTGACTGAAGCTGGGAAACCATGTCTTCATAAGGAATCAACACCCACACCAGCAAAGAAGCAACCTTCCTCCTCGAATGTCCAAGCAATAGCACGTACAAGCAAAGCACCTGCCCGGCCTCTAATGGAGGAGAGAATTATAACCAGGAGTCCTTTGCCTCATCAGGACATGAGGTTTAAAAACCTTCTGAGGGCAGTAGATGACAATTTATACATTCCAACACGGTGGCACCGTGACAAAGAGGGCACTGACATCCTTGTGCTTGACTCCCCCAAGCTGTCAGCTTTCTCCAGGCCACAAGAAGTCAGCCTGAGAGAAACCCTAGCTAGAAAGATTTCCTGGCTGGGGGCATCACAAAAACATACCAGTATCTGCCCTCTAGATTTAGTCAAGGGTTCAAATTCACCAGCCTTCCCCAGGCCCCAACAACAAACTTCTGCCATCAGAAGTATGAGGCAATCTAAAGAAAATCCAACTCATTTTCCCAGCCAGAAAACAAAGAAAAACTTCATCCAACTCAGACACACAGCTAAAAGTACAAATCTAAATCTTCCTGTTGTATCTCCCCCATATCAAACCAGACTGGGGGAAAAAACAGAGATTCTAAGGTTAAATTTTGCATGAATGAAAGACTCACAGTGTATCAGAAGAAAACAGGACAAAGGGACAGGAGAGAATCAAAGATGGACAGAAACAAAGAATGAGGAAAGGAAAGCAGGAGAGATTAATCCCATCTTAAAATGAGGCATCTCTAAATACAGCGAAGGATGATATGATTTAAACTGTGCATCACAAAATCACAGGATGTTAGGGGCTGGAAGGGACCTTGAAAGATCATCCAGTCCAAACTCCCTGCCAGAGCAGGATCACCTACACCAGATAACACAGGAATGCATCCAGGCACATAATAAGATTTCACCTCAACATGAGGAGAAACTTCTTTACAGTGAGGGGGATGGAGCACTGGAAGAGGCTGCCCAGAGAGCTTGTGGGGTCTCCTTCTCTGGAGACTTTCCAAACCCACCTGGATGCATTCCTGTGCAGACTTACCCTAGGTGATTCTGCTTTGGCAGTGGAGTTTGGCTCGATGATCTCTGGAGGTCCCTTCAACCTCTAATGTTCTGTGATTCTAAGACATTAAGCTTTGGAGAAAGGATGCAGAAGGGCAGAAGAGCTCCATCTAGCTAGGCTGCAAGCCCAGGTGACACATCTGACTTGCAGCCACACACTCACAGGGCAAAGTGTGTTGTCTTTGGTGGTGAAGCTGGCATCATAAATTCCTGTCTATGTGCTGCTCCATCCTTCCCCTCCAGCACTTCAGCTGCAGCTGCTGACTTGCCTGGTGAGCCTGGTCAGTAAAGCTGTACTGAGTTAAAAGCAGCTCTGTTCTTCAGAGGCTGTTTCAGGGCTGGCTGAGAGCAGGGCTCTGCCACAGCTGTTTCAGCCCTGTTGAGGAGACATCAGAGTGGCTGTCACCCACATGGGTATGCCTGGCATGGTTGTGCATGGACCATGAACAGCTCACTCTGCAGATGTGGTGTGCTGCAGGAAGGCAAAACAGAGTAAAAGAGGACTGCAGGTTTGGTCTAGCTTAGTCTGACCATAAGCTTACCACAGCTTTGATTTTAGCTCATAGGATTATGCCACCTTCTGCTGCAGCCAATTGTTGCTGCTGTCCTTTGCACAGCTGTCTGGTATGACTTAGGAACTTTTTGCACATCTTTTACTTCCACATGTGAGCTCACAGACCAGCAAAGATGAAGATTCCCGTTGTATCCTCACTTTTGATAGAGGCAATCAAAATCGAATCTGTTGAACTGATGGGATTTAAACTCATACAGGACCAGTCTCAGGACAGATTCAGGCTCAAAACTTAGTACTGTGAAAATCTAGCTATGAAGTATAAATCACTGAAACTGGAAGCAGATGCATGTTTTCAATTGTAAAGGAGAAGCATTGCAGAGGCACAGAGTTACAAACAGGCAGTCCAAAGTAAGCTGTGAAATTCACAAGGAAAATAGATGGATGTGCTCCTTTCGGGGGAGTTGGGCTATATGGTGTCCAGTAATTAGAATACACACAATTAAAAGGAACAAATACATAACAGCAGTGTCATGACTATTTTATGACAATTCCCCCCCAAAACTGATTACTCCATCACTGTTACTGCTTGTTTGCCTTTTGAATTATGTGCACAGCTTAATGAGAATTGCCTGACCAGGTTTGGGAGGCTGAGGGGCTGGGGTTGCTTAGCCTGGGGAAGAGGAGGCTCAGAGGAGACCTTCTTGCTGTCTACAACTACCTGAAGGGAGGTTGTAGCCAGGTGGGGGTTGGTCTTTTCTCCCAGGCAACCAGCACCAGAACAAGAGGACATAGTCTCAAGCTGCACCAGGGGAGGTTTAGGCTGGATAATAGGAAGAAATTCTTCCCAGAAAGAGAGATTGGCCACTGGAATGTGCTGCCCAGGGAGGTGGTGGAGTCACCATCACTGGAGGTGTTTAGGAAGAGACTGGATGGGGTGCTTGGTGCCATGGTTTAGTTGATTAGATGGTGTTGGGTTGTAGGTTGGACTCGATGATCTTTGAGGTCTTTTCCAACCTGGTTAATCCAATCCTATCCTATCCTATCCTATCCTATCCTATCCTATCCTATCCTATCCTACTATCCTCCTATTCCTCCATTCCATTCCATTCCATTCCATTCCATTCCATTCCATTCCATTCCATTCCATTCCCCAAATGAAATTCATGAGTAGGGAGTGACAGAAATTTGGGGCCACACATGGATTATAGACAAAATATTTTAAATCATATTTCTGTCCATGGTGGTTTTTTTTGTTTTGGTTTGGTTTTGCCTAAATGTACTTGATCTTGTTCTATGACAGTGGCATCTCTTTCTCTGTGGCCATGGTGCACTGTGCAAACCTCGTAGCCCAGTGTTTGCTGGATATTAGAGGTTTGGCCAAGAAGGTCAATGCCATTCTGGGTTATATTAGAATGGGTGTGGTTAGCAGGTTGAGAGAGGTTGTCCTCCCCCTCTACTCTGCCCTGGGGAGGCCACATCTGGAATATTCTGTCCAGGTCTGGGGCCTTCAGTTCAAGAAGGAGAAAGGAACTGCTTGAAAGAGTCCAGTGCAAAGCACTCTACGGTTAAGGGAGTGGAACATCTTCCTTAAGAGGAGAGACTGAGGGAGCTGGGGCTCTTAAGCTTGGAGAAGAGGAGACTAAGGGGTGACCTCATTAATGTTGATCAATATGTAAAAGGGTGAGTGTCAAGAAGATGGAGCCAGGCTCTTCTCAGTGATGCCCAATGACAGGAGAAAGGGCAATGGGTGGAAGCTGAGGCATAGGACTTTCCATGGAAATATGAGGGAAAAAATTTTCACTGGGAGGGTGGCAGAACACTGGAGCAGGCTGAACAGGGAGGTTGTGGAGTCTCCCTCTCTGGACGTATTCAAGACCTACCTGGATGCATTCCTGTGTGATCTGTCTAGGTGATCCTGCTCTGGCAGGGGGGTTGGACTGGATGATCTTCTGACTTCCATTCCAGCCCCTAACATTCTGCGTTTCAGTTTTTCTTCTGCTCTGTCTGGCCCTTTAAATATCACACTGCTGAAATAAATGTTTCTTCAGCATGCCACAGTTGAGTATTGCTTTACAGATATGCACAGAGAGAACAGAGACTTTCTACCTTCACTTTCCATACACTCATTTAAGGGCCAGCTTCAATCTGTCCTTCTCCCGAGCTGTTCCAACGCTTCTGGAACACATATCTGCAGCTAGCACAGAGCTGCCATGTCTGAGCAGGAACACTCATCTACCATGTCCATTAAAAACTGAAATAAAAGCCTGAAGGGGAGGAGGGAGGAGTGCAGTTAACAGGTCAATACCATAAATGCGAGTCCGATAACGTAGTGCCGGACGATGGAAACACCTCCAGGCAGCCAGGACTGCGTGGGAGGCCCAGGCAGGGAGCTGGTGCCAATATTTTAACAAGTGGCTCTCACAAACCCCCCCTTCCCTTCAGCAAGTGATATATTTACGCTTCGGGGATATGATGTCTGTGGAGAGAAGTGAGGGGCTCTGGAATCTGCCCTTTTATTTAACAATCTAAAGAGAGAGAAACTAAGGAAGGGGACGCCGCTGCTTGGCAAGAAACTGCGCGCTAAGACACACTTGGCCACAAATGCACTGAGTCATGCAGAGCAGTCTTTGACCAGTGCAATTCATGCTGTGGGGAGGAGGGAGCTGAATGCCTTGCACAGGAGTCCCATCCCATCCTGCTTCACACAGAATTAGTGAACATTCCTGATGCTGAGTAAGGTGTATGGAAGTAATGGAATGAAGCTGGAGGTGGGGAGAGTCAAGCTGGACGTGAGGAGGAAGTTCTTCCCCATGAGAGTGGTGAAGCCCTGGAATGGGTTGTCCAGGGAGGTGGTTGGGGCCTCGTCCCTGGAGGTGTTTAAAACCAGGCTGGATGAGGCTCTGGCCAGCCTGATCTAGTGTGGGATGTCCCTGCCCATGGCAGGGGGGTTTGGAACTAGATGATCCTTGTGGTCCCTTCCAACCCTGACTGATACTATGATACTATGTGTTATTGCAACCTCTGAAAAGAAGCCAATGTAATTAAGATGGAAAGCACGATGAAGCAAGGCTGTCGCATCTCTTCTCTCGCATCCGGTGGCAGAAATGTAACAGCAGGTTCTCAAAGAGACAGCTTCTGAAGGAGCATTTAGCTACTTCATTGCATCTATAGCAGTCCCTTGTACAAACTTCACACAGAGTCTCCGCAGGAGTGACGCTGCTTGTTTAGGTCCTTCAAGTCAGTCTTTACAAGTGGATCCTGCTATTTGCATGGTCTGTCAATGCAATCATGAGAGATTCCCAGCTCTCCATTTCATAGGTTTTCCATTTACACATAGGAAATGGCACCTTTTACTTCTATCCTGTTTCTGAGCCAAATGAGTAAGTTCAACTGCTTTATGTATTACCAGTTCCAACACTGTTCTGCTTTTCACATCATAACTGTTTTCATGTCAGTGAAAGAATTTCAAACCACAGGAAATTCTGGGGATGAAATACAAATATACCCTTAGAAAGGGCTATCAGGAAGCAGAATCAAACCCACAGTTGCAAAAATATCACAGAATGTTAGAGGTTGGAAGGGAACCTCTCAAGATCACTGATTCCAACCCCCCTGCCAAAAGCAGGATCACCCAGGGTAGTCTGCACAGGAATGCATCCAGGTGGGTTTGGAAAGTCTCCAGAGAAGGAGACTCCACAACCTCTCTGGGCAGCCTGTTCCAGTGCTCTGTCACCCTCACCATAAAGAAATTTCTCCTCATATCATATTAAGGTGAAACCTTCTATGTTCAAGTTTGCATCCATTGTTCCTTGTCTTATTACTGAGAAACGAAAAAGAAGGAAAAGAAAAAAATGGTCACTGATTTAACCCTGCACTTCGGATTTCATCATTCTTTTAAGACATAAATGAACAAGATTAATAATTAAGCCCAGCCAGTAAAAGAATTTCTGATTAGCTTCTGAAAGCACCTTAATAATTGAGAAGTTCTGACACTAGATAGCCTTTGTCATGCTGACCTATCCAGGCTGAAGAGGGATGAAAGTGGCCGGCTCCTTCTCTCTCAGCCCTCTCATGTGACGGTTTATGGACAACAAAACCCTGCAAATCAGAAGCTGGCAAAACCAGAGAAAGCACCTTGTGCTCACCTGTTGTCTGGGCCAGGAAGGTGAGGAGAAAGGACACACAGGAGTATTTTGCTCATTCCTTACAAATACTGCGTCAAACCCACACCACTTGATCTGCAGCCCAAGGAAATCCACTCCTTAGAACTCCCCAGCCTTTAATCACAGGGTGTGTCAAGAGGTTAAGAAATTCTAAAGATATTCATCACACAACAGCCAGAAAACAAAAACAAAAACAAAAACAAAACACACAAGCAAAACAGTGTCTGCCAAACTGAAAATGAGCTCAGAAATAGATAAACACACATCAGCACATAAGCACACTGTGCTGGGTCAGGAAGTGGCTGGAGGGCCGAGCCCAGAGAGTGGTGGTGAATGGTGCCGCATCCAGCTGGCGGCCAGGCACTAGTGGTGTCCCCCAGGGATCAGTGATGGGCTCCATGCTCTTTATCAATTATATGGATGAGGGCATTGAGTCATCATCAGTAAATTTGCAGATGACACCAAGCTGGGGGCAGGTCTTGATCTGTTAGAGTAGGAGAGCTCTGCAGAGGGACCTTGACAGGCTGAACAGATGGACAGAGTCCAACGGCATGAGATTTACCACATCCAAGTGCTGGCTTCTACACATTGGCCACAATAACTCCATGCAGTGCTACAGGCTGGGGTCAGATTGGCTGGAGAGCAGCCAGGCAGAGAGGGATCTGGGGATGGTGGTTGACAGTAGGCTGAACATGAGCCAGGAGTGTGCCCAGGTGGCCAAGAAGGCCAATGGTATTCTGGCTTGGATCAGGAACAGTGTGGCCAGTATGAGCAGGGAGGTCATTGTGCCCCTGCAGTCCACACTGGTTAGGCCACACCTTGAGTCCTGTGTCCAGTTCTGGGACCCTCAGTTCAGGAAAGATGTTGACTTGCTGGAACGTGACCAGAGAAGGGCAACAAAGTTGGGGAGGGGTTTGGAACACAAGCCCTATGAGGAGAGGCTGAGGGAGCTGGGGTTGCTTAGCCTGGAGAAGTGGAGGCTCAGGGGTGACCTTCTTGCTGTCTACAACTACCTGAAGGGCAGTTTTAGCCAGGTGGGGGTTGGTCTCTTCTCCCAGGCAGCCAGCCACAGAACAAGAGGACACAGTCTCAAGCTGTGCCAGGGGAGATTTAGGCTGGATGTTAGGAAGAAGTTCTTCCCAGAAAGAGAGATTGGCCATTGGAATGTGCTGCCCAGGGAGGTGGTGGAGTTACAATCCCTGGAGGTGTTCAAAAAGGGATTGGACGTGGCACTTGGTGCCATGATTTATTAGTCATGAGGTGTTGGGTGATAGGTTGGACTCGATGATCTTTGAGATCTTTTCCAACCTTATTGATTCTATGATACTATGATTTCTTTTCATCTCATGAACATTACAGCCAGCAAGATTCTTTCCTGACCTCCACAACAGCACAACAGTTTTAAGACTTTACCTGAAGCATATACCAAAACCTCAGAAAGGCAGAAGAAAGGATCAAATGTGTCCCTAGATCTAATCAGCTGCTGCTAGGGAGGCAGATATTTGCCATCTCGACAGTGCTCATGAATAACACACAACAAAAAATTCCACCAACACAGTCAGCCCCAAACATTGTTTGGAATGCAAACACACATTCACAAAGTACTGCATTCAACTCATTCCAGGCAGCAGACTGCTCTGTGGTTTTTCACACACTACTGAAGAAACATTTTGAACTTGAAGAGAATGGAATGGAATGGAATGGAATGGAATGGAATGGAATGGAATGGAATGGAATGGAATGGAATGGAATGGAATAGAATAGAATAGAATAGAATAGAATAGAATAGAATAGAATAGAATAGAATAGAATAGACGAGGTTGGAAGAGACCCTTGAAATCATTGAGTCCAACCTATCATCCAACACTACCAACTAAACCATGGCACCAAGCACCCCATCAAGTCTCTTCCTAAACACCTCCACTGATGGTGACTCCACCACCTCCCTGGGCATATCTGTGTTTAGTGACTGTAACACTGTTCTGTGGGCCACCAAGAAGACCAGAAGCCCCATTTTAGAAATCCTTTCTTAGAAAGCAAGTTCTGTGTAAAGCAGAAAGCAAGTATTCCTCTGTGTAGACAAAAGAAGGATTTCAGTGTCAGGCCTCTCCATTGTTGCAGCTTGAAGAGGCAATGAAAAGCGTGAGGCAGTGTGTTACACAAGTTTTTTTCTATGCTAATAAATATTTAACTCACATCAGCAGTTTCTACAGTACCCTTCATTGGGACCAGAGAGGAAAGCAAGCGTTCCCCCAGCAAAGGAGGAGCGCTTTGGTTCAAACCTTCAGGGTGTCTTTCCAGTGAGGTTCTGCATACAAACCCTTGTAGGAATGGCAGTGTTTCAAACTACCAAGAGGTCTCTTTCACAGAACACAGCCTAACCATCTGCCAGACAGCCACCCTTAGCCAGCCTACACCCTTTCCTAGCATGACTGTGAATTCCCACATTGTGGAGACCATGCTCTTTCTAGGCATTTCTATTTGATGCTTCCCATATGCTTTAACAGATCAGCATTTCTCCTCCAACTAAACCCAAAAACAACTCCCAGAGATGCATGACATATAAGCACATACATTTACAGGCCTCCACACATAGTATGAGTCAGGTTGCATGGAGCCTTGAGCAACCCATTCTAGTGGGAGGTGTCCCTAATGGATTGGCTGCACATAGTAGGGGTGTTAGAACTAGATGATCTTTAAGGTCCCTTCCAGCCCAAACCATTCTGTGGTTCTGTGGTTCTATGATCACAGAATCACAGAATTTCAGGGGCTGGAAGGGACCTCGAAAGATCATCCAGTCCAACCTCTCAGCCAGAGCAGGATCACCTAGACCAGATTACACAGGAATGCATCCAGGCAAGTTTTGAATATTTCTACAGAGGGAGACTCCACAACCCCCTGGGCAGCCTGTTCCAGTGCTCTGTCACCCTCACAGGGAAAACATTTTTCCTCATGGTTCATGAAACTTCCTATGCCTCAACTTGTTTGCCTTTTTCTTTTTGTGGAGCAAGATAATTAACTTAATGGAATAGAATAAGGTTTATTGGAGCAGGGTATCCTTACAGTGTTTTACAGGCCATTGCCCCTCGTCCTGTCATTGGGCACCACCAGGAAGAGCCTGGCTCCATCCTCTTGAGACTCACATAGAGAGGTGTGAAGGATATGCTATTACACAATGAATGAAAATCATATGGTGACCTTATTGCTCTCTAAAACTACCTGAAGGGAGGTTGCAGACAGGCGGAGGTTGGTCTCTTCTCCCAGGCAGCCAGCACCAGAACAAGAGGACACAGTCTCAAGCTGTGCCAGGGCAGGTTTAGACTGAATGTTAGGAAGAAGTTCTATACAGAGAGAGTGATTGCCCATTGGAATGGTCTGCCCGGGGAGGTGGTGGAGTCACCATCACTGGAGGTGTTCAGGAGGAGACTTGATGGGGTGCTTGGTGCCATGATCTAGTTGTTTGGATGGGTTGGATTGGTTGATGGGTTGGACACGATGATCTTGAAGGTCTCTTCCAACCTGGTTTATTGTATTGCATTGTATTATTCTATGTTTGTCCATATGCCTCCTTTTTATTGCTGCAAGACCACCTCCCTCCTTGGACATCCAGTGAGATAGAAAAGCCATAGAGATGATGACACAGTACCAGCTAGAGCTGTTTTGGTTTTGTTATGACAGCCTTCTAGAGAAAGAAAACTATATTCCAGTCACATCACTGCTTTCACGGGTAGTAATTAGGGGAATGATCCAATCCTGCAGCTGAGAAGAAAATTTATGTTGCAGAAAACCCACTCCAAATTGTTGGAAAACACTGTAAGGATACCCTGCTCCAATAAACCTTATTCTATTCCATTAAGTTAACTATCTTTCTCCACAAAATGAAAAAGGCAAGCAAGCATCCCTTGAGCTCCCAAAGGCAGTCCTTTGAGAACAATGGACATTCAGAGAGACTTATGTGCTCATGGACCATACAGGAAAGATGGAAGCATCTCCCAGAAAGACTGAAAAATACTTAACAATGACTGAAAGCCAATAAAATCATGATTCCCACACAGCTACAATGTTTTCCTGATAGATACCAGCATGTGGAAGTACCAACTGTTGAACAAATTGAGCTCAAAAGGCACAGCCTGCAACTACAGCCCATATAGTAGACATCTCTATGGAATACCAGAAGGAATTCATACACCGCCCTTTCTTGCTGCTTTCTCTGCAGGAGCCTCACTGCTTCTATGTCTAATTCTGCTTTTGCCCTGTGGGTACAACAGAAGAAATGCCAAGCACAGATTTCAGTGTATACACTTATTATGTGGCAGAGCAAGAGAGCCTCATAATAGCCCAGTTTGGAAGGACTGGTGAAAGAGTGGCTGAGCAATAACTAAGAGCTGGGACTTTTGCCCTTCTGTTAAAGCAAGGAGAGCAAACCATGGCTTTAGGCTTCAGCAGTGATGCTCAGCATCACTCCAGTGGCGATGCCCTCATACCCTGTGGTCATTACAGACTTTTCCACATTAATTCATCTTGTGAAAATCACAGAATGTTAGAGTTAGGAAGGGACCTCCAGAGATCATCGAGTCCAGCCACCCTGCCAAAGCAGGATCACTTAGGGTAGTCTGCACAGGAATGCATCCAGGTGGGTTTTGAAAGTCTCCAGAGAAGGAGACTCCACAACCTCTCTGGGCAGCCTCTTCCAGTGCTCTGTCAGCCTCTGTGGTGGGTTGAGATTTCCCCCTAATATTAAAAACTGTAAAGAAGTTTCTCCTCATGCTGAGGTGAAATCTCCTATGTTCTATGTGCCTGGATGCATTCCTGTGTGATCTGGTGTAGGTGATCCCACTCTGGCAGGGAGCTTGGACTGGATGATCTTTCGAGGTCCCTTCCAGCCCGTAGTCCAACCCCCTTGGCAGAGCAGGATCACTTAGAGTAGGTCACAGAGGAAAGCATCCAGGGGGATTTTGAATGTCTCCAGAGAAGGAGATTCCACAACCTCTCTGGGCACCTTGCTGCAGTGCTCTGTCAGCCTCACTGTAAAGAAGTTTCTCCTCATGTTGAGATGAAATCTTCTGTGTTCAAGTTTGCATTGATTGCTCTTTGTCTTACTACTGTGCACTACTGGAAAGAGCTTGGCCCCCTCCACATGACACCCAGCCCTCAGATATTGATAGACATTGATCAGATCCCCTCTCAGTCTTCTCTTCAAGACTAAACAGCCCCAGGGATCTCAGTCTCTCTTCATAGAGGAGATGCTCAAGTCCCCTAATTATCTTCATGGCTCTCTGTTGGATTCTCTCCAGCAGGTCTCAGTCTCTCTTGAACTGGGGAGTCCAAAACTGGACACAGTATTCCAGGTGTGGTCTCACTGGGGCAGAGTAGAGGGGGAGAAGCACCTCCCTAGTCCTGCTGGACACACTTTCCTTGGCGCACCTAAGGATCCCATTGGCCCTCTTGAACACCTGCCCACCATATCCTTGCTTTTCCTTCCCTGGGCCTATCAGCGACCCAGAATTTGCATGTCGGAAAAACCAAGGTCAGCATCTGAAATAATCAAATAGCCCTTCCTTTAAAGAAAAAAGTTAATCTGCCATGTTTTCATAGTATCATAGTATCAGTCAGGGTTGGAAGGGACCACAAGGATCATCTAGTTCCAACCCCCTGCCATGGGCAGGGACACCCTGCACTAGATCAGGCTGGCCAGAGCCTCATCCAGCCTGGGCTTAAACACCTCCAGGGATGGGGCCTCAACCACCTCCCTGGACAACCCATTCCAGGGCTTCACCACTCTCATGGGGAAGAACTTCTTCCTCACATCCAGCCTGAATCTCCCCACCTCCAGCTTCATTCCATTCCCCCTAGTCCTATCACTCCCTGATAGCCTGAGAAGTCCCTCCCCAGCCTTCTTGTAGGTCCCCTTCAGATACTGGAAGGCCACAATGAGGTCACCTTGGAGCCTTCTCTTCTCCAGACTGAACAGCCCCAACTCTCTCAGTCTGTCCTCATAGGAGAGGTGCTCCAACCCTTTGATCATCCTCTGGCCCTTCTCTGGACAACTTCCAGCACCTCCAGATCCCTCTTGGAATAGGGGCTCCAGAACTGGAGGCAGTACTCCAGGTGGGGTCTCACCAGAGCTGAGTAGAGGGGGAGAATCACCTCCCTTGACCTGCTGGCCACACTTCTCCTGATGCAGCCCAGGATCTGATTGGCTTTCCAGGCTGCAAGTGCACATTGAGAGCTCGTGTTGAGCTTCTCGTCCACCAGCACCCCCAAGTCCCTCTCCTCAGGGCTGCTCCCCAGCCAGTCACTGCCCAGCCTGGATTTGTGCCTGGGATTGCCTCGACCCAGATGCAGGAGCCTGCCCTTGGTCTTGTTGAAGCTCCTGAGGTTGGCTTGTGCCCACCTCTCCAGCCTGTCTAGGTCCCTCTGGATGGCATCCCTTCCCTCCAGCCTGTCTGCTGCACCACACAGCTTGGTGTCATCAGCAAACTTGCTGAGGGTGCACTCAATGCCACTGTCCATGTCACCCACAAAGATGTTGAACAAGCCTGGTCCCAGGACTGATCCCTGAGGGACTCCGCTTGTCCCTGGCCTCCACTGGGACATGGACCCATTGACAGCCACTCTTTGGGTGCGGCCATCAAGCCAGTTCTTTATCCATCTAGTGGTCCAATGATGTGTTTAAAATTAAACATTCCCATATGGGTACAACAGGGCAAGCCACGTCCTGCCATTTGAATAGCTTGTTTACTTTAAAATTTGAAACTGGCTACAAATTCAAACCCTTTTTTGTTTTGGTCCACCTGGAAAAAATTATCAAACCCTTAAGTGTGCATTGTAATAGGAGCAAACACTTCAGAGTGCGAACTCTTAGGTTTCAATATCTATTTTGAAGTTGTTTCTCATGTAAGCTTTTAATTTAGATTTAATAAGATTCTAATTGCCCCCTTTTTTTGTTTTTTTATACATATAGAATAGCAGTTGATTATTGGAGAGATATTTCTGTAGGATTAACATACATAGCTCAGGCTTCTAAAACATTGGTTTAAAGAATAGAATGATAGAATCATAGAATCAAAAAGGTTGGAAAAGACCTCAAAGATCATCGAGTCCAACCTGTCACCCAACACCTCATGACTACTAAATCATGGCACCAAGTGCCACGTCCAATCCCCTCTTGAACACCTCCAATGAAGGTGACTCCACCACCTCCCTGGGCAGCACATTCCAATGGCAAATGACTCTCTCGGTGAAGAACTTTCTCCTCACCTCCAGCCTAAACCTCCCCTGGCACAGCTTGAGACTGTGTCCTCTTGTTCTGGTGCTGGTTGCTAGAGAGAAGAGACCAACCCCTTCCTGTCTACAACCATCCTTCAGGTAGTTGTAGAGAGCAATGAGGTCGCCCCTGAGCCTCCTCTTCTCCAGGCTAAGCAACCCCAGCTCTCTCAGCCTCTCCTCATAGGGCTTGTGTTTCAAACCCCTCACCAGCTTTGTTGCCCTTCTCTGGACACGTTCAAGTGTCTCAGTGTCCTTCTTAAACTGAGGGGTCCAGAACTGGACACAGTACTCAAGGTGTGGCCTAACCAGAGCAGAGTACAGGAGCAGAATGACTTCCCTGCTCCTGCTGGCCACACTGTTCCTGATCCAGGCCAGAATGCCATTGGCCTTCTTGGCCACCTGGGCACACTCCTGGCTCATGTTCAGCCTACTGTCAACCACCACCCCCAGATCCCTCTCTGCCTGGCTGCTCTCCAGCCACTCTGACCCCAGCCTGTAGCACTGCATGGGGTTGCTGTGGCCAAAGTACAGCACCCGGCACTTGGATGTGTTCAATCTCATGTCCTTGGACTCTGCCCATCTGTCCAGCCTGTCAAGGTCACTCTGCAGAGTTCTCCTACCCTTTAACAGATCAACACCTGTCCCCAGCTTAGTGTCATCTGCAAATTTACTGATGATGACTCAATGCCCTCATCCATATAATTGATAAAGAGCATGGAGCCCATCACTGATCCCTGGGGCACACCACTAGTGCCTGGCTGCCAGCCAGATGTGGCACCATTCACCACCACTCTCTGGGCTCGGCCCCCCAGCCACCTCCTGACCCAGCACAGTGTGCTTATGTGCTGATGTGTGTTTATCTATTTCTGGGCTCATTTTCAGTTTGGCAAACACTGTTTTGCTTGTGTGTTTTGGTTTTGTTTTGTTTTGTTTTGTTTTTCTGGCTGTTGTGTGATGAATATCTCCAGAATTTCTTAACCTCTTGACACACCCTGTGATTAAAGGCTGGGGAGTTCTAAGGAGTGGATTTCCTTGGGCTGCAGATCAAGTGGTGTGGGTTTGACGCAGTATTTGTAAGGAATGAGCAAAATACTCCTGTGTGTCCTTTCTCCTCACCTTCCTGGCCCAGACAACAGGTGAGCACAAGGTGCTTTCTCTGGTTTTGCCAGCTTCTGTTTTGCAGGGTTTTGTTGTCCATAAACCATCATATGAGAGGGCCTCTCCTCGTAGGACTTGTGCTCGAGGCCTTTCCCCAGCCTCATTGCCCTTCTCTGGACACGTTCAAGAGTCTCCATGTCCTTCTTAAATTGAGGAGCCCAGATCTGGACACAGTACTCAAGGTGTGGCCTAACCAGTGCCGAGTACAGGGCAGAATGACTTCCCTGCTGGCCACACTATTTCTGATCCAGGTCAGGATGCCATTGGCCTTCTTGGCTACCTGGTATTTTATACCACCCTGGTATTTTATGATTTATGCCACCAGATCCAAATATAGTCAGTGCAAAAGAAATAATTACAGAATGGTTGCAAGAAATAACCTCACTGAGGACTATCCTTTTTAGAAGCAAGTCACATCTCCTATGCAATCACTCAATGTCAAAAAAGTGTCTTCAGGAATCTGTTGGCAATTAATGTGTGATGAGTGCTTAGTCTGCATTTTAACATATTGTGTCATTAAAGCCCCTCAAATGTTTTGCCATTTGCCATAGAGCTCAGGAACAGGAAGAAAAAAATCCATTAGAGTGCTAAGTGAAAAGGGCTGTGCAGATTCAGGGCTGTGCAGATTCAGGGCTGTGCAGATTCAGGTCTGCTCCAGCTGCCTTTTTTGCCGCTTCAGCGGTGCAAAAGCGCCAGAGATCCGGCGCTCTCGCTTTCCTGACAGTCCTCCATCAGGGGAAATGCTGGGTAATTCAATGCAGGAGTAGTGGCTGTATGCCACCTTCCCTTCTTCAGCTAGAGGATATAGTACCCATAGTGTGTTCCTCCCTCACTGCCAGATAGACTCTTCCAGCTCACAGGTAGCCAGGATTAATTTATTGCAGCCTGAAGATCTGTAAGGCCAGTTTTTGCCTCACTAATCTGTCACAGTAGATCTGGGCTTTAAAGCAAAGAAGGTCTTATTTAACTGCAGTCTTAGGCTAATGGTAGGCTTTAGACCTGGATTGAAAAGGCATTGAAGAATTGCATCAGGAGAAGTGTGGCCAGCAGGTCAAGGGAGGTGATTCTCCCCCTCTACTCAGCTCTGGGGAGACCCCACCTGGAGTACTGCCTCCAGTTCTGGAGCCCCTATTCCAAGAGGGATCTGGAGGTGCTGGAAGGTGTCCAGAGAAGGGCCACGAGGATGAGCAGAGGGCTGGAGCACCTCTCCTATGAGGACAGACTGAAGGAGTTGGGGCTGTTCAGTCTGGAGAAGAGAAGGCTCTGAGGTGACCTCATTGTGGCCTTCCAGGATCTGAAGGGGGCCTACAAGAAGGCTGGGGAGGGACTTTTCAGACTATCAGGGAGTGATAGGACTAGGGGGAATGGAATGAAGCTGGAGGTGGGGAGATTCAGGCTGGACATGAGGAGGAAGTTCTTCACCATGAGGGTGGTGAGGCCCTGGAATGGGTTGTCCAGGGAGGTGGTTGAGGCCCCGTCCCTTGAGGTGTTTAAGCCCAGGCTGGACGAGGCTCTGTCCAGCCTGATCTAGTGTAGAGTGTCCCTGCCCATGGCAGGGGGGTTGGAACTGGATGATCCTTGTGGTCCCTTCCAACCCTAACTGAAACTATGAAACTCTGAAACTATGAAGTCACCTGCAACCTGTCCCTCGCCTTCACTCAGAGCCACTCAGGCCCTCGGTGTGCTGTATGCTCCATGGAAACGGTGCTCTCCTGGCAGGCAAAAAAATCTCCTGGAGTAGTTCTTACTACACACTGGCAGAAATGTTAATGAGATAAAACATTTCTTCTTTTTTACTGATTTATTTATTTTTGCACCTCCATGCACACTGCTTCCCATTCCACTCACTATTAGTACGACAGCCTCCCTCCACCCCCCCCCTCAAATACTTAGATCGTTCTCTTTAGCAGTTTTAGAATAGAAAACGCTTTTCTCCCTTGTTTTGCTTTGTTCAGTCACATGTTTTGATATTCACTCTAACCTTGACTTATAAAATCTGAGCAAAACCAGCCATCTGGCAACACAGCCCAACATCCAAGAGGCACTGAGCACTGGAAGAACCTATAAAGGTAACATCTGCCTCAACAGTGTGCCTCCTGCAAGTAAAGTGCCCCTAAAAGAAAAGCGTTGAAGAACAGCAGCAGAATGAAATCCCCATGGAGATGACTCTTCCCTTAGGTGTTTTTAAATACTGTACAGGCATCATCTGTACCACCTTCCTTTAGTGTTAGCTCTGTCCCTCTACTCTGCCCTGGTGAAGCCCCACATGGAGTATTGCATCCAATTGTGGGCTCCCCAGTTGAAGAGAGACCGCGATCTACTTGAGAGAGTCCAACAGAGGGCTACAAGGATGATTAAGGGACTGGAGTGCTGCCTCATGTAGAAAGCCTGAAAGACCTGGGGCTGTTTAATCTCGAAAGAAGACTGAGAGAGGATCTAATAAATGTCTATAAATATCTGAGGGCTGGGTGTCATGAAGGAAGGGACAGCCTCTGCTCACTCACGCCCCGCAGTAAGACAAGGGGCAATGGATGTAAACTACAGCACAGGAAGTTCCACCTCAACATGAGGAAGAACTTTACTCTAAGGGTCACAGAGCACTGGAAGAGGCTGCCCAGAGAGGTTGTGGAGTCTCCTTCTCTGAAGACATTCAAGACCCATCTGGATGTGTTCCTGTGTAACCTGTGCTGGATTCTATGCTCCTGCTCTGGCAGGGGGATTGGACTCAAAGATCTCCATAGGTCCTTTCCAACCCTTAACATCCTGTGATCCTGTAATAAGATAAATAATCTTAGACATCTTTATTTGACTTACTACCATTTCATCTCAAAAGTTAGACTATGCAAAACTGCTGATGTGACATATAAGTCAAGTGCATGTCCTTCTGCACATTAGCAGGAACCTCCAAAGTGCTGGAAGACTTCTGGTAATCCATATCATTAAAGGCTAAGTAACTGCTGGAGACTGCACTGATCATGGAGCTGTGTTTCTCTGCCATGAATCACTCTTCAAGTAATTAAAACCAGTCTACAAGTCAGAACACAACAAAGAATAAAAGGCTGAATCCCTCAGTTTTGCTACTTGATCAAAGCCCTTGTGCAATGTGGTGGCACTACCCTACTGGGTTGCTAAAGGCAGCTATCAGGCGGTGCAAACATGCCACTAGCTCAGGCTGCAGCTGCCCAGGCTGCAGCTGTGGGTTGGTAATGGCAACAGCCAATCAGAAAACAAAGGTTTATCTGAGTCTGAGGTATGACTCAAGTCATTGTTTTCTAGGCTTGCAAATATTAATGAAGACTAAGCTATTCAGCCTGGTCTGGCTCAACATTTAGTGAAGAGAAATGCAGCAGATGAGGAGAAGATTAATGCAAATGTTGGCTCTTTACTCAGCGGAGCAATGGACTGAGTTCCAACAGGTGTGAGAAAGGCCAAGGTATTCCTCTCTTGTTTTCTCCTTAGTTTTCACTGGGCAGGTGTGTAGGGGGGCATTCCAGCCCCCAAAGGCCACTGTTAGAATCTATGGGAATGCCATTATACCTGCAGGAGACGAAGTGAGAATCAGGGCCCACTTAAACAAACTGAGCACAAGCAGACTGGGGGAGCACAGACTTCCAGACACACAGACCTGAAGCCTTCTAGTGGTGTTCATCACTTTCTTTTGACAGCAGAACTTCTTGAATGATTTTACTTGTTATTTAGGTGTTTCTACTAGGTGCTTAAAAGTGAGGTAGGATGATCAGAGGGCTGGAGCACCTCTCCTGTGAGGACAGACTGAAAGAGTTGGGGGTGTTCAGGCTGGAGAGGTGGGCACAAGCCAACCTCAGGAGCTTCAACAAGACCAAGGGCAGGCTCCTGCATCTGGGTCGAGGCAATCCCAGGCACAAATCCAGGCTGGGCAGGGACTGGCTGGAGAGCAGCACAGAGGAGAGAGACTTGGGGGTGCTGGTGGACGAGAAGCTCAACATGAGCTCTCAATGTGCACTTGCAGCCCGGAAAGCCAATCAGATCCTGGGCTGCATCAGAAGTGTGGCCAGCAGGTCAAGGGAGGTGATTCTCCCCCTCTACTCAGCTCTGGTGAGACCCCACCTGGAGTACTGCCTCCAGTTCTGGAGCCCCTATTCCAAGAGGGATATGGAGGTGCTGGAAGGTGTCCAGAGAAGGGCCAGAGGATGATGAGAGGGCTGGAGCACCTCTCCTATGAGGACAGACTGAAGGAGTTGGGGCTGTTCAGGCTGGAGAAGAGAAGGCTCCGAGGTGACCTCATTCTGGCCTTCCAGTATCTGAAGGGGACCTACAAGAAGGCTGGGGAGGGACTTCTCAGGCTATCAGGTAGGGATAGGACTAGGGGGAATGGAATGAAGCTGGAGGTGGGGAGATTCAGGCTGGATGTGAGGAAGAAGTTCTTCCCCATGAGAGTGGTGAAGCCTTGGAATGGGTTGTCCAGGGAAGTGGTTGAGGCCCTGTCCCTGGAGGTGTTTAAAACCAGGCTGGATGAGGCTCTGGCCAGCCTGATCTAGTGTAGGGTGTCCCTGCCCATGGCAGGGGGTTGGAACTGGATGATCCTTGTGGTCCCTTCCAACCCTGATTGATACTATGATCCTATAGATCAAGCCCTACAATGTTCCATGGCAGTTGTAAGACAGTGCCATTTATTGCATTTGCTTTGTTGTTATTTTTTTATAGCGACATCAGGAATGATGCTGGAGCACACTCTTGGTGTATTTGATGGCCTTACTCCCACTTGATATCTGCATATTCCTAAGAACTTCTCTTGCATGTGACACTCTTGTGTCTTGATTTATGAAGCAATTATTTGGTGGGTTTTTTTCTGGGTATATTACCTAGGTGACAACTTTCCAGGCTCATCCATACAAAGGATATTACAACTAGTTCATTTAAGAACAACAAATGTCAGAAAGTGTGGCAATACAATTACCTGAACACTGGATGTCAACAATAACTGCACCTCAAAATGGCATTCTGGGGTGTGCTGGAAGGGGTATGGCTAGGCAGAGAGGGGTTCTTCTCCCTCTCTACTCCACCCTGATGAGGCCACACCGGGAATGTTGTGTCCAGTTCTGGGCCCCTCAGTTCAAGAAAGACCTCAGGAAACTGCTTGAAAGAGTCCAGCACAGAGCCACAAAGATGATTAAGGGAGTGGAGCATCCTTATGAGGAAAGGCTGAGGGAGCTGGGGTCTTTAGCTTGGAGAAGGTTGACTAAAGAGGGACCTCAATAATGTTTATAAAGATGTAAAGGGTGAGTGCCAAGAGGATGGAGTCAGGCTCTGCTTGGTGATGTCTAATGACAGGACAAGGGGCAATGAGTGCAAGCTGGAGCATAGGAGGCTCCACATAAACATAAGGAAAAACTTTTTCCCTGTGAGGGTGACAGAGCCCTGGAACAGGCTGCCCAGGGGGGTCGTGGAGTCTCCTTCTCTGAAGACATTCAAAATCCCCCTGGATCCTTTCCTGTGTGACCTACTCTAAGTGATCCTGTTCTGCCAAGGGGGTTGGACTAGATAATCTTCCAAAGCCCCTTCCAACCCCTAACATTCTGGAATTCTGTGGTTCTGTGTGAAAAATGGAGCACTAACCTTTATAAGTGCATGTACTTACTGATCAAATAAGTCTTGTTTTGGGTAAGCAAGACCTGTGTGTATATCTACACTACATTTGCAGTACATCCTAATACTTACATGGGAACTGGAACACTTCCTAAACTTCCAAAAGATGTGCTATATTTTTCTTTGACTATCCAATTTGGACCCTTTCCCAGACCACTAAACACCTTCTAGACTTGGGTAGCATTTTCTCCACAGCGTCTCCCAGCATTTCCTGACGCTGGCTAGAACATGGGAGTGAAGTACCCATAAAACCACAAATTCCTTGCAATGTACTTACAGCCACCCTCCCCCCACCCCCAATAATTAAGTATTCTAAACACAACTTGAAAAGAAATAACTTCTTCCAGTATTTCCAGGGCAGGTTTGCAGGCTTTTCATCTTGCCCTGCTATATTTATCTCTCAGGACAGTTTTGAATTGGTGCTGTTTTTCAAGTGAACTTTAGTTAGTTCAGAGGAAACTTTGGGGACACATGCAAGATGCTGGGTAGACATTTGCCACAGCTCTGTATGTTTCAAACAAAACTCAATCTGCATAGATCACAGACCTTCAGCTGGTACAAATCAGCACAGCACTACTGCAATCATCCTCACCAGCAGCTGGGACTCTGGCATGCATAAAGCCTTTCTCATTGAATTATTAATACTCATTCTCAGCATCTCCAGCCAGGCAGTCATTCTCAGGAGCACTGATTATGGCTGCTTAAATATTTTGTGACTAGAGGACTAGATTAGTAATGACAGGTCACACAGTGACCATATTTCTTTCACCATTTACATCTCCTTTTTGTTGAGAGGAACAGGTGCACCCAGGTTCCAGTCCTGGATTTCATAAATGTTGTGATTTAAAGTAAGGAAGAAGGGAAAAAAAAAAAAAGAAAAGGCAATTCTTAATCCTCCTGGGATGCCTGGAAACTGAAATTATGGAAAGTAAGAAAAGCCTTCTAGCAGTATTGCTTTGGAAATAGTGGAAGAGATTTCCTGTAGAAATTGCAGCCTCTTCGGTGGATGTCTTTAACAACTGGAAAGATGAGCTCCTCAGGAGCAACAGATCTATACTGCATCCTACCTCTAGGGAAGATAATGGACTAAGTGATGTCTTAAATCCTTCCTGACTTGTTTTTCTGATTCAGTAATGCCACCAATTAGCCTCCAGTGCACAGGAGTACAACATCTCCCTCTTGCTGATGCTGCAATACCACATTTAGTCCTTATTTGCTCTTAGAATTATAGAATGGTCCAGACCAGAAGGGACCTCCAAAGGTCATCCAGTCCAACCTCCCTGAAGTCAGCAGGGACATCCCCAACTACATCAGGTTGCTCAGGACCTTGTTGAGCTTCACACTGAATATTTCCAGGGATATCCTCAACTAGATCAGGTTGCCCAGGACCTTGTTGAGCCTCACCTTGAATATCTCCAGGGAAGGGGCCCCAGCCACCTCCCTGGACAACCTGTTCCAGTGTTCCACCACCCTCATAGTAAAGAACTTGTTCTAACATCCAATCTAAATCTGCTCTTCTCCAGTTTGAAGCCATTGGCCCTTGTCCTGCCACTGCAGGCCTTTGTTGTCAACAGTCTCACTCCATCCTTCCTGTAGGACCCCTTCAGGTACTGGAAGGCTCTTCTGCTCTTGGCTCTTAGGTAAATCTGTAATCACCAGCACACAGCATCACTCCTAATTCTTTTAAATGTCCTGAATTTACTAATTCAAGCTTTCAGACAGTCCAAAATGCTGCTCTGCTTTAACCAAAATGAAAGATGTGTTACAAAGCACCAAATCAGCAGATGTGAGACAGCAACCCAAACTGGGATTCATACCCAGCTGTGCATGGGTCACAAAAACTGTACCAGAGAGTGAGTGACTCAGCCTTCTCTGGGCTGGGGGGATTATAGGCAGGAGTCTCTGCACAATGCTGGGTCCTTAATACCAGAAAGAGAGCAACAGAATGATGAGTATGTGAAAGAAAAGAAAGGCCCTAAAATGACTGAACAGCTGGAGGGGCTGATTTATGAGGAGGCATTAAAGGAATGATGTTTGATTGTCTGCACAATGTCCAACAGCCATATGTTAACCGCTTCGAGTATTTGAAGAGTGTAAACACCAAGGAAGGGAATAAATAACCAGGCTCAGGCAAGAAGGTGTAACTAAAAATACAGAAAATGACTAAACTGGGGAAATTCCTAACAATGAGCTTTTTTAAGTGTCTGAAGGGAAAAAAAAAAAGCAGCAGGAGTCTTATTGTTCCTAGGAACTTTGAGAGCAAACTGGACACATCACTGGAAAAACACATTAGGTATCTGTCTGGGGCTGGCTGGCAAGAGAGCTTGCCAGCTATTATTGTTTGATAATCCTTTCTTTTATGAAATGTATAAATCAAAATGCAGAAGACAAGTGATGACTCATTCAGCTGAATGAGCCCTTTCCATCACTTAACCTTAAATGCCTAAAACGTTAAAGCAAACAATCTGCCCCCCTTAGGCGTGCCTTATGCATAAACACTTCCTGAAAGGCTTGTCTGTCAGAGATTAAAAGGGAAAAAAATTAATACCACCCCACACACAGCTCTACACATTTAAAACAACAAAATCCACCCCAAACCACACACACACAAAAAGACCACCACGTTTTTTTCCCTGAACAACAAATTCAGAAGCAAAGTCTAAATTACTAATAGAAAACTGATATCTTCCTCTATGTCATTAGAGTGTCTCTACCTGATCAAAGTATAAACTGCTGTAATCCAGAAACCAGAGATCCCCATTTCCCTCTGCAGATTCAGAAAAAGCTGTTTTTACAGAATCACAGAAACATTCAGGTTGGAAAAACCCCTCAGGATCACCAAGTCCAACTGACAACCCTACTCTACAAGGGTCACCCCTAAACCATATCCCCAAGTACCACATCCAAACCACCTTGAAACACATGCAGGCTCGGTCAACCACCACCCTGGGCAGCACACTCCAAGGGCTGACCACTCTTGCCATGA
This sequence comes from Colaptes auratus, assembly GCA_015227895.2. NCBI lineage: Eukaryota > Metazoa > Chordata > Aves > Piciformes > Picidae > Colaptes > Colaptes auratus. Next base: position 53,412,098 of record CM037640.1, on the reverse strand, counting down.
ATAAATGTTTCCTCATGTCCAGTCTAAACCTACCCTGTCACAGCTTGAGGCCATTCCCTCTTGTTCTATCACTAATTACCTGGGAGAAGAAACCAGGACCAGCCTCTTTACAACATCCTTTCAGGTAGTTGTAGAGAGCAATGAGGTCTCCCCTTAGCCTCCTCTTTTTCAAACTAACCATCCCCAGCTCCTTCAGTCACTCTTCATCAGATTTCTTCTCCAGACCCTCCCCCAGCTTTGTTGCCTTCCTCTGCACTGGCTCCAACACCTCCACATCTCTCTTGTATTGAGGTGCCCAAAACTGGACACAATACTCATGGTGTGGCCTCACCAGAGCTGAATACAAGGAGACAATCACCTTCCTACTCCTGCTGGACACAGCATTTCTGATCCAAGCCAGGATACCATTGGCTTTTTTGGCCACCTGGGCACACTGCTGGCTCATATTCAGCTGCTTGTCCATTAGAACCCTCCAGGTCCCTTTCTGTCAGACAGCTTTCCAGCCACACTTCCCCAAGCCTGTAGGGTTGCTTGGGCTTGTTGTGACCCAAGTGCAGGACCTGGCATTTGGCCTTGCTGAAGCTCATCCTGTTAATGTTGGCCATTGATGCAATCTGTCCAAGGCCCTCTGTAGAGTCTCCCTACCCTCATGAAGGTCAACACTCCACCTAAATTAGTGTCTTTTGTGAACTTACTGGTGACACACTCTGTGTCTTCATCAGGGTCATCAGTAAAGGTGTTAAACAGAAGCGGTCCCAACACTGAACCCTGAGGAACACCACTTGTGATTTTGTCTTTCTCCTTTACTGCTCAGCCTTCCTGTTAGAAAAAGAAAAGTTTGTTCCTTGTCAAAAAGCTGGAATTCCCATTTATTTGCAAAATGAGGAACATGATATCCCCACTACTCTTGCACAAAGCCATATAACTATTTACTAATTCCTTCTAAGTCTTGCTTCTATGCTTTGGAGATGGATTAGAAGGTGATAAAGATAAAAATGTACTCAAGGTGGACTCAAGGGGAAATTTCCCTTAAAACATCTATTCTATGCATATACCTGCTTTGGAAATAATTAGAAACAAGCTCAGTAACATAAAGGACATAGGAGTGTTAACTCCAATGTTAGTCAATTAGCTACTCAACAATGCAGGAAAGGAGTTTATATCAAAAGCTGTTTCTTTTGAGGAAAAACCCTGAAGTAAACCAGTGCCTCCAGAGCTGGGAACCAGGGTCCACAGTCAAAAGAAGGTACAAGCCAAATGAACTTGGCTGACATGGTGATATGGCTCAGAATACACTGTCACAGCTTCTTCTCAGGAGTACAGACATCAAAACACAAAATGTTTATAGAGTAGAGTAGAATAGAATATAATAGAATACAATACAATACAAGAATAGAATGGAATAGAATAGAATAGAATAATAGCATAGAATAGAAGAATAGAATAGAATAGAATAGAATAGAATAGAATAGAATAGAATAGAATAGAATAATAGAATATAATAGAATACAATACAAGAATAGAATAGAATAGAATAGAATAGAATAGAATAGAATAGAATAGAAGAATAGAATAGAATACAAGAATAGAATGGAATGGAATGGAATGGAATGGAATGGAATGGAATGGAATGGAATAGAATAGAATAGAATAGAATAGAATAGAATAGAATAGAATAGAATAGACCAGACCAGGTTGGAAAAGAACTTTGAGATCATTGAGTCCAACCTATCATCCAACACCACCTAATCAAATAACCATGGCCCCAGGCTCCCCATCCAGTCTCCTCCTAAACACCTCCAGGGATGGTGACTCCACCACCTCCCTGGGCAGCACATTCCAATGGCCAATCTCCCAATCTCTCTTTCTCTGAAGAACTTCTTCCTAATATCCAGCCTAAACCTCCCCTGGCAAAGGGGAGGCAAAGGTTTAGGAGTATCTAACATGGGAAGGTAAAGCTTTTCCAACTAAACCCAGTTTTAACCATAGGCAGAGAATTATTACTTCAATCCAGTAATCAAGATCAGAGCTGCCAACATTCTCCATTCAAAGCATTTCTAAAAATAGAGGTCACTTTTCCAAACTGGAATGTTTCAGCTTTCCACACTGTTTCTAGTTTTTTTATATAACAACCCCATGCAGTGCTACAGGCTGGGGTCAGAGTGGTTGGAGAGCGGCCAGGCAGAGAGGGACCTGGGGGTGCTGGTTGATTGTAGGTTGAACATGAGCCTGCAGTGTGCCCAGGCAGCCAAGAAGGCCAATGGCATCCTAGCCTGCATCAGAAACAGTGTGGCCAGCAGGAGCAGGGAGGTCATTCTGCCCCTGTACACTGCACTGGTTAGGCCACACCTTGAGTACTGTGTCCGGTTCTGGGCCCCTCAGTTTAGGAAAGATGTTGTCTTACTGGAGCGTGTCCAGAGAAGGGCTACAAAGTTGGTGAGGGGTTTGGAAGACAAGCCCTATGAGGAGAGGCTGAGGGAGCTGGGGTTGCTTAGCCTGGAGAAGAGGAGACTGAGGGGTGACCTTATTGCTCTCTACAACTACCTGAAGGGAGGTTGTAGCCAGGCAGAGGTTGGTCTCTTCTCCCAGGCAGCCAGTACCAGAACAAGAGGACACAGTCTCAGGCTGCGCCAGGGCAGGTTTAGACTTGAAGTTAGGAAGAAGTTCTATACTGAGAGAGTGATTGCCCACTGGAATCAGCTGCCTGTGGAAGTGGTGGAGTCATCTTCATTGGAGGTATTCAAGAAGAGGCTTGATGGGGTGCTTGGTGCCAGGGTTTAGGTTTTTTTTTTTTAGTTGTTTAGGTGGGTTGTATTGTACTGTATTGTACTGTATTGTACTCTTTTGTACTGTATTGTACTGTATGGTTGGATTGGTTGATGGGTTGGACGTGATGATCTTGAAGGTCTTTTCCAACCTGTTGTATTGTATTATTGTATTACTTTCTTTGTTTTTCATGCCACCCCTGAAAGAAGGGGGCCTACTAGAAGGCTGGGGAGGGACTTCTCAGGATGTCAGGTAGTGATAGGACTAGGGAGAATGGAATGAAGCTGGAGGTGGGGAGATTCAGGCTGGACGTGAGGAGGAAGTTCTCCACCATGAGAGTGGTGAAGCCCTGGAATGGGTTATCCAGGGGAGTGGTTGAGGCCCCATCCCTGGAAGTGTTTAAGGCCAGGCTGGGATGAGGCTCTGGCCAGCCTGATCTAGTGTGGGGTGTCCCTGCCCATGGCAGGGGGGTTGGAACTAGCTGATCCTTGTGGTCCCTTCCAACCCCGACTGACACTATAATACTATGAAGGAATCCAGGAATTAAAGGGATAAAAGGAAAGAAAAGGAGAAAGAAAGATCAGAGAAAAAAAAAAAAAAAGAAATTAAATAAAAAGAAACCTGAAAGTGTGTTGCAAAATCTAAGAAAAAGAAAAAACAAACAAATACCCCCCCCCAAAAAAAAACCCCAAACCAAATCAACTAGAGAGCTCTTAGCAGCATCCTGTTAGGATCTTTCAATTTACTATGAGTAGACATATCCCATTCTGTGGTGAAACTAGGTGCAGCAAGCTAGCAAAACATGTTGGACTTGATGATCTCTGAGGTCTTTTTCCAACCTTGTTGAGTCTATGATTCCATGAAAACCTCAGCAAAGCAACTAGCAAAGGAGCAATCAGGTGGAAATCCAGGACTGTGAGCAAGAATCTGTCCTGCCTAGCTGGCATCGCCCACATGACCTCCTGGCTCTGGCTGTCTGCAAGATTGAAGTCTACATCCTTAAAAGCAGTTAGAGCACTTAATATGAGTCAGTGGAAATAAGGCACCTACATGACGGTTAGTCGCCTAAATACCTTTGCAGATCAAGGTCTTATTTCAGCAAGGGGCATTTATTTTTGTCATGGGAATTAGGATTCAGCACAATACCAGTGGCAGACATTGCCACAGAAGGTCCCCAGCCGAGCAGCTTTATGTGGAAATGACCACGTCTACAGCAGCAGTTACTTTCCTCAGCTCCTTTTCTGCACATTTAGCCTTGGTTCACATGGCAACATTGACAAGAGCCCTGAAATACGGAGAGGTTTTTTGCCACATCATGTGTTTCCATAACAGAAAGTTTGTCCACAAAACAGAGTGCCCCAAAAGGTGTGGTGGCTCAAGTTAAACGGCATGCAGGGCAAAAGAGAAAGGGAGTTGACAGCCCTGTGAACCTAAAACAGCCCCAAGAAGATCTATTTGCCAGCAGGGCCAACCGTGGCGTCAGCCAAAGAAGTCAGGCACAAATCCAGACGCGGCTGCTGGAAAAACACATTCCACCGCGCGCTGCTGCCAAGTCTGCCCCATGATTATAGCCACGGACTGGGGAGAACCCACAGGAAGAAGGTGAAAAGGAATAGGATCAACACTGCCTGCACAGAGAAGAGGCAGTGCCAAGGTTACTTGGAAATTACCACTAGGTCCTGTTCTGCTTTGCTCTTGCACTGTTATAGGGTAGGGTAGGGTAGGGTAGGGTAGGGTAGGGTAGGGTAGGGTAGGATAGGATAGGATAGGATAGGATAGGATAGGATAGGATAGGATAGGATAGGAATAGAATAGGAGTGAAATAGGAGTGAAATAGGAGTAGAATAGAATAGAATAGAATAGAATAGAATAGAATAGAATAGGAATAGAATAGAATAGAATAGAATAGAATAGAATAGAATAGAATAGAATAGAATAGAATAGAATAGAATAGAATAAGGAGTGGAATAGAATAGAATAGAATAGAATAGAATAGAATAGAATAGAATAGAATAGAATAGACCAGACCAAACCAGACCAGACCAGGTTGGAAAAGACCTTTGAGATCATCAAGTCCAACCTATCACCCAACACCATCTAATCAACTAAACCATGGCACTAAGTGCAGCACCCAGTCTCTTCTTAAACACTTCCAGTGATGGTGACTCCACCACCACCCTGGGCAGCATATTCCAATGGCCAATCTCTCTTTCTGTGAAGAACTTCCTAACATCCAGCCTAAACCTTCCCTGGTGCAGCTTGAGACTGTGTCCTCTTGTTCTGTCACAGGTTGCCTGGGAGAAGAGACCAACCCCACCTGGCTGCAACCTCCCTTCAGGGAGTTGTAGACAGCAATGAGGTCTCCCCTGAGCCTCCTTTTCTCCAGGCCAAGCATCCCCAGCTCCCTCATCCTTTCCTCATAGGGTTTGTGCTCCAACCCCACCCCCCCAGCTTTGTTGCCCTTCTCTGGGTCATCTTGTCCAAGGTTAGTGTGTACCTTCGGTTTACAAAGACTCCTTTGGGAATGTCCTCATCTGCATGGTTGGATGTTCCTCCTCTTCTGATGGGTGCATCTTCTAGATCTACACCAATGGTTGCTTGTGGGACAGCAATATATCGAGGTCATTACAATTACAGGTCTCTTCCCTTTCATCTATTTACTGTGGAGTGAAAATTTGCCACACGCGATACTTCCTTTCACAAGCACTGCTAGGTTTTAACTCTCCTCTCCACAAAACCAAAACCAAAACCAATACCAATCAACCAAACAAAAGACACACACAAAAACCCAAACAACCACCAAAGCAACAACAAAAAAGACATTTCACAGTTTTTAGGCTCAGAATCTACCTGTCCACAGTAGGAGCATTACCCTTGGCCACAATTTCCTTCCTTTTCCTACTTCTACAATAAAATTCTCTTTTTGACTCTATTGTCTTTATTATGTCACTTAACTTTCAATGCCTTTCCAAAGTCAGGAGAGCACCAAACCACTTAATGCTTTTAAAAAGTCTTTATATAGCCAAGGAGATTTGTGTAAATGTATACAGAGCCTGAGGGGTTTTGAAGTGCAACAACTATCTTCCAACCTGGTTAATTCATTTCAATTCTTCTCTTCTCTTCTCTTCTCTTCTCTTCTCTTCTCTTCTCTTCTCTTCTCTTCTCTTCTCTTCTCTTCTCTTCTCTTCTCTTCTCTTCTCTTCTCTTCTCTTCTCTTCTAATATATTCTATTTTCTATTCTATTCTCTTCTCTATTCTCTATTCTATTCTATTCTCTATTCTATTCTATTCTATTCTATGCTATTCTATGCTATTCTATTCTCTATACTATTCTATTCTAATATACTCTATTTTCTATTCTAATCTAATATATTCTATTCTCTATTCTATTCTATTTTCTATTCTATTCAGACAAAAAAGTTCAGTTGGTGGTGGAGTCACCATCATTGGAATTGTTTAGGAGGAGACTTAATAGGGTGCTTGGTTGCATGGTTTAGTTGATTAGGTGATGTTGGATGATAGGTTGGACGTGATGATCTTGAAGTTCTCTTCCAACCTAGTTTATTGTACTCTATTCTATTCTAAAAAGCCATCCCGAATTCATGCAGTGCTGCCTGTGGCTGCCTGTGGTGGGTTTGATTGCACCCCAACAAATTGGAAATTTACACACACACACACACCCCTGGAGTAAATTTACCACATTTTGCTCAGAATGAAATGTAAGGAAAATCAAATTATATTTACAAATTAAGACTAAATGTAGAAGTATAAAATTCAATAAACATACACAAGGTATATTTATATATATTTAGAGTTCAACAACATCAAGATACCCCCTTGTACAATAATTCAGCTCTGTTGTTGGTCACAACAACCCCATGCAGCACTACAGGCTGGGGTTGGAGTGGCTGGAGAGCAGCCAAGCAGGGCTGGTCTGGTTGACAGCCAGCTGAACATGAGCCAGCAGTATGCCCAGGTGGCCAAGAAGGACAATGGCATCCTGGCCTGCATCAGAAATAGTGTGGCCAGCAGGAGCAGGGTGGTCATTCTGCCCTCAGTACTCAGCACTGGTTAGGCCACACCTTGAGTCCTGTGTCCAGTTCTGGGCCCTTTGAATTGAGAAGGACATTGAGACTCTTGAACTTGTCCAGAGAAGGGCAACGAGGCTGGGGAGAGGTCTTGAGCACAAGCCCTGTGAGGAGAGGCTGAGGGAGCTGGGGTTGCTTAGCCTGGAGAAGAGGAGGCTCAGGGGGGACCTTCTTGGCCTCTACAACTATCTGAAGGGAGGTTGTAGCCAGGTGGGGGTTGGTCTCTTCTCCCAGGCAACCAGTGGCAGAACAAGAAGACACAGTCTCAAACTGCAGCAGGGGAACTTTAGGCTGGAGGTGAGGAGAAAGTTCTTCACAGAGAGAGTTGTTGACCATTGGAATGTGCTGCCCAGGGAGGTGGTGGAGTCACCATCCCTGGAGGTGTACAAGTGTGGATTAGACGTGGCACTTGAAGCCATGGTTTAGTAGTCATGAGGTGTTGGATGACAGGTTGGACTTGATTCTCATATTCAACTACCGCGGAGGATGTGCTAGAACTGGATCACATAGTCTGACTTCCCAGGTCTTTAAATCATACCTGGTTACTTTTGTGCTGCATCCAGCTGGCTGAGCTTGGCTAAGCCATCTGCCCCTGGCTCTGGTGAGTCCAGCACACAGACCTGCTGAGGCTCTGGTTTGATTTGAAGATGTCCAGAGATGGAGACACAAGCATTCCACCCATTGCTATTTTCCAAAGGCTAATCTTTTCCCTGTTAAAAAGCTCCTGTCTTATTTTCAATATGACGTTGTCTGCCTTCAGTTTTGGGCCATTGGTTTTCATTATTCCTTGGACAAACAAGCCTGTTCATAATCATACACAGAGATATACAGCCCTGACTCTGTAAAGGCAGACTGACTTCTGTGTTGAAAAGGAGAAAGCCCAGCTAGAGAAGATTTTGCAGTGCCAAAAATTGTGGGGTTTTTAATTTGGTTGGTTGGCTGGTTTTCAGTTTGGTTTGGGTTTTAATCCACCAGTATCTATAAAGATACCCAGTGTTTCGAAACTGCAGGCTTTCCTTCAACTTCTCCAGAGGGACCTTGACAGGCTGGAGAGGTGAGCCCATGACAACCTCATGAGGTTCAACAAGACCAAGTGCAAGGTCCTGCATCTGGACCAGGGCAACCCCAGGCACCAATATAGGCTGGGAAGTCACTGGCTTGAGAGCAGCCCTGAAGAAAAGGGTTTGGGGGTGCTGGAGGATGACATGAGCCACCAGTGTGCACTTGCAGTCGAGAAAGCCGATCACATCCTGGGCTTCATCAAGAGAAGTGTGGCCAGCAGGTCGAGGGAGATGACTCTCCCCCTCTACTCAGATCAGAGGGCTGGAGCACCTCTCCTATGAGGACAGACTGAAGGAGTTGGGGCTGTTCAGTCTGGGGAAGAGAAGGCTCCGAGGTGACCTCATTGTGGCCTTCCAGTATCTGAAGGGGGCTACAGGAAGGCTGGGGAGGGACTTCTCAGGCTATCAGGTAGTGATAGGACTAGGGGGAATGGAATGAAGCTGGAGGTGGGGAGAGTCAGGCTGGATGTGAGGAGGAAGTTCTTCCCCATGAGAGTGGTGAAGCCCTGGAATGGGTTATCCAGGGAGGTGGTTGAGGCCCCGTCTCTGGAAGTATTTAAGCCCAGGCTGGATGAGGCTCTGGCCAGCCTGATGTAGTGTAGGGTGTCCCTGCCCATGGCAGGGGGCTTGGAACTAGATGATCCTTGTGGTCCCTTCCAACCCTGACTGATACTATGATACTCCACTCTGGTGAGACCTCACATGAATTATTGTGTCCAGTTCTGGAGCCCCTATTGCAAGATGAATATGCTGGAATGTGTCCAGAGAAGGGCCACAAGGATGATCAGAGGGCTGGAGCTCCTCTCCTGTGAGGACAGGCTCAGTTGGAGTTGTTCAAGTTTGGAGAAGAGAAGGCTCCAAGGAGACCTTATTGTGGCCTTCCAGTATCTGAAAAGGCCCTACAAGAAAGGTGCTGAAGGACTTTTTAGAGTGTTGGGTAGTGATAGGGCTATGGGCATGGAGCAAAACTAGATGTGAGTAGATTAAGATTGGATGTTAGGAAGAAGTTCTTCCCCATGAGGGTGGTGAGACACTGGAACAGGTTGCCCACAGAGATAGTGGAAGCCCCATCTGTGGATGCTTTTAAGGCCAGGCTGGATGTGGCTCTGAGCAACCTGATCTTGTGGAAGGTGTCCCTGCCTGTGGCAGGGGGTTTGGACCTAGATGCTCCTTGAGGTCCCTTCCCACCCCGACAGTTCTGTGATTCTCACCACCAACTCCTTGCTGGAGAATTGCCTCCACAGAATCCCTACTCACAGTGGCTAGTGGTGAGAACACTTCCCCTGCTCCCATTTTTCTTGAAGGGAGATCCAAGGTGATTCCTTGGTTCGCCACATTTCAGAGAGAAGCACACACTGCCAGTCTCGCCCAGCGCTTCCTTGTTGGACTGCTCCTCTCAGCTGAGCTGGCTGCAGCAAATCGCAAGCAGCGTTTTAATGAGGAATTCAGGGAAGTTAAAAGACCTTTCCACTGGTGTTTAAATCTCACACAAACAGCAGGCTGCAGCTGTAGCCTTTGCCACCTATGGGTAAATGTATTATTTTAGAACGTGGCCAAGAGCTCCTTGTAGGAGGTCCTGCAGGAGTGGAGCCAAAAAGTGATTATGAAAGGCAGCTTAAAGGCCATTTGACACTGTTTTCTGCCTACGCTTGACAAGCACCTCGTAGTTTGGGCTGCAGTTTGCACAGTTTTGGCTTTTAGAAAATATGAAACACCTTAGTGGATGGATTTAAGGTCTAGGAGATTCCATCTGAGGCACTGAACCCACCCAGTTTTATTACTGACGCTTTCAAAAGGTTGGGAAAAGCTTCAAAGTCGCATCTGAAGAATTCATGAGCCTACCCTAAAGAAAAAATAAGACCTGGAACTCTGGCATCCAGGCACTGCTGTTAAACACAAACATGGACACCAAAAAAAGAAACCTACTCCTCAAATAGATCTCACTAGACTTATTTTCTTAAGAAAACAAAAAAAAAAAAAAAAACAAAGCAAAAAGGAAAAATCAATTGATTTGATTCACTACGTTGCATTTCATTTCCTTTCAATAAACAAACCTTTACTTACTGCTTCTTGAGATATACTCACAGCTCCTTGCCTGCCTTGTGAGGCAGTCACAGAGATGGAAGAACCACCTGGCAGCTGAGAACATTTGGATCAAATAAAAGCAAAAAGCAGAGGCTGCTGACTGGGCAGAGCTACAAAGGTGAAGAGAAGGGCATCTTCCATTTCAGAAGGGAAGCTGGGATCACTGTCAGGCACACATTTTTGGAGGACTGAAGACTGACTGTTCCCCTCTCCACCTCTTTTATCATGATTTTAACAAGACACCCGAGGCTCAACCCACAAAGGGACTCAAACAAGTGTTGATGAGCATTGCAAGGAGTGTGTGTGTGGCCAATTATTTTTAAACCCACAGCACTGAAGAGTCACTGGTGTATTCTACATGGTGCACAGGAATATCAGGCAGGTAAAGATTGCATTTGGAATCATACTAGAAAGACAACAAAAAATGCTGTATTGTACAATTTATCCATCTGGGGTTTTAATATAGAATAGAGTAGAGTAGAGTAGAGTAGAGTAGAATAGAGTAGGAGTAGAGTAGAGTAGAGTAGAGTAGAGTAGAGTAGAATAGAATAGAATAGAATAGAATAGAATAGAATAGAATAGAATAGAATAGAATAGAATAGAATAGAATAGAATAGACCAGACCAGACCAGACCAGACCAGACCAGGTTGGAAGAGACCTTTGAGATCATCGAGTCCAACCCATCATCCAACACTATCTAATCAACTAAACCATGGCACTCAGCACCCCATCCAGTCTCTTCCTAAACACCTCCAGTGATGGTGACTCCACCACCTCCCTGGGCAGCACATTCCAGTGGCCAATCTCTCTTTCTGGGAAGAATTTCTTCCTCACATCCAGCCTAAACCTCCCCTGGTGCAGCTTGAGACTGTGTCCTCTCGTTCTGGTGCTGGTTGCCTGGAAGAAGAGACCAACCCCCACCTGGCTACAACCTTCCTTCAGGGAGGACCTTTATGGTCTCCCCTGAGCCTCCTCTTCTGCAGGCTAAGCAACCCCAGCTCCCTCAGCCTCTCCTCACAGGGCTGTGGTCCAAACCCCTCTCCAGCTTTGTTGCCCTTCTCTGAACATGTTCCAGCAACTCAACATCTTTCCTAAACTGAGGGGCCCAGAACTGGACACAGGACTCAAGGTGTGGCCTAACCAGTGCAGTGTACAGGGGCACAATGACCTCCCTGCTCCTGCTGGCCACACTATTCCTGATGCAGGCCAGTGGCCTTTTTGGCCACCTAGGCACACTGCTGGCTCATGTTCAGCCTACTAGCAACCAGTACCCCCAGGTGCTGGATGTGGCTTAGACACACTTCTTGGGTTGGCTGACTCCAAGGTGTTCAGCAGAGAAGCATCACCAAGACTGAGGCTCATCAAATGATGGAGTTGATGCATTAAAAAAAAAAAAGGTATGAAGAGTGGGAAATTGTTGTAGTCCAACCCCCCTGCCAAGCAGGACCACTCATGGCAAGTTAGAATAGAATAGAATTAACCAGGTTGGAAAAGAGCTTCGAGATCATCGAGTCCAACCTACCCGTCTCAAGCTGCGCCAGGGGAGGTTTAGGCTGAGTGTTAGGAAGAAGTTCTTCACAGAAAGAGTGATTGGCCATTGGAATGGGCTGCCCAGGGAGGTGGTGGAGTCACCATCACTGAAGGTGTTCAGGAAGAGACTGGATGAGGTGCTTGGTGCCATGGTTTAGTTAATTAGATGGTGTTGGATGATAGGTTGGACTTGATGATCTCGAAGGTCTAACCATAAAGAAACGGGATGATAGGACAAGGGGTAATGGATATAAACTAGCCGGCTCCACCTCAACATGGGGAGGAACTTCTTTACTATGAGGGTCACAGAGCACTGGAACAGGCTGCCCAGAGAGGTTGTGGAGTCTCCTTCTCTAGAGACTTTCAAGACCCATCTGGGTGCATCTCTGTGGTACCTGTGCTAGATTCTATGGTCCATGTTCTGGCAGGGGGATTGGACTGGATGGTCTTCAGTGGTCTCTTCCAACCCCTAACATCCTGTGATCTTGTGATATGAATCAACAAATGCTAATATACCTTAAGTCTCTTTAGAACTAGAAAGACAGCAAAAAATGCTGTATTGTACAATTTATCCATCTGGGATTTTAATTTTGGGTCCAAATTGTGTTAAATGGCCCTGAAAGAATTGATTAGAGCTTGGCTCGAACTTTCTTTAGCAACTTAAGATGAACCACACATGCCCTTTCTTTGTATATGTCTGTACACAAAGACATGTTTTGGCCTGGTAGGCCCAGGTGTATTCCTTTTGCCTGAGTGCCTTTGGCATATATTTGTAAATAGAATTTCCATTCAAACTTCCATTCCAGGGTGGAACTTGTTATTTATTTATTTACTCCTGGAAAAGGGTAAAATATCTTTTGTGTCCTTTTGCCCTGGGCAGCTCGTGGCTCAAACCTAGGACAGGAATGTAAGGGTTTAACTTGCAGATTTTGACCATTCACTGTCTGAACTGTGCAGATGTGCTGGTCTTACTGGTTGTGTTTAGATACACTGTAGGTAGCTGCTCACCAAGGTGTGTGCTTTCTGCAGCACTGCCTGCTGCTTGTGACTTTGGCCCAGAAGGACTGCAGGTGCCAATGCATCACAGGAATAGGAAGGAATTAAAAGCCTTTTACAACATCCTGCCTTGACATCTGAGAAAAACAGTACTCATCCATGGGAAGAGATCAAGAGAAGTATGGGGGCAAGGGGAAAAAGAGAGGGAGCAACCAGAAGGCATCAGCAGGAAGTAAGAAGAAGATCAGCATAAACGACAGATGGATTGTAACAAGTTCCACACAAGCTTGAAGACACAGATGAGAAAAGAAGAAATGAGAGGCTCCCTATGAGACTCTAAAGGAAGAGGGACCCTGGACAAACAATCTGATGTATGAGAGGCAGGGCTGGACTTGTGCAGGTCTTCAGCATTTAATTGAGATTGGAGTAGACTCTATCCAAGAAGGAGCTCTGAGGCTGAAAAAGAGGATGGAGAACAATGTATACTGTATGACTATTAGCCTTCCTTTAAGAGGTTTGAGCCTGGCAGCAGATATCTAGAGGCTCAAACACTTCAATGATATGCACAAGGGAGTAAGACCACTGAAAAGTTACTTACTAAGGAGAACTCCAGACTGAGGCAAGCAAGTGAGCCATATGATGATGTGAGGTAAGAGCTGAGACTCGCCCACATGTAAATAAAGCAGCAACATGACATTATGCTAAGCCAGTCAGTTAGCACTCCAGTATGGCAACACTCCTCCTCTGATATCTGGCCATAAGATACAGAATAAGCCAGGTTGAAAAAGACCTTTGAGATCATCAAGTCCAACCCATCACCCAACACCATCTAATCAACTAAACCATGGCACCAAGTGCCTCATCCAGTCTCTTCTTACACACCTCCAGTGATGGTGACTCCACCACCTCCCTGGGCAGCACATCCCGATGGCCAATCTCTTTCTGTGAAGGATTTCGTCCTAACATCCAGCCTAAACCTAAACATTCTGTGATGCTGAGATGTCTTCCAAAGGAAGTTAAGTAACAAATGGAGCAAGTTAGGTCAAGTATGCTTGATGATTCTCACTTGGGGTGTTAAGAATGTGACTTATTACACTGTTCACAAAGAGATGCCAGCTCACCTCATTTCCTCTTCTTTTTTTTTTCTATTCTTTTTTATTTTTCCTTTATTTTTCTTTTTATTTCCTTTTTTCTTTTCTTTCCTTTTTTTTTTTCTTTCCTTTTTTTTCTTTTTCTTTTCTTTCCTTTTTTCTTTTTTCTCTCCTTTTTTCCTTTTTCTTTTCATTCCTTTTCTCTTTTTCCTTTTCTTTCCTTTTTTCTTTTCTTTCCTTTTCTTTCCTTTTTCTTTTCTTTCCTTTTCTTCCCTTTTTTCTTTTCTTTCCTTTTTTTTTTTTTTTTTCTTTTCTTTCCTTTTCTCTTTTTTCTTTTCTTTCCTTTTTTCTTTTCTTCCCTTTTCTTTCCTTTTTTCTTTTTTTTCCTTTTCTTTCTTTTTTCCTTTTTCGTTTTCTTTTTTTCTTTTCTTTCCTTTTTCCTTTTCTTTCCTTTTCTTTCTTTTTTTTCTTTTCTTCCTTTTTTCTTTTTTTCTCTCATTTTCCCTTTTTTCTTTTCCTTCTTTTTTCCTTTTTTTCCTGTTTTTCTCTTTTCTTTTCTTTTTTCTTTCTTTTCTTTTCCTTTTTTTTTTTCTTTTCCTTTTTTTTTTCTTTTTTTTCCTTTCTTTGCCTTTTCCCTTTTTTCTTTGTTTTCTTTCCTTCTTTTTTTCTTTTTTCTTTCTTTTTCTTTTTTTCCTTTTTCTTTTTTTCTTTTTTCTTTTCTTTTTTTTCCTTTCTTTTTCCTTTTTTTTTTTTTATTTTTTTTTTTTCCTTTTTTTTTTTTCCTTTTTTCTTTTTTTTTTACTTTTCTATCTGATGTGGAATATCAGGACATGGAGTGTTTTCCAGCTTGGAAAGAAGGATGAACATGCTCTGTTCTTAAATTGTTCTCTAATTTTTCTCTCTCTTTTTTTTTTCTGTGCATGTAGGTAAGGCCCAAAGTAGGACTGTAATGGAAATTATGGTTAAAATACTTTCTAGAAGAAAAGGTCACCTTAAGTAAGAAAGAAGGATGATCTCATATTCCTGACAGTTCAGATACAAGCAAATCGTAGCACCAATAAGTTATGTCATCTGTTAAATTCACATAAGAGGAATGCCTCTGTACATTTTGCACTGTTGTGACAAGGCTATACAGAATGAGGCTAAATACTCCATATGAAATAGTTATCTGTGCAGGGTTGCTGGCATCTATTCTTATCTTTAAAGAAAACAACTGAGAATTAAAGCCGACATGGTTTTCTGTTCTGCCTTAAGAGACCTAAGCTCTGCCACATTAAACAACATAGTAAGCATAAATTTCTGTTTGGCTAGAATTACACTGAAAGTTATAGCTTAGTATCTTACTCACTGAGATACTGTCCACCCTGACCTTGGCTACAGCTTCATATTTTACACACCATTACTGTCATAGTAACAGACAGAGCCAACAATAATTTGCTCATACAATTTACAATACATTGTCTTCCAGCCACACTGAGAGGTCTTTAACCATCAGCAGATGTGTTGCTTGTATTAGCTGTATCTGAACAAAGCTGAACCTATTCAGTCTTAAAGTCTCTATGGCTGCCTGGCTGTGTCTTGAACCTAGTGCAGAAGTAATCTGATGTTCACACCACTGTAACTAATTACAGCATGCCTGAGGAGTTTCAGAAGTTTTTGTTCACAATCTGCTGCTTGCATCTCACCTGTTTCTGCCATGAGCTTCAGCAAGGCCAAATGCCAGGTCCTGCACTTGGGTCACAACAACCCCAAGCAACCCTACAGGCTTGGGGAAGTGTGGTTGGAGAACTGTCTAGCAGAAAGGGACTTGGAGGTTCTAATGGACAAGCAGCTGAATATGACAAAGCAGTGTGCCCAGGTGGCCAAGAAAGCCAATGGCATCCTGGCTTGGATCAGAAATGCTGTGTCCAGCAGGAGTGGAGAGGTGATTGTCCCCTTGTACTCTGCCCTGTTGAAGCCACAGCTTGAGTATTGTGTCCAATTTGGGGCACCTCAATACAAGAGAGATGTGGAGGTGCTGGAGCCAGTGCAGAGGAGGGCAAGGAAGCTGGGGAAGGGCCTGGAGAATAAAAATTATGAAGAGTGACTGAAGGAGCTGGGGATGGTTAGTTTGGAAAAGAGGAGGCTGAGGGGAGAGCTCATTGAAATCTACAACTACTTGAAAGGACGTTGTAGAGAGGCTGGTGCTGGTCTCATCTCCCAGGTAATTAGTGATAGAGCAAGAGGAAATGGCCTCAAGCTGCGACTGGGTAGGTTTAGACTGGACACTAGGAAAAAAATTTTCACGGCAGGAGTGGTCAGGCCTTGGAATGTGCTGCCCAGGGAGGTGGTTGAATGACTAAGCCTAGATGTGATTAAAGGTGTTTTGGATGTGGTGCTTGGAGAGATGGTTTAGTGGGATGAGCTTTGTAGAGTAGGGTTCTCACTTGGACGTGGTGATCCTGAGGGTCTTTTCCAGTCTGAATGCTTCTGTGATTCCTAGCATTTGAGTTTCAGGAGTTTACCCTCAGAGGGGTTAATCACCAACTAATACTGTAGCTGAACCATAATGTTTAAATTATTTCTATGTGAATACTATGCAAAGTTTACTTCACCACCACCCTACAGACATTAAGGGTCACTTTTTAAGTGCTCAATATTTGTGGGGGTTTTTTGAGTCACAAAATCATGCACAAATCATATTAACATTCCTAAAAGGAAACTAATGTCAAGATGTTAAAACACCACCATTGCTGTCCTATGTGAAAGAAAAGAAGGCTGTTGTGTTCATTAATGTGTAAGTAGAGACCTGCCTCTGGAGGCAAAGGCATGAAAGAGAGAGGAAAGGGGACAGAAAAAGAGGCAGCTCCAGATTTAGCTTCCTGCTATAGCAATCCAAATGTGTCCAGCATAGTGCAATGAAGAACAGAGCTATCAGCGCATTTTTTTCTGGGTATAAAGCCATCCTAACCTGGTGGAAAGTCTTAGCTGGAACCAAAATATAACATAGACCAGTTGCCCATGAACCCAAATTTGTTTGGGCAAGGAAAGCTGTCTGGCTTCAGAGGTCAGTAAGCTGAGAGTTACAATCACTAACAGCTGAAGTGGGCAAAGAATTGCCTTCCCAGACAGTTCCCCGACCAACTTTTGCTTCCTGTTAAAAGGAAAAAGAAACATCACAGAATGCTGTAATACATTTTACATTCTTCTGCTCATTTTTGCTCCTTTACTTCTCAGAATAAGAACCACAGGACAAGGAATGAGGCAAGTCTGAAATAGATGGAGTTGACTTCAGCAGCCTGTGTTTTCCTCTGCCCACTTGTCCCTTCCATCAATAGCTCCTTGCACATTTTACCTAGTGCACAGCCTTGTCTTTTTAATGCCTTCTTCTTGCCATTTATTTTCCTTCCTAGCACCCATAATATCCCTCCTTGACATCTGGCTATTTAATCTGCAGGGTGTAGCTCCACAGTTCAAAGCTTTTTCTCTTGAAGCCTGACAGAGCCAGCCTGCAAGGGACTCATCCAGTTGTGGAGGAGTGCTAGCTAAAAAATGAGAATTTAGCTTCAGAATTTCCCCTTCTTTTCCTTACTGCTTCCACAGGAGATACTATTTCTCTAAGCTGATTCCCAGCTGCTTTATTGGCCTCTTGAGTCCACTGCCAGATAATACATAACCCCAAACAGCCTGAAGTTTGCTGGAAGTTCCTCCAAGGGTCTGGATGCGAGAACACTGCATCCCAGCAAAAGGCAGCTTTACACTTCCTCCCTTGGGCGTCCTTTTTGCTCCTTGGACATCGTAGAGCATCCGGACTTCATATTTCATTTCTTTCTCTCTGCTTCCCTTTCTGCAGCCCTGATGCAAGTGAGGTGTCCTGCCTCTTTGCAAAATCCAGGTGAATTTATTGTAAAATTAGCTGTTGGTCTAAAGTGCTGCAGACTGAACGTGTAATGCTTCTGCTGCTGCTCTTTGAAGGATCACAATGCCTGAATTGTGGAGCTTTTGCAATGCTTCTCTGGGACCTTTTGTTCCTATATAATAATAGCCATCTTAGTTGTGATGATTATGAAATGAAGGACCCCTATCCCTTTTTCTAAGCTGGATTTGCTTAACTCCTCCATGCCTCCAAATGTTCTGAACTTCAGGGTAGCAATTGTCATCAAACCAGATAATTTCATTCTTACACAGCTCTTCATTGTTCTTCCCAGCTGCCTCTAAAAATTATTGCTGGGTTTGATAACTCTGGAAACAGAAACAGCATTATCTTAGCTGGATCTGGAGATTTTTGTCCTTCTGCCCTGTAAGGTCTTTATATAATACTATCAAAATGCAAGGCTTGTCTAAAGTGACAGAGGCAACATTCTCACATTTTTGTTATTTTCTGTGTTTTTAGGAATGCCATAAATCCTGTCACTGCTTCTCCTTTGAGTGTTTTCTAAATCACCACATTTTGCTCGTTGGAGCCTGTTCTGTTTTAGCAGGAAAAATGAGATGTGTGTTCCCTGCAAAAGGTTAATCAATAAAATCTTTACAATCTCTTCTCATCTGGCCAGCCCTGCTTTAATTTCAGTACCAGTGCTAGTCAACTCACTCTGAGAGGCAGTTCAATCTTTCTGAAGACCTTCCACTTTGTTTCCCCAATCTTTCTTTCACTCCCTGTTGCAAAACCTTTGGAATCTATTATCAAAGTTTCTGATTGGCAGTGGGTTCCACAAAGCCCCAGCTCTTGAAGTTCTGTGGAAACCTTAGTTTTTAAGAGTATCTGTGACTCCTCATGAACGTGGAGGAGATCTTTGAAGATGTGTTATATTGCAAAGCAAAGATTGGGAAAACAGGCAACAAGGATCTCCAAAGGTGCACTGTTTCTAAAGAGTCTCCTTTTCATCTCAATCTTGTGATTTCTGGGTCTTGATTCATGATTTTGGAATGCCTGAGGCTGGCAGTACTATTTGTTACCAAAAGTACAACAAATTCTCTTGTTTTACCCAGCTGAGTACCTTAGTAGAGTTCAGGACATCTCCCTGCTTGAGCCAATTCCTTTCCCCAGCCATGCTTAATACCACACCTTCTTTCATCTTCCTTTCTGACACTGGAGACACTTACACAGTTTTCCCAGTCCTCTCACATAATTTTTTTTCCAGTGTTGAAGTGAATAAAGTGAGGCAGGCTACCTTTATTTTTAAAACATACTCTGCAATATGACAAGCACAGGCATCTCTTCAACGTCAGGTCCACATTAGGGAGCCTCTGTCACTCATCCTCCCTTGCATACTTCAGTCCCATAGCCAGAATACCCTTTGTGGCACATAGAATCATAGAATTGGCAGGGTTGGAAGGGTCCTCGAGGACCATCTAGTTCCAACCCCCCCCACACACACATTAGATTAGGTTGCTCAGAGCCACATCCAGCCTGGCCTTAAAAACCTCCAGGGAAGAGGCTTCTACCACCTCCCTGGGCAACCTGTGCCAGTGTCTCACCACCCTCATGGTGAAGAACTTCTTCCTAACATCCAAACCGAATCTACCCATTTCTATTTTTTCCCCACTCCCCCTAGTCCTGTCATTACCTAACACCCTAAGAACATATCAGGGAGCTGGGTGATCAGACACAAGTGCAGAAATAAGGCATTGTAATAGGTTGCCCAGGGAGGTGGTGGAGTCACCACCCCTTGAGATGTTCAAGGAATCTGTGGACATGACACTTTGGGACGTGGTTTAATGGGCATGGTGGTCTTAGGTTGATGGCTGGACTTGCTGATCTTTGAGGACCTTTCCAACCAAACCAATTCCATGATGTTATGACTGCAAGAACCCATAGGTTGCAGTTTTAAATAGTATTTCCATTTAAGCTTTGCAGTTCTACCCAATCCTGATGTGGAGTGTTGTCTTTAATTGGTTTGAGAAGAGTTGGAGAGCCTGTCTTGCTCCTTAAACTGAGACAATCACAAGGGAAGGTATGACACAAGCAGTGGACATAACCACTGAAGATTACAAGATAGACAAGCTGGGATGGATCCAGAGAATCTCCCAAGCTCACAGGATAGTTGGAATGGGGAGTGTGCAGGAAGTCTTAAGGCAGTACCAGCATATGTTGTCTGTTTCTGTGTGTTCCTAGCATCTGCTTCCAGCCACTGTTGGAGCCAGGATAGTGGAAAAAGGGGCCCTTGTAAAGTTAAATAATGGTTGGACTTGATAATCTTAAAGGTCTTTTCCAAACAAAAGGATTCTATGAATTGCTGAGGCCAATCTAACGGGCTCCAGTCACTTGAACGCAGACAGGAAGATGACTAAGTGACTGGAGCACCTCTCTTACTAGGAAAGACTGAGGTCGCTGCAGCTACTTAGTTGCAGGGAAGTTGGGGAAGAGAAGGCTGAGAGGTGACCTTGTCAATGACTACAAATACCTGAAGGGTGGCTTTGAGGAGGATGGAGCCAGTCTCTTTTTGGTGATACCCAGGGGTATGATGAGGGGCAATGGATGCAAATTCAATCATAGGGAACGCCATCTGATTCAGTTGTATATCAAACTGATAAGCCAGAAATATGGTAAAATATGAATATGCTTTATTAAATGTCAAAAATCATTTTTCCAAGCCAATTTTATTCAGGTTCAGTTGATGACAGGTTAATTACACATGATAGAAGGCTAATAAACAGTAGAATAGCAGTCTAGGAAGAATCAGAACTTGGAGTACAGAGGAAGAAAGTGGAATCTTCTTATACACTTGAAACAAACAGCAGTGCTGCCCTGGGTGGCAAGAATGGACCACCTTGGGTTCACAATGGAGCTAACCAACAGGTAAACAAGCTATAAACCTTAGGAATAACCAGGTTAATTAGCATAAGTTACTCATGAACTGCTGTTCACTAACAAAACCTTTGCTGAATGAATTGATGCTCTGAGTTCGTAGTCGCAGTCCAAAGGGCAGAAATAATCCAAAGGGTGGTATCCAAAATTAGAGGAAGTGAGAGAGAGCATGCTGCTGTGGTGAAGACCTAAACACTATGCTGCTAGGCCAAGAGAAGTTAATTGCCCTGAAGACAGGAGCAAGTAGGTGCTTGTCGCTGCCTTGAATCCCATTAATGAACAGGGGGAAGAAGACGAGCGAGAGAAAGAATAAGAACAAAGAACATGTGGGCTCCTGAAATCTTCCCCTGTAAACTCCCTGTTTGAAAACCGAATGGCCCAATGGCACATTAGCTATTCAAATCCCACCAATCAGTCCAAAATGTTGTATGGCAGGCAGAACTGCACATGCCTTCTCAAATAGGCTCTGACATGTGCAGTTGCCTCTCTGAAACGTGAGGAGCAGGGTCCAGCTTCCACTCCCTCCCGGTAGCCTTAATGGCACCTGCCTATTGGCTCCTCGACCTCAAACTTGGACCCTGCTAAACCAGGAGGGAGGAGAAAGGGTAGTGGCTTGTTAATGCCTTCCAGGACACCATCTTCCAGCACCCCATTTGATGGGGTGCTTGGTGCCATGGTCTAGTTGTTTAGGTGGGTAGGATTGGTTGATGGGTTGGATGCAGTGATCTTGAAGGTCTCTTCCAACCTGGTTTATTGTATTGTATTATCTCAACATGAGAAAACGAACTTTTTTACTGTGAGGGTGATGGAGCACTGGAATAGGCTGCCCAGAGAGGTTGTGGAGTCTCCTTCTCTAGAGATCTTCAAAACCCACCTTGAACACATTCCTGTGTAACTGGATGGGGTGCTTGGTGCCATGGTTTAGGGGATTAGATAGTACATTTGAAGGGAAGTGCTTTTTCTATCACTAAAATCTCCCCCAATCGAAATGCCTGTAGGTGAGTAGAATAGACCAGACCAGGTTGGAAGAGACCTTTGAGATCATCGAGTCCAACCTATCATCCAACACCATCTCATCAACTAAACCATGGCACCAAGCACCCCATCCAGTCTCTTCCTAAACACATCCAGTGATGGTGACTCCACCACCTCCCTGGGCAGCTCATTCTAATGGCCAATCACTCTTTCTATGAAGAACTTCTTCCTAACATCTAGCCTAAACCTCCCCTGGTACAGCTTGAGACTGATAGGTTGGACTGGATGAGCTCGAAGCTCTTTTCCAACCTGGTTATTTCTCTTCTATTCTAACTTGTCATGCGTGGTCCTGCTTTGCAGGGGGTTGGACTTGATCTCTGGAGGTCCCTTCCAACCCCTACCATTCTATGATTACACATTTGTATCAACCTTCTGGACTTCTGAGAAGCCCACAGGCAGCAGTGATACTGTCAAATGCGTAGTAACTGGAATGAATATCCAACAATTTTCTGAAGGGGGCCTACAAGAAGGCCGGGGAGGGACTTCTCAGGATATCAGGTAGTGATAGGACTAGGGGGAATGGAATGAAGCTGGAGGTGGGGAGATTGAGGCTAGATGTGAGGAGGAAGTTCTTCCCCATGAGAGTGGTGAAGCCCTGGAATGGGTTGTCCAGGGAGGTGGTTGAGGCCCCATCCCTGGAGGTGTTAAGACCAGGCTGGATGAGGCTCTGTCCAGCCTGATCTATTGTGGGGTGTCCCTGCCCATGGCAGGGGGGTTGGAACTAGATGATCCTTGTGGTCCCTTCCAACCCTGACTGATACTATGATACTATGAATTTTCAGGTTCTGCAGCATCACATGCCTAAGTTTTTAATAAAAGAAATAAGTATTAATCCAGCACTCAGATTTACTCTTTTAAACTAAATATTTTTCTATTCCTAAAATATTCCTTTTCCAGAACATTAATTAAAACAAAACAAAAAACCACCACCACAACTCAAAGGTCCTTTTTTAAACTAAAAAAAAAAAGTGTACTTAAAATGAGGAGTATCTTGAGCTTTAAAAAAAGCCAGCTTAGTGTGTTAAGTAACACTATTGGGGGGTGCTGGTTGACAGCCATCTGAACATGAGCCATCAATGTGCCCAAGTGACCAAGAAGGCAAATGGCATCCTGGCCTGCATGAGAAATAGTGTGGCCAGCAGGAGCAGGGAAGTCATTGTGCCCCTGTACTCAGCACTGGTTAGGCCACACCTTGAGTAATGTGTCCAGTTCTGGGCTCCTCAATTTAAGAAGGACATTGATACTCTTGAACGTGTCCAGAGAAGGGCAACGAGGCTGGGGAAAAGGTCTTGAGCACAAGCCCTATGAGGAGAGGCTGAGGGAGCTGGGGTTGTTTAACCTGGAGAAGAGGAAGCTTAGGGGAGACCTTATTGCTCTCTACAGCTACCTGAAGGGAGGTTGTAGCCAGGTGGGGGTTGGTCTCTTCTCCCAGGCAACCAACACCAGAATGAGAGGACACAGTCTCAAGCTGCACCAGGGGAAATTTAGGCTGGAGGTGAGGAGAAAGTTCTTCCCAGAAAGAGAGATTGGCCATTGGAATGTGCTGCCCAGGGAGGTGGTGGAGTCACCATCCCTGGAAGCATTCAAAAAAGGATTGGATGTGGCAGTTGAAGCCACAGTTTAGTTGTCATGAGGTGCTGGGTATTAGGTAATAGGTTGGACTTGCTGATCTCTGAAGTCTTTTCCAACCTGGCTGATTCCATGAGTGCAAGAATAGATATTTTTCTGTTCCCAGTTGTCTGAAAGTAATACATTAAAAAATGTTTTTAAGCAACTGGATTAAAACACTGCACATTAGTTGTTGTGCTGTTAGCAGCTGCAATATCTGGGGCAAGCTTAGCTCTTCCAAATGATTAGAGCTATATATTACAAAATCTTGCTTTGTTTACTTTTCTATCTAATATCTTTAATTGGCACTCTTGAATAGAAGTACTTTAGGTTCCAACTCAAATAATAGTAGGTCTTGAAGCTTTAGCCATAAGCACTGGAATTTGTGCTACATGGAACAAGTTCTAAATATGAAGGAGAATATGAGCTCTACCAGGCTAAATAAAAGATTGGGATCCAGGCAATAATTCTTTGCAAACTCAAACTAAATCTCACTCTCTGTGTGACCCCAAGCAAGCTACTTGATCTTTTTGTGCCTTGTCAAGACAATTATTTAAAAATGGCCCTCCCTGACTAACAGATGTTACTGTGCATCAGCACAGAGAATACCAGAGTAAAGGCATTGCTGAAAACATTCATAATAAAATGATGAGGAACCAAATTTGCATCACCATAATTCTTACCAACAAAGACGTTCGAGCTATGAGGTCACTTGTTTTCCAACTTGTTTCCCAGTACATGCCAATCATTCTGCTTTAGAGCAGATTTGTCAGGGTTGGAAGGGATCTCGAGGATCATCCAGTTCCAACCCCCATGCCATGGGCAGGGACACCTCACACTAGATCAGGTTGCTCAGAGCCACATCCAGCCTGGCCTTAAAAACCTCCAGGGACAGGGCCTCCACCACCTCCCTGGGCAATCTGTTCCAGTGTCTCACCACCCTCGTGGTGAAGAGCTTCTTCCAAACATCCAATCTGAATCTACTCACTTCCAGTTTTGTTCCATTCCCCCCAGTCCTATCACTCCCTGACAACCTAAAAAGTCTCTCCCCAGCTTTCTTGTAGGCCCCCTTCAGATACTGGAAGTCCACAATAAGGTCTCCTTGGAGCCTTCTCTTCTCCAGACTGAGCAGCCCCAACTCGCTCAGTCTGTGCTCACAGGAGAGGATCTCCAGCCCTCTGGTCGTCCTCGTGGCCCTTCCCTGGATGTGCTCCAAATGTTTCCTTTTCTTAAAAGCATGTTTATTTCAAATCACATGTTTTTAATCTGTGTAAACTGCCCACTTCTTGTGTGTGCTGTCCAAGAGATACTGTAATTTATAGAAGTTAAGCCAATATTTTTTCAACAGTCTGTTGACACAGACCATCAGCATTAACTTCAACAACTACGAAACAGCACCACTGAGTAAAACTCTAATTATAGAGAGTGTGGCAGTTTAGGCTGTGCCTTTAAGAAAAGGATAGCTGCAGAATTCTCTAGCTGAATGTTTGGGTGTAAAAGGGAAGAGTCTCACAGAGAGCATCCTTATTGAAATCTGTTACAGTAGATCGAGCCATAATTAAGACTAAATAGACCATGGTAATAGTTTTGAATACCTTGCAGCTAAAAATCACATTCACATAACAGTATAAGTTCATCACATGCTATCTCAAGGTGATCTTTTGACGTTTAAATGCTTATTCATAGCTCATCTTAACTTTGAGCTGCAGTGAAGGGAGGGAGGGAAAGCCTTCTGAGGGTGGGAAAACCTACCCTAGGCCAGCAGTTTAAAATGAGCAAGAGGAGACATGGCAGTGCCTGTCTCAGTGGTAGAGGCAGCCTGGATTAAACTCCTAGTTGAGTTTCCAGGTTAAACACCTAAACTCAGGTGAGATAAACCACAGCCAAATGTAGGACAGTATTTTTAATGGTGCCAGGCAAAGAATGTAGACACAAACCAAAGCAAACAAGTCTGAGAGGAAAATACTTCTAGGAAAATAATTCTAGGTCTCCACTTCTTTCAGGTGCATTGATTTGTCATTCTTGATTGGAAGGAAAAAAAGATGCTTTGGAGCATTTTTAAACTTGTTGTTGCTTAAGTTTGTGTTTGAAGAAGGTGGAGCCATGGTTTAGTTGACTAGATAGTGTTGGATGATAGGTTGGACTCGATCCCAAAGGTCTCTTCCAACCGGGTCTATTCTATTTTAAAGAGTGCTGCATATAATTGGGACAGCATGAAAAAATATGCAGAAAGACTGTGCTTCAATAAGTACTGTGTCCACTTCAGGGCTCTTTGAGAGGGACATTGAGCTACTTGAATGTGTAGCAACGAGGCTGGTGAGAGGTCTGGAGCACAAGCCCTAAGCAGAGAGGCTGGGGAGCTGAGGTTGTTTAGCCTGGAGAAGAGGAAGCTCAGGGGAGACCTCATTATTGCTTTGTACAACTACCTGAAAGGAGGTTGTAGCCAGGTGGAGGTTGGTCTCTTCTCCCAGGCAAACAGCAACAGAACACGAGGACACAGTCTCAAGCTGAGCCAGGTGGGGATTAGGCTTGAGGTGAGGAGAAAGTTCTTCCAGAAAAAGTAATTGCCCATTGGAATGTGCTGCCCAGGGAGGTGGAGGAGTCCCCTTCCCTGGAAGCGTTCAAAAAAAGGATTGGATGTAGCACTTGCAGCCATGGTTTAGTTGTCATGAGGTGTTAGGTATTAGGTAATGGGTTGGACTTGGTGATCTCTGAGGTCTTTTCCAACCTGCATGATTTTATGATTCTATGTAGTTAAATGTTGTTCAGTTAAAATTGTGAAATAGATTTTTTTTAATGGTGGTTTGTTGGTTTTGTTTTATGGGGTTTTTTATCTTGCCTTATTAAATCCAGGAGATTTTCCTTTTTAGATGTGGCTAATAACTATCCCTCATTAACTATCCATCATAAACTAGAGGATAGATTCTTTCAAGTAGAAACTGTATGTCTCTGTAATACAAAAGAAAGAGAATTGGAAGGAAAATGTGGCTTCCAATTTAGCAGCAATTGATTTTGGTCTCTGCAACTGGATTTTCCATGGACTGCATGTGGCAGAGAGACCAATTCTTCCAAACTCAAAATTAAACACACTCTTAAACCACACACCTATATACAAATATTTAATAGAGAAATCTCCTGCAGAATAAACTAATAAAAGTAATGACATGACAATGTGTCCAGCATATTTGTTTTAGGCAAGCAGGACAATGTCAACAGAAATATGAGTGGATAGATTGCAGAAGGATTTAATATATAACTCTAGGAGATAATATCTAACATGGATAAGATGGTATTTACATAATCCCATCAGGGAGGGAAAGAGGAAGTCTATATTAACCTTCCTGGGGGAAAAATAGAAGAGAGAGGGACACATATGAGGAAATTGACTTGAAAATCCCTTTCAGCTGCTTGCTTCTGGCAGAAAGGGCCTTGCAAGCATGTCACCCTATCTGGCAAGTTAATATAAGAGTATAGAAGATATTGTGCCTTGCATATTCATAAGAATATTGCTCTCTACAACTACCTGAAAGGTGGTTGTAGCCAGAAAGGGGTTGGTCTCTTCTCTCTAGCAACCAGCACCAGAACAAGAGGACACAGTCTCAAGCTGCACCAAGGGAAGTTTAGGCTGGAGGTGAGGAGGAAGTTCTTCACTGAGAAAGTTGTTAGCCATTGGAATGTGCTGCCCAAGGAGGTGGTAGAATTGCCATCCCCAGAGATGTTCAAGAAGGGACTGAACGTGGCACTTGGTGCCATGGTCTAGTCATGAGGTCTGTGGTGACAGGTTGGAGGTGCCATGGTCTAGTCATGAGGTCTGTGGTGACAGGTTGGACTCGATGATCTTTGAGGTCTCTTCCAACCTTGGCAATACTGTGAAGATGTACAGAATGCCAATGTGCCCCTGGACAGGCCAATCTTACCTAGAGACGGATTATCCTTACCTCAAAAATTCAGAAACACCAGGAAAAGCACAAGAAGTTTTCCCTTTCTACCTGACACCTGATTGCCATAACAGAACTGCATCTTCATCTCACTTGCATCTCTAGGCATAGACCTAAGGACCATGGAGCTGTGGAGCTTCATAAAGCAATTGCTGACCCAGATAGATTGAAGGATAGATCAAGAGGTGGAGGAGAGATATTGGAGCAGCAATCAAGTCTCTTCCTAGCTAGCCGGGGGGCCACCAGGCCCCCCGGCCTTTGTTGTCACCACCACCATCACCCAGTGTGCACCAGGGGCACTCACCAGCAATGAGAGGAGGATCCTCCAGCCCAGATGGGCTCAGCTTGGGGCTTCTGCCTTTCCTGCGGGGGATTAAATAGGGGAGTGGGTGGGGAGGGCCAAGTGGCTACACCTGGGGTGGGAGGAGACTCCAACAGAGCCCAGGTGCCTGGGATTTGAGGGGAAAAGGGGAAGGGGAGTGACTTCTAGGGTGTCAGAAGGAGGGATGTGATTGTCCCCTTGTACTCAGCTCTACTGAGGCCACACCTTGAGTATTGTGTCCAGTTTTTGACACCTCAATACGAGAGAGATGTGGAGGTGTTGGAGCCAGTGCAGAGGAGGGCAACAAATCTGGGGAAGGGCCTGGAGAATAAATCTGATTAAAAGTATCTGAAGGAGCTGGGGATGGTTAGTTTGGAAAAGAGGAGGCTGAGGGGAAACCTCATTGCTCTCTACAACTATCTGAAAGGACATGGTAGAGAGGATGGTGATGGTCTCTTCTCACAGGTAATTAGTGATAGAACAAGAGGGAATGGCCTCAAGCTGTGACTGGGTAGGTTTAGACTGGACCTTAGGAAAAAAATGAGTGGTCAGGCATTGGAATGTGCTGCCCAGGGAGGTGGTTGAGTGACCAGCCCTGGATGTGTTTGGATGTGGTGCTTGGGGATATGGTTTAGGGGTGAACCTTGTAGAGTAAGGTTAATGGTTGGACTTGGTGATCCTGAGGGTCTTTTCCAACCTGAATGTTTCCATGATTCTGTTTCCTTATGGAATGGGCTGTTATATATGAACCTGTATCTTCCTAAGGATATATATGAGAAGTTGTTTAACAGCTAGAATTTGAAATATGAATCCAGGTAAACCAGGGATAAACCAATCTCTCTGGTGTCTCAGACTGATTCCAGAAGGTCATCCAACAACAGCCATGATGTATCTATTTACATGTTAAATATATGGCACCTTTTCACACCACAGCAATAACCTAGGCTTTGTCAAAAGGACTCTGAAGAGCTTTCTGGCAAGGAAACAAGAAGATATTGTCAGGATCTGTAAGCTGGCATGGCTCTACTGGCATTCATTCTTCAGATGAATTTGTGGGGGTTGGAACTAGGTGCAGAGCCAGGATGGAAAGATAAAAGGGCAGTCATAAAACATCTCTGAGCAACATTGTTGGAATTATGATTCCAGTCTGGGTCTGATGTGAACTCCAATGAGGCTTCCCAAAGAAAGTGGGAAATCATTTCTTTTCCACTCCCATTGAAACAGCTTCATCAATTTTGCACTTGGCTCTTGCTGCAGTCTCCTGAGTTTCTCTCTATTTTTATCTGATTCTTAGAGACATTAGAAACCTAACAATGCCAAGTGCTTGAAAGATGTCTTCAGAAGACAGATTCTGGAACATAACAGTGTCAAAGCTGTCGGGTCTCTCACCCATTTCCACGCAGTGAATGAAGTACTGACATGTAAAGATACTAATGCAAGAAGCATTTTTCCACTTCTAGGTTGAAAGAACCTTACAATCAAACCCTGCTGTACGTCAATATCACACAGGCAGCTGTCATTACAACCAGTTCTGCCCAGCTTTATTACTGTGATCAGAGCTTGATAGGAAACCTGAAGCTTTTTGCCATACCTCTCAAGAAAAGAAAAGAGCAAAAAACCCAGCCAGAAAGCCAGCTTAGGTTTCCTTGGATCTAATTGCAGATAAATGCTAGTCAGCAGGTTTTTCCGTGAACCTTGTGTGTAATTAACCAGCTCTCTCTGAGGCAAAGCAAATCCTCAAACTGTAGCAGAAATGTTGCTGACTAGAGGAAGATTTGGGTTTGGAGAGGCAGTAGGAGAAGAAAACCATGGGGACTGTTTCTATGGAGTGCCATTACCCTGCTGTACATGGAACTAAACCATACAATCCTTTCCTGTGCAGAAAAGTCACACCTTAAATGTAACATTTTCCCCCCCTCTGAGACCCCTACTTGGATGCAGCTTCCTCCAATTCATGGGACCTCTCATCAACATTCTGCTCCTGATCCTGGCCAAACTGGCTCCTCAGGTGTGCAGGGGGAGGCAATAGAATAGAATAGAATAGAATAGAATAGAATAGAATAGAATAGAATAGAATAGAATAGAATAGAATAGACCAGACCAGACCAGGTTGGAAGAGACCTTCAAGATCATCGTGTCCAACCCATCAACCAATCCAACCCACCCAAACAACTAAACCATGGCACCAAGCACCCCATCAAGTCTCCTCCTGAACACCTCCAATGAAGGTGACTCCACCACCTCCACGGGCAGCCCATTCCAACAGGCAATCACTCTCTCTGCATACAACTTCTTCCTAACATCCAGCCTAAACCTCCCCTGGCGCAGCCTGAGACTGTGTCCTCTTGTCCTGGTACTGGCTGCCTGGGAGAAGAGACCACCCTCCACCTGTCTACAACCTCCCTTCAGGTAGTTGTAGAGAGCAAAATGTGACAGCAAGGATTTCAGCAGCTTTGGGGTGTGACCTGTGCCACTCCATCTTCCACCTCCATTTCAGAGCAGAGCCCAGCACACCAAGCATCTTGCATCAGTTCCCTGGCCACTTGGTGTTCCCCCACCCCATCCCTTGGCAATCCCACATCCTTCACATCACCTTCTTGCCATTTTCAGAAGTTCTCCTCCTGAATGAATTCTTCTCCTGACTTAATTCTTCTCCCTATGCTTCCTGTTTCTGTGGCCCCTTCCTGAATGGTGAAGACCTGACACTGGTTAGGGCTGGACACTATTCCTAAAGGGAAAAGAACAAATAATCACAGTTGTTGCTCCAGTTGTTGCAGATGCTCTTCTGACTTTCAGCCTAAATGCATCTGTATCAGTTTGCAGTCCTGTGCCTGCCTGCCAGAGGTAGGTTAAGTAGTTATTCTCTATTCTTCTAAGCTCTCTATCCTCCTATTTCTCTACCCTCCTGCTCTCCTATTCTCATTCCTGGCTACATAATAAAACCTGTGCATCAGCCTTCCCAAAGCAGGCTTCTCTTCCACCATTCTCTGCACCTGTTTCAGTTTGAATCCTTTGTTTGTTTGTGTGTGTGTGTGTGTCTTTTGGTTTGTGTTTTGGTTTGGTTTGATTTGTTTTGGTTTTGGGGGGTGGTTGTTTGTTTCTTTGTTTAAAATAGGCAGATGAAACTGTGTCAGAATTCAGCTAAGGTCATACTGGTACCACACAGAAGATTTCCTCTTTCTTTTAATGCCTCTGCTTCATCTGAGATTTATATTTACTTCTTTTCCCAGCTGTGCCACATCCTTGGCTCAGCCAGAAAGCTTTGTCTTTCCCTGCTTTCAACTGCAGCTTCCTGCTTCACATAAAATTCAAGAGAAGCTATGGCAATGGACTGAAATGTGTTTAATAACTTCTTGTTTCACTTAATTTAGTCACAATGGAGATTAAATGTTATTTATAGTGCTATTTTACTTGTTTAGTTTAGAAGAATTTCTTACTCTTGAAATTCCAATAACTCAAAAATTATGCCTGCAATTGTAAACCAAGTGCAGAATGAAGAGCAGGCATCTGTGCCAGGCTCTGGGGCTGCAGTTCCAGAAGCTTCATGTTTGCTACTGTCAGCTTCAAAGCCTGACTACAGTTTCAAAGATGTCATCATCTCAATGTAAAAATTAAGGCTATTTCAAGAGGTTCCCCAGCTGTTTATAGGCATCCAGTCCTCAGCCCAGTCAGTTCAAGAGGTGGGAACACATGCCTGAAGACATCTTTGGATTCCTCAGAAGTGCATTGGACTATCCCATTCTTGTGAAAAGTAGTCTTTAATGGAATGGAGCTGGAGGTGGGGAGATTCAGGCTGGATGTGAGGAAGGAGTTCTTCACCATGAAAGAGTGGTGAAGCCCTGGAATGGGTTGTCCAGGGTGGTGGTTGGGGCCCTGTCCCTGGAGGTGTTTAAGACCAGGCTGGATGAGGCTCTGGCCAGCCTGATCTAGTGTGGGGTGCCCCTGCCCATGGCAGAGGGGTTGGAACTAGATGATCCTTGTGGTCCCTTCTAATCCTGACTGATAGTATGATACTATCCCCCCAATGTACCTTCAGCATCCTCTAGAGCCTGAGAGTTCTCATGGAACATGAAGTCATTAGCAATGACTTCAACGCAGAAACCTGAGACATGCTAACCTAATTCTGCCATGATAGTTGAAATTTGAGGTTCTTTGGTTTTTCCTGTCCCTTGAAAAGGTCATAGCAAAATGGCTGACTTACAGATAGATAATCTTTCTCCAGCTGTTGCTGAAGCCCTGTCTCCTATGCTTGATAAGGCTGGTCGAGCCAGCATCATGGCTGTGCAGCGTCAGTAGAGCAGCAAAACAGGGATCAATGTCTTCCATAGATTATGAGACCAGAGAGATTCTCTGATATCCTTTATAAGAGAGTCCATAGAAGTCCTCAAGGATGTGTCTCCCTCATCTGAAGTAGCTTTATCAGTATTATTTAACTCTTGTAGATACTGTATTACAGAATACAGAATTAACCAGGTTGGAAAAGACCTTCTTGATTATCAAGTCCAACCTATCACTCAACACCATCTAATCAGGCAAACCATGGCACTAAGTGCCTCATCCAGTCTAGATAGGCTGCTAGTTGACTGAACATGAACCAGCAGTGTGCTCAAGTGTCCAAGAAAGCCAACCTCCTCCTGACTTGTATTAGAAACTCTGTGGCCAGCAGGAGCTGGGTGGTCATCACCCCCCTGTACTCAGCAATGGTGAGGCCACACCTTAATTATTGTGTTCAGTTCTGGCATATTGAGGTAGTGAAGTGTGTCCAGAGAAGGACAAAGAGGCTCATGAAGGGCCTGGAGCATCTAGCCTATGTAGAGCATCTGAGGGAGCTGGGGTTGTTCAGCCTGGAGAAGAGGAGACTGAGGGGAGACTTCATCTACAACTACCTGAAGGGATGTTGGAGCAATGAGGGGGCAGCCTCTTCTCCTTGGGGTCAGGTGACAGGACTAGAGGAAATGGTTACATACTGCACCAGGGGAGGTTTAGGCTGGATGTTAGGAAACACTTTTTCACAGAAAGGGTTATCAGACATTGGAATGGTCTGCCCAGGGCAGTGGTGGAGTCACCATCCCTGGAGGTTGAAGCTTCAGTGCTGGGTACCACTTGTGGCATTCAAGAGGCATGTGGACCTCCTGCTTAGGACACACTTGAGTGTTGATCTCGCTGTGATGGGTCAGAATTTGGACTGGATGATCTTGGAGGTCTCTTCCAACCAAATATTTTCTGTGATTCTCTGATTATTTCCTCTATTATTTTACTGGCTCACTTTGCTGATCACTGGAGTGTGTGCACATTAAGCAGCTGCCCACCCAGGCTAGGCTCTCAATTCTATGTTAATTTTAATTCAGTGGTTTGTTATTGGGTAAAACAGGAGTGCCCTGGGAATATGTTCTGGAAGCCAGTTCTGCTTTTGGTCCAGGCACAGCCCAAAGAGAAGGACTGCATTCATGCTCCTTGTGCCTCCTCCTCTCCAGCTCACACTTCCTGGGTGAGTGTTTTTACCACTAGCAGACCATGCAAAAGGCAGATGTCAGCCTGTCAGATGATGACAGTTGCTTTCCTGACAAAATGCAGTCCCAGATTGCCTAGAATTTGAACATTGGGATAGTGCTAAGCAGGAAATGAACTCCTTTCTTGACTGAGTGAGAAATACGCTCAGGACTAGACATGAGTGGCTAAGCACGAGTGCTCAAGCTGTCTGGGTTGGTGTTTAACAAATCTATGTGTCTATGAGGTTGTCAGGCAAAAAGTAGGTAGACTGGATGACTGCTTGGCCTGTTCCAGAATATTTCTGCCTTTTATCACTCCACTGCAAGGGTTAAAGTGATACAGGCTGTAATGAGCTGGCCAGCTTCTGACATGAACAGAATCTGATTGATTATATGCGCAGTGCACTAACTCTCTGCAGATGATAATGGCCATCCATGTATCATGCATTCAGCAATCACCAACATCTTTAATACAGATGTAAACCTTTGTATTGATGCCAGTTAAGCTCCAATGAAGAGAGAAGGAACGTCAGGGAACATTCATTTTATTTCAAAGGGTCACTCCCAGCGTTTTGTGCTGCCGTTGTTTCTCAGAAACGTAACTCCGAGGAATGTTCTGTTCCCAGTTTCAGAAGTAGGGAGACAATTAAACTGGGAATCACTGCTAACAGATAAAGTCCATTGCAGCACAGCACTTATCTTTTATGGAACCACACCTTGAGTACTGTGTCCAGTTCTGGGCCTCTCAATTTGAGAAGGACGTTGAGACACTTGAACGTCAGAGAAGGGCAACGAGGCTGGGGAGAGGTCTGGAGCACAAACCCTGTGAGGAGAGGCTGGGGGAGCTGGGGTTGTTTAGACCAGAAAAAAGGAGGTTTAGGGAGACATTATTGCTCCCTACAACTACTGAAAAGAGGTTGTAGCCTCTGATACTGTATTACAGAATACAGAATTAACCAGGTTGGAAAAGACCTTCTTGATTATCAAGTCCAACCTGTCCAAACCCTGTGAGGAGAGGCTGGGGGAGCTGGGATTGTTTAGACCAGAAAAGAGGAGGTTAAGGAGACATTATTGCTCCCTACAACTACTGAAAAGAGGTTGTAGCCAGATGGAGGTTGGTCTCTTCTCCCAGGCAACCAGCAACAGAACACGAGGACACAGTCTCAAGCTGTGCCAGGGGAAGTTTAGGCTTGAGGTGAGGAGAAAGTTTTTCACAGAAAGAGTAATTAGCCATTGGAATGTGCTGCCCAGGGAGGTGGTGGAGTCCCTGTCCCTGAAGGTGTTCAAAAAAGGATTGGAAGTGGCACTTGGAGCCATGGTTTAGTTGTCATGAGGTGTTAGGTATTAGGTAATGGATTGGACTTCATGGTCTCTGAAGTCTTTTCCAACCTGGTTGATTCTATGATTCTATGGTTTGAGTTTGTGACAAGACACCAAAGTGAAGATGGCAACCATCCTGCCCCAGTGGATCAGTTGTGAGGGGTTAGCCATGAAATGAGTTTCAACAGTTTTTTCTCACCTTCCTATTCCCAAATCCATTCTTAGATATCTATTTAAAAAAAAACCAAAAAAGCATTGAAGTTTTCAGAACTTCTGAATAACCTCAGATACTCTTGGAATCAATGGCACACATATATCACAAAAGGAATTTTGCAGAATAGACTAGACTAGACTAGACTAGAATAGAATAGACCAGATTGGAAAAGACCTTTGACATAATCGAGTCCAACCTATCATCCAACACCATCTAATCAATTAAACCATGGCACCTAGCACCCCATCCAGTCTCTTCCTAAACACCTCCAGTGGTGGTGACTCCACCACCTCCCTGGGCAGCCCATTCCAATGGCCAATCACTCATTCTATGAAGAACTTCTTCCTAACATCCAGCCTAAACCTCCCGGTGCAGCTTGAGACTGTGTCCTCTTGTTCTGGTGCTGGTTTCCTGGGAGAAGAGACCAACCCCCTCCCGGCTACAACCTCCCTTCAGGTAGTTGTAGACAGCAAGAAGGTCTCCCCTGAGCCTCCTCTTCTCCAGGCTAAGCAACCCCAGC
The DNA here is from genome assembly GCA_015227895.2 of Colaptes auratus. NCBI lineage: Eukaryota > Metazoa > Chordata > Aves > Piciformes > Picidae > Colaptes > Colaptes auratus. The sequence continues at coordinate 53,377,247 of CM037640.1, read as the reverse complement.
TCCCTCAGCCTCTCCTCACAGGGCTTGTGTTCCAAACCCTTCCCCCAATTTTGTTGTCTTTCTCTGAACACGGTCCAGCAAGTCAACATCTTTCTTAAACTGAGGGGCCCAGAGCTGGCCATAGGACTCAAGGTGTGGTTTAACTGAGTACATGGGCAGAATGACCTCCCTGCTCCTGCTGGCCACACTGTTTCTGACACAGGCCAGGATGCCATTGGCCTTCTTGGCCACCTGGGCACACTGCTGGCTCGTGTTCAGCCTACTATCAACCAGTACCCCCAGGTCCCTTTCTGCCTGGCTGCTCTCCAGCCACTCTGACCCCAGCCGGAAATCTGTGCAGGGAATGGCAAAGAGTTTTAAGAGGTAGTTGAAAAAGAGGATGGTGTGCACAGGCAACAAGAAATATTCTACAGCAAGTGAAATGAAGGAATGCTCAGATACCTGCATTTCCTCATGCTCAGTGTGGTAATATTACATACTTTACAGACTGGGAGAAGCAGCAGGAAGGACAGCAGGGATAGATAGGATGGGTCCTAACACAGGCATCTGAAACTGCCAGGATAATCAGGTTTTGCTGAAAAGAGAGGGGGGAGCCAGATATTCGATTCAAAGGCCATACTTCTTTGCAATATAAACAGAGAGGAGGACTCTGAACTGCAAGCCCAACATCATACTGATAAATCCTAGCTTTGTGCTGAGCACAGCCCTGCTGCTAGAGATGACCTCTCAGACCTCGTCTTTACTTGGTGTCAACCTGTTTTGCTCTACACTGAGCCCTTCCCTCCCTTGTGCCACCACAAGAATTCAGGTAGTAACACACTGAAGAGTTCACCTGGCTGGAAAGTAAGAAGCAAAACACAGCCATTCCTCACCTGCATCCATACCCTGGCTGGATTCAGTAGGAGCCATTGCATGTGGTTGTCAGCATAATGCTGGAGTCAGCAGGCAGAGACTGGCACAAAAAATGAGTGTCCATGGAATAGGGCATAGACACATGGAATGAATTAAATGTTTGCTGTTCACTGATTAATTAATTGCAGCATTCATTAGTGCTGCCATTAACACTTAGTGTTTCTGCTTCATACCTTGAAGGGGGCTTGTATGCCTGAAAGCTTCTCTGTGTTATTTTATCAGTTAGTCTAATAGAAAATAACAATAATAATAATAACAGAGATGGCTCAGGATTAAGATTTGGAGCAAAACCAGCTAAATTTTGTAACTGGAATAGTTGCTTCCTTAAATGACTAGTTTCACTGTTACCTCTGCCTCATCAGAATGGTTCTGTGGACTACAAGCCAAGTTTTACAGCAGTTAGAATTAAATCACATAGATAGGACTAGTCAGAAAACAAATGACAAAGTAGAGTAGCTCAAAGGTCAAAGCCCCAAAGAGCTGAGCATTCTTTGAGGAACATTTCCATCCCCTGATGTAGATGGGTGTAACTCTTAGACTTGAAGTCATTGGTGTGGCTGATTGCATCAGGTGCATGAATATGGCCCCCAAGAGGCCCAAGTATCCTGTGACATCAATTTAAATGAATGAGAAGCTGACTTTATCTTTCACACTCTGCCTGGTACTTCTTGCTTACTTCCTCTCCCTTCCCTACCCTCCACCAAATATATGTCATTTGTTTTTCATGTCAAAATATCCAAAGAAGTGGGCCTAGAAGAAAGCTGGGGAGGGACTTTTGAGGGTGTCAGGGAGTGATAGGACTAGGGGGAGTGGAACAAAACTAGAAATGGGTAGATTCAGATTGGATGGTAGGAAGAAGTTCTTCCCCATGAGGGTGGTGAGACGCTGGAACACGTTGCCCAGGGAGGTGGTGGAAGCCTCATGCCTGGAGGTTTTGAAGGCCAGGCTGGATGTGGCTGTGAGCAACCTGATCTAGTGTGAGGTGTCCCTGCCCATGGCAGGGGGCTTGGAACTGGATGATCCTTGAGGCCCCTTCCAACCCTGACAATTCCATGATTCTATGATTATCCTTCCAAGAAATGCTCATGCCACTTGATGTGCCATCTCACATAGCATGAGAGATATTTAGCAGATCTGTGTTTTCCTACACTGTATTGGGCCAGCATCTTCACAGAGTCCATTTAACAAGTAAGATGTTCCTAGGTATCTGTATGATGTGAAGGAGGGGAAACATGTTCAGCACTGATATCTTTACACATATGTCACTATGACAGTGTATTATGGTAATTAACAGGTATGGGCCCAGAAGTTAAAATGGTTATCAGTTCAGCTTGTTCAACCATTCTTGTTAAGGGAAAAGAAGAAGGGGGGGGGGGGGGGGGGGGGGAAGCTTCCACGTGCTGGAAAACAACATAAAAGACCCCAAAAAGACACAGGAATTCAACTCAATTGTGTGGTAGTCTTAAGCTATGCCTTGTGAAGTTTTTCATAGATCTTGAACAGAAAATAGTAAAAATGTAAATAAATCACTATTGGCTGTAAAAAAAGGAAAATAAAGAGAGTTCTAAGCAATCCCATTGGAAGAGGATAAAGGACTTAAAGACTTGTACCAAAACAATCTCTCTCTTCTCTCTTCCTCGGGCTGGGAGATACTAACTTTGTGCTTCTGCTGGGTTCTGCTTGACCTTGGCTGCATTGGTTTGGATAAGTCTAATGTCCAGTTCTGGGCCCCTCAGTTTAAGAAGAACATGGAGACTCTTGAATGTGTCCAGAGAAGGGCAACAAGGCTGGGGAGAGGCCTTGAGCACAAGCCCTATGAGGAGAGGCTGAGGGAGCTGGGGTTGTTTAACCTGGGGAAGAGACCTTATTCCTGTCTACAACTACCTGAAGGGAGGTTGTAGCCAGGAGGGGGTTGGTCTCTTCTCCCAGAAAACCAGCACCAGAACAAGAGGACACAGTCCCAAGCTGTGCCAGGGGAAGTTTAGGCTGGAGGTGAGGAGAAAGTTCTGCACAGAGTTGTTAGCCATTGGAATATGCTGCCCAGGGAGGTGTTGGAGTCACCGTCCCTGAAGGTGTTCAGGAGGGGATTGGACGTGGCACTTGGTGCCATGGTCTAGTAGGCATGAGATCTTGGGTGACAGGTTGGGCTTTATGATCTTTGAGGTCTTTTCTTAACCTTGTTGATTCTATGATTCTATGATCTCTCTGCTCCTCCCTCTTGTCCCTTTTGTACAGGGGAGTAAGAGGGGGCATGGAGGAAGAAGCTAGTAGCTTCCCCTGGTCTTTGGCCAGGGAGATCCTTGTGCTGTTTATTAGTTGTAAATACCTGTAAATATTGTAAATATTGCATATTTTGTATATATATATTGTAGGTTGTAGTTTTGCTTGTAAATACAGCTTCCATTTGCTCCCACCTGAGCTGGTCTGGTAAATTTCATGTTGGGGGGTGGAATTTTCAACCCACCACAACTTAACATATGTCAGGTGGGTTTATACAGGAATGTCACTTTAACAGGTTCTGAAACTTTGAGCTCAAAATACAGCCTCTGAGCAGCAGTATGATATCCTGCTCTAGCAGCTGTCCTCACCACTACAACTTGCTTGGCTAAAGAGAAGGGAGAAATGCTCACAACCGAAAAGAGCCCTCAGGTAGAATTTAGACACTGACACCCAAAACTGCGGCATGTCATGCCTCTTGTCAGCCCAAATATGCTTACTTCTCCCTTGAAGCTGCAAGTGTCAAATCCACAGCTCTCTCTGCCCTTCAAGTTTCAGTTCCAGACAGCCCCTGAGAAAATCCCCCACCATGAGCTGCCTGAGCAGCTCAACACCTACCTGAGACCTGAACTTTGGTGAGATCCACAAACCAAGCACTCTTTGTCAGCCTCCCCTGAGACACTGAATGCATCAAGTGCTCCCAGAAATATTCAAAAGGCAGCAGCAGCTGCCATCCTGTTTCAAAACAGCTCAGCCTAACCGACACCACTTCTGCTCCTTCTCTTGCTGCCAGCTATGGCGACCTACCCTTCCCTTTCACCACCTCTGGCACTCATCGGACCCCTTAGAAAGTGAATTCAGCTCACTAAACTGGCAGAAATCTAAACCCAACAAAACAACACAGAAAAAAGTGAATACTTTTCACCACTTTAGTGAGCTAATAGATCAGACACATCCCAGAGATGACAGAAGGAAGACAAATGGAGCATGTACCCAAGAACAGGCCTGCCGCTTTCACCAGCAGCAAGCTCATGGACTGACTCAGCTCCTCATGAAACCTCACCCACAGGAGGGGAGAAAGCCTGTTGAAGAGGCCACATACACTGCAGAGGACTAGGAGAGACTGAGTGAGCTCTTTTCAGTCCAGCCACAATGCTGGAGGGCCCAAGCCACGAGAAAAGCAGGACTAGGCAAGACTAAGGCTCCTGGCTTCAAGTTTAGTCATCCATCAGCTCAAACATGGAAGGAAAGGCAGGAAAGGAAAGAGAGGTTGTCAGAACCTCTTGGAGAAGGGGCACTGCCGGACTAGTTGTGCCTTTGAAAGGATAATGCTGCAGCTGGTTGTGAGTACAAAAAATGATGTGTCCTTTAATAAGAAAATTAGGGACCAATCACATCAAAGTTTACCACAGTGACTGAGAGGACGTGGAGGGCTGAGCTGAAAGCAAAGCTGAGCTGATAGGGTAAAACTGGATGATTTGCAACTTTTCCTGGTCAGTACATGCAATTGAGAAACATCAGAGCACAAGAAATCTGGGTTGACAAAGCTAGTAAATAATTTGTCAAAGAGAAGGACCTGCTCCATGTTATATCTATGTATGGATATAATTGACCACATTTCATCTTAGGAGAAAAGTTTTGGCCAACTTCAAAGGGAACTGAACAAAAGTATCTCTAATGATTAATGAATTAGCATCGTTGAGTAAACGAGCTATTCTGAATGCTTGCCCAGAGGCAGTCATGGGAAAGTTTCCAGCACTATTGTCATTTTTCCTGGAACTCATTGACTTTAAGGGCTCCACAGCTGCAAGAATTGTGTGAGCATTTCAAGACTGTCAATTTCACCACCGATTTTTCTCAAAAATTCTTCCTGAACTGATGTTTATTGGTTTCAGCTGGGGAATCCAGTGCACCCAGCCAGGAAACGCCACATGCCTCCTAAGCTACTGCTCTATTCTTCTTGCACCGATGCTATCAGGGACTCAAATTCACTGCAGGCAGAATACTGGGGGCCGAATTTGCCCTCTGATGTATGCACACAGCTCCCATAGAGCTAATGCAGAAATTCTTTTTTTTTTTGCCTTTGATGCCTCTTATAAAATGCAGTTTAAAGAACCCTGGAAGTATTGCATTAGAACAGGGAGTTCACACTATTGGTGGTCCCCATTGTCATTAACACAGTTAGTGGCATTCCAGTGAAAAACACAGAACAGCTCCTTTGTTTGTTTGTTTTATAAGCAGATCTTTCAGGGTGGGATCCGGCTTGCTCAAGTCCTGCCAAGGACTGGAGTTCAGCACATACACCAACAGTGATCCACTCTGCCTGCTTTCCAGAGCTGTCGAAACTTTTAGGCGCCTGAATTCATCAAGCACTTCCCTCCTCTGCCTGAAAACACTCCCGGTAACCAATTCACAGATACACGGTCAGCAGAGCCAACTGAGCACATTCCCACAAGGAGTAAGAGAGGGTGTCTCACCCTCTTCCCTCTCCTCTTACCCCCAGCCATGTAATGCCATCCCTTCTCTTGAGCTAGATGTGATGCTCAGCAGACCTTTGCTGTGGGAATTGAACTCACTACGCAGCAGAAAACCATCCACTTCTTTGCTGAGCTTAGTTTCTCCCACTCCAGTGAGCTCAACCAGCTCCCAGCAGGGTCTCATGTTCCACAGCCAGCCCAAGGTACGTGGCTGGAGCGTGGAGGAGTGGGGGTGGGACCACTTTTCTGGCAGTGCTTTCATCTCATGAACCTGGTTGCTCAATTGCCAGTTCACGTTCAGGAGCTCCATTCCTGAGAGAGAGGCTCGCTCCAGCTAAGACAACTGCTGCAACCTGTAAGCAGGAAGCTACCCAGGATCTACCTCTAGCCCCAGCAAAACCTGAAAAACTAAATAAGGCCAAGGCCACAGCTATGCCAGTCCCTGACTCTTGGAAAGCCTCCATCACTTGGCTTGACTTTTTCTTTGCTATACAGTTTCTTTTTCTTCCTCATCTACTAAAGAAAGATGAATTAGAGTACATTATTAAAGCAAATTAAATACATATAAACATAATTTCACACTGAAGGAAACACACTGAAAGGCATGGTAACTTGGAACAGAGCTGAAATCCACCCCCACCAGCTGTACTCAGCTCACCTCTGCCTTCCTCCATGAGCACACACTCTGGGTGTGCTGCTCTGCAGAAGCATCTCCATCCTCTGTCCAGACTCCTATTTTCACAGGAAGCTTTGATCACAGCTCCTTCCTGAATGCATTCCTGTGTGCTGGAGCAGCCATATGAATGGATGGAGTGCTGAGAGCAGCAACAGAAACTCGTTTAGTTTGATGTGACAAAATTACTCCTCAGACAAATGCTCCATGGTGGTCCCACGGCAGGAACATGTGCAGAAGGCCTTGCTGAAGTAATAATACTCAAGTAATTTCATGCCTCCACCCACTTCCAGGCCTGTCATAAATACAGACCCTGGAAATATGTCATTCTCATCTGGTAGAAACAGATGCAACTTTTCTGACTTCAGCAAAGCCACATTAATTTACCTTTCAAATTTGCTGAGGATCTGGACTTGCCCCTCTTACAGAAAACTAGCTTAAAGAGCTTTATTCTGGGTAGTATTTATCAACAAAAGCTTTTTCTTCTGAAGTTCAACCTTTCCCAAGTTACAAAAATGACTTCTCTTTTCTAGTCTGATGACATTTAACAAATCCAAGCGCTGGGTGCTGCACTTCGGCCACAACAACCCCATGGAGAGCTACAGGCTGGGGTCAGAGTGGCTGGAGAGCTCCCAAACAGAGAGGGACCTGGGGGTGCTGGTTGACAGCCGCCTAAACATGAGCCAGCAGTGTGCCCAAGTGGCCAAGAAAGCCATTGGCATCCTGGCCTGCATCAAGAATAGTGTGGCCAGCAGGAGCAGGGAAGTCATTGTACCCATGTACTCGGCACTGGCAAGGACACACCTTGAGTCCTGTGTCCAGTTCTGGGCCCCTCAGTTTAAGAAGGACATTGAGACTCTTGAATGTGTCCAGAGAAGGGCAGCAAGGCTGGTGAGAGGCCTCAAGAACAAGCCCTATGAGAAGAGGCTGAGGGAGCTGGGATTGTTTAGCCTGGAGAAGAGGAGGCTCAGGGGAGACCTTCTTGCTGTCTACAACTCCCTGAAGGGAGGTTGTAGCCAGGAGGGGGTTGGTCTCTTCTCCCAGGCAACCAGCACAGAACAAGAGGACACAGTCTCAAGCTGCACCAGGGGAAGTTTAGGTTCGAGGTGAGATGAAAGTTCTTCACAGAGGGAGTTGTTAGCCATTGGAATGTGCTGCCCAGGGAGGTGGTGGAGTCCCCATCCCTGGAGGTGTTCAAGAGGGGATTGGACGAGGCACTTGGTGCCATGGTTTAGTCATGAGGTCTGGGGTGACAGGTTGGACTTGATGATCTTTGAGGTCTCTTCCAACCTTGGTGATTCTGATTCTGTGATTCTGTGTTTAGAGAATAGAGCTACAGGCTATTTGTGTTTATAAACATGTAAGTAGCTAAACTTCATTGTTACCCAAAACTAGGGGCCAAGTTCCATAGGAGACACGCTAGAGAAGCTTTGTTTCCCAGACCTGCAACTAGGCTTCAGGCCTGAGTACCTACAAATTTGATACCCAGGAATTAGAGAAGCAACATCACGAGATCACAGGATGTTAGAGGTTGGAAGGGTCCTCAGAAGATCCTTGAGTCCAACACCTCTGCCAGAGAAGGACCATAGAATCTAGCACAGGTCTCATAGGAACCCATCCAGAAGGGTCTAAAGCAAGGAAATCAATGTATGAACTTTCACATTACTTTCTGAAGAGCTGTTACTTTGCAAACATGAATTCAAGTTCTTATGAGCTCATTTGGTAAACAAACAGCTCCAACACTTGCATAACCGCCATCAGTAACCTCCCCTTCATTGCCACATATATACACACACATCATTCTTGGCAGGCTACTAAACCACTGGCAGCATACCTCAGCAGGTCCATGGATTTTCCAAGCACAGAGTCACAGAATCACACAGAATCACAGAATTACCTTTGAGATCATCAACTCCAACCTTTTACCTAACTCCATCTAATCGACTAAACCATGGCACTAAATGCCACAGCCAGTCTTTTTCTAAACACTACCAGGGACAGTGACTCCACCACCTCCCTGGGCAGCACATTCCAATGGCCAATCTTCTCCTGTGAAGAATTTTTTCCTAGTGGAGAGAGTGTATATCTCCATGGCCACCAGTGGTACAGAAGAATCATAGAATCGTAGAATCAGTAAGGTTGGAAAAGACCTCAGAGATCATCAAGCCCACCCTGTCACCCAACACCTCATGACTACTAAAACCATGGCACCAAGTGCCACATCCAATCCCTTTTTGAACACCTCCAGGGATGGTGACTCCACCACCTCCCTGGGCAGCACATTCCAATGGCTAACTCTCTCTGTGAAGAACTTTTTCCTCACCTTGAGCCTAACCTTCCCCTGGAACAGCTTGAGACTGTGTCTTCTTGTTCTGGTGCTGGTTGCCTGGGAGAAGAGACCAACCCCCACCTGGCTACCACCACCCTTCAGGTAGTTGTAGAGAGCAATAAGGTCTCCCCCTGAGCCTTCTCTTCTCCAGGCTAAGCAACCCCAGCTCCCTCAGCCTCTCCTCACAGGGCTTGTGCTCGAGATCTCTCCCCAGCCTCATTGTCCTTGTCTGGACACGTTCAAGTGTCTCAATGTCCTTCTTAAATTGAGGAACCCAGAACTGGACACAGTAGTCAAGAAGATAGATACAACAGACCTCTCTGCTGTCAAAAGAAACCAGCAGTGAATCCAGCAGGAGTCTTGAGCAGAAAGACTCACAGATGAGTTTAGACCCAATTTGGTATTGCAGATCATACTCTAGAAGCACTGAGGACATAACAGAGAAAGTTGCAAAGAGCTTGATGTCACATATAGGCTGAGGTGGCAAACAGCTTTGCCTCTTCACAAGCAGGGGCCAGTGTAGCCCCACATCTTACTTGCAAATAGTATCACAGTATCATAGTATCAGTCTGGGTTGGAAGGGACCACAAGGATCATCTAGTTCCACCCCCCCTGCCGTGGGCAGGGACACCCTACACTAGATCAGGCTGGCATGCAGAACATTGGACAGTTTAAGCTGTTTAAGTCTGATGGGATGCATTAGTTGGGGCCAGTTCTCTAGCAACTGGATATTAACTGAAATAAATTGAAACACTGTTTAATAGCTATTTTATTTAATGAAGTATGATCACAACCAGGTTTGCCATTTTTTTTCCCTGAGGCCAGTGGAAAAAATGAGAGTGTTAGGGACATTTCACACTGGAGCAGGATGGAAATCACACAGATCATTGCCAAGCATGAGGGTTTGTTCTTGTGAGATCTCTCACCCTAATTTTAAGATGAATGAAAACCCTGCTTCAAACTACTCTGTCTGCAGTACAAGTGAGAAACCTCTGCCCCCTTCTTTTGTGTTTCACACGCACGTTCAAGTCCCTCACTGCTACATGGTCAAGTTCTCCAAGCGTCAGCACGCTGTGAAAGAGGCTGGGAACAAATCACAACACAAAACCAAACCCCCACAAAAACAGGTGGCTTTTTCCCTTGTAAGCTGATCAACATTTATATTTTTTCAAACTATCACTTTATTTTACTTCAGTGGAAACATTTCCCAGACCCTCAAGGTTGGACCGAAACTTGATTTGCAGTTTTGTCGGGTGGGACACACTTTTGAAGTCAGACACTTGTAGGCTTTTGTTTTGGCCTGATGTGGGTTGGATTAGACACCCCCTTCCCCCCTCAAAGATTTGGAAATGTTACCCCCAGGATCAAATTTACCACACTCAGAATTTTGGAAGTGAAATGAAATTATAGTCACAAAAGTAGACTAAACGTAAGAAAATGAAAGTGAAATGAAATTATAGTTACAAAAGTAGACTAAATGTAAGAAAATGAAAGTGAAATGAAATTATAGTTACAAAAGTAGACTAAATGTAAGAAAATGAAAGTGAAATGAAATTATAGTCACAAAAGTAGACTAAATGTAAGAAAATGAAAGTGAAATGAAATTATAGTCACAAAAGTAGACTAAATGTAAGAATATGAAAGGCAATCATAGAGTCATAGAATTGTGAGGGTTGGAAGGGAACTCAAGGATCATCCAGTTCCCACCCCCCTGCCATGGGCAGGGACACCTCACTCTAGATCAGGAAAAAATATTTACATGAATTTACAGTTCAACAACAATAACACCATAGTCCCCTTGTACAACAATTCAGTTCTTTCCCCACCCCCACCTCTGGACACAAAGGGTCCAGGGGCCTGGGTATTTCAGCTAGCCCCAGTTATAGAATCATAGAATCAATAAGGTTGGAAAAGACCTCAAAGATCATCAAGTCCAACCTGTCACCCAACACCTCATGAGTGCTAAACCACATCCAATACCCTCTTGAACACCTCCAGGGATGCTGACTCCACTATGTCCCTGGGCAGCACATTCCAATGGCTAACAACTCTCTCTGGGAAGAACTTTCTCCTCACCTCGAGCCTAAACTTCCCCTGGTGCAGCTTGAGACTGTGTCCTCTTGTTCTGTGCTGGTTGCCTGGGAGAAGAGACCAACCCCCTCCTGGCTACAACTCCCTTCAGGGAGTTGTAGACAGCAATAAGGTCTCCCCTGAGCCTCCTCTTCTCCAGGCTAAACAACCCCAGCTCCCTCAGCCTCTCCTCATAGGGTTTGTGCTTGAGGCCTCTCCCCAGCCTCATTGTCCTTGTTGCAGGAGGTTCATAAACACAAGATAAAAGTTTGCTTTGAGGGTGGCAGAGCACTGGTACAGGCTGCCCAGAGACGTTGTGGAGTCTCCACCTCTAGAGACATTCAAAACCCACCAGAAGGTGTTCCTGAGTGATATACTCTAGATGATCATGCTCAAGCAGGGGGGATTGGACTAGATGATCTTCAGGAGTCCCTTCCAACCCCTAACATTCTGTGATTCTGTGACTCTGAGACTCTGTGACTAGATGACCTCTCATAGCAGACTATTACTCTAGGAATCAGGAAAAGCAGTTTTAGCCTAAAGATGCTAATTCCTCTTGGCTCTCCCTGTAGTCATTTGAGAACAGCTCCTTTAGATGAAGATTCAGAACAGGACTACACTCCCTGGTCCAACTAATATGAACAGCCCCAACAGCTCTGCACAACTGAGTACAGCTTTCCTGGTCCCCTATGTCTACTGTTGCCACAAATACCTTTGTTCTCCTTGCAATTCACTTAGGATAGTCCCTCCAAGATCCCTTCAAATGCTAGACCTCAGCCTGTGAATCCCATATTCACAGAATTCTCAGCATTCACAGAATCAACCTACCAAGTGGGAAGAGACCTCTGAGATCATCAAGTCCAATGGATCACCCAACCCTAACTAATCAACACAGGATTCACAGAATCAACCCTTCACTTTCCTTCTCACTGCTGTCCCTGTCCCTTATTGCCTACTTTTGAAGTAGAACAACGTATCCAGAACTTTCACAAATCATCTCAGAGTGCCAGGGCTGTGTATGAGGAATGCTTTGCTCATGTCTCAGCTCATGGCATGGGGGTTGGAACTGGGTGGCTTTTGCAGTCTCTTCCAACCCTGACAATTCTGTCAGACAACCCTACAATGCCACAAGCAAAAAAGCCTGAAAATGGCAGAGAGAACACATGCATTGCTCTGTGTCAAGAGCAGAATGACATTCAGGAGTGATGTTTTGCTGAAAGCAGTGAGACAGTGTCCAGGGAGAAGGAACCAGAGACAAAAGTGCAGAAGCACTTAGTGAGAAGGTACAGGCAATGGCCATCTCTTCATGTGTCAGAGCTAAGGGACCAAGATGCAAGAGTTTAATCACAAGGTGACCTTTTAACTGCCCAGCTCAGAATTGGAGACTGTTCAGGAGAAACATAAGAACAGCAAACAGGTACAAAACACACTGTGAAAAGTAAACAGACTAACATATGCCATTCAACAGAGACACATTTGGTTTATTTTTCTGCTCTTTGAACTGAACTCATTTAACTAAGTTAAAATTGTGATAAATACTAAGGCCCATTCTTTTTAAGAAAACCAGCAATGTATTACCATAAGCCATGCCAAAAGAACACTGAGTGCTCCATAGGAATGCCATTGAATAAGAATGAATAAGAAGTATTGAATGCTCAGAGATTATTATCTGAATGATGCCTCTATTATTCATGTCATGACCAAGAGCTGAACATTCCTATAGAGTAGCCCTGCATACCTCCCACCAAGCTTCTGCTTCATTCCCATTCCAGATTGTGAAGCTTTCACAGAATCACACTGTTAGAGGTTGGAAGGGCCCTCCAAAGATCATCCAGTCCAACCCTCAGCCAGAGCAGCATCACCTAGACCAGATCACACAGGAATGCATCCAGGCAAGTTTTGAATATGTCCAGAGAGGGAGATTCCACAACCCCTCTGGGCAGCCTGTTCCAGTGCTCTGTCACCCTCACAGTGTAAAAGCTTTTCCTCCTGTTTCCATGGAACGTCCTATGCCTCAGCTTCCACCCATTGCCCCTTGTCCTGTCATTGGGCATCACCCAGCAGAGCCTGGCTCCATCCTTTTGGCACTCACCCTTTATAAACATGAATTGGTTCACCCCTTAGTCTCCTCTTCTCCAAGCTACAGAGCCCCAGCTCCCTCAGTTTCTCCTCGTAAGGAAGACGTTCCACTCCCTTCAGCATTTTTGTGTCTCTGCACTGGACTCTTTCAAGCAGTTCCCTGAGATCCTTCTTGAACAGGGGTGCTTTGTCTCAGTGTTTCAGAAATGTTTCCCCATGAAGGCCAGATGATGTGTCTCGCTGAGGTACATGATCATTCATTCACTATTCTGTAAAATATTGATCAGATTTATGGGTTTTATAATAAAAAATTTTGGGAGCATTTCCAAGTGCTGGTCTCCATTTTCTATACACAACTTTGGGATACAAACTGCAGCAAGATCAAACACTGTCCTGGCATTTCCAGTAGTCCATAGTTATCCAACTGCCAACACTACTGCACCCATAATAGCATCTGTAATTTCAGGCATGGATACAAACAACCAAGGGTGTAAAAGTAGTCTTTCAATTTGTTTGTGGATGTAAATGCTTCTGTACTCAGCACTGGTTAGGACACACCTTGAGTCCTGTGTCCAATTCTGGGCCCCTCAGTTTAGGAAAGATGTTGACTTGCTGGAATGTGTCCAGAGAAGGGCAACAAAGCTGGGGAGGGGTTTGGAGCACAAGCCCTATGAGGAGAGGCTGAGGGAGCTGGGGTTGCTTAGCCTGGAGAAGAGGAGGCTCAGGGGAGACCTTATTGCTCTCTACAACTACCTGAAGGGAGGCTGTAGCCAGGTGGGGGTTGGTCTCTTCTCCCAGGCAACCAGCAGCAGAACAAGAAGACATAATCCCAAGCTGCACCAGGGGAGGTTTAGGCTGGATGTTAGGAAGAAATTATTCACAGAAAGAGTGATTGGCCATTGGAATGGGCTGCTCAAGGTGGTGGTGGAATCACCATCACTGGAGGTGTTTAGGAAGAAACTGGATGAGGTGCTTGGTGCCATGGTTTAGTTGATTAGATAGTGTTGGGTGACGGGTTGGACTCGATGATTTCAAAGGTCTCTTCCAACCTGGTTTATTCTATTCTATTCTATTCTATTCTATTCTATTCTATTCTATTCTATTCTATTCTATTCTATTCTTGGTGACATGGTTTAGTTGATTAGATAGTGTTGAATGTTAGATTGGACTTGATGATCTCGAAGGTCTCTTCCAACCTGGTCTATTCTATTCTATTCTATTCTATTCTATTCTATTCTATTCTATTCTATTCTATTCTATTCTATTCTATTCTATCCTATCCTATCCTATCCTATCCTATCCTATCCTATTCTATTCTATCCTATCCTATTCTATTCTATTCTAATCTATCCTATCCTATCCTATCCTACCCTATCCTATCCTACCCTATCCTATCCTACAGAGCAAACCATCACATTCCTTTTTCTGAGGTGATTTGGACTTGTAATGAATTAATTTATCATGAGTTCTCAGAGAACAAGCAGACAATTGCATGTGAGCCAAAGCTCCAGCACAAAGGTAGGCTGAAGCACAGGAAGAGAAGTGTAATAGCAGCAATATATCATTTATTCCAATATCCCAGTTACACTTGTATCTGCTTTCATCTGTACCCAGATATTTTCCTGCACCTTATAAAGAAATGTCAGGCACATTCCTAATCTGGTGTTGAGTGTAATCCGACATTTGGAAAAGTTTGGTAACTAGAAGGTGAGGTCACATACACCCCTGAGAGAATCTGGATACTTCAAAGGATGGAGTTACCAAGCAAGCAGAAATTATTTTTGCAACTTGCACCACAATACCAAGATCACATCTCTCTCTGTTATTACTGGATGGAAATCAACCCTTATTCAAATACCAGTCTTCAAAGACAGGCAGATAGCAGGGCCTTTTCACTTAGCACCTCCACATATGAAAAAGAAAGGAAAGAGGAAAGGAAAAAAACCCACCTCTAAAAATACCATATATATTTCTCAAAGAGGAGGAGGAGAGGTTCTCCACACATTGCCCCCCAAACTGTGACTGACACAGGGGGGGTAGAATTGCTGTTTATGATGGCAGAAGAGCCCAGCTCCTTACAGTGGGACCACAAAAATTCCAGCAGATCCAAAGTCTTGCTCCCCCTCCCCTTGTTCCCCTCTCCATGGCAATGCCTGAACAGAAATATTGCTGTGGTCTTCACCTTTAATGCTTCACCATTCTCCTGCTTTTCTTTCCCTGAATAGAGGCTCCTGTCTCCCTCCCTCAGCCCCTTGGCACACAGGGACTTTGTGCGCATTAGTTTCAGTCTGGCCAACACCTTTCACATGCACCCCATGCTCTTTCATGGATGTGTCTCCGAGCACTGTGGTCCTTCCAGAGCCCCCTTCCCACCAGAAATTAGTTCTACATGGACCCCCTCAGCCTTTCTTACCCTTCTCTGTCTTCTGGCCCTTTGTACAAGATCCCTATCCTACTTGATGAGAATAAATCATTTAGTCATCACCATTTCCAGCCTATCCTTCAATAGTGATGAGACTGCCTCCCCCTGCTCTTCCACAGCTTCATTTCCATGCCTGTCTTCCCTGCTTGCAATTTTGTTTGCACAGAAGGCAGCTCCAAACCTCATTTTTACCCCCTGACAGACAAGAGAGCACGCTTTGAAGAGTTTCCCCTCCACCATATTTAATCCAAATCCTTTAGCCTTCTGGGGATGAGTTGATTTTGTGGGTAATTTGAGTAATAAGAGCACAAATATAATTGTCAACCGAGCCAAGCTGTTTCTGAGCTTTCCTCAGCAAAAATCCTTGTCTTAAATCACAGCTCCCTGTTTCGGAGTTAATTGCTCCCTCTGGCCCTGCCTTGCACCCAGGATGGATTTAGTGTCATGCACCTGCCAAACAGACAAAAGATGACAAGAATCAAAGGGTTCCAAATGTGCTAAGAGGGGGTTGTGAAGAAGAGCCATGCCAGCCTGCTATAAACATTTTAACAAACAGGATCAGCCCAATCACTGCTGGCCTCCCTAATTTCTCCTTCACATCTTTCCCTGCAGTAGATGAGAAATACTTGTCAGGAAAGATATTCTGAGATTCTGGCTTGGAGTTGGACCCTTGCCCTGTTTGACTTTATTCCTGAAGACTTTTTATATTATTATTTTTTCCCCAAAGCCCACAGAAATTGTCATTAAGCATTCATCTGAACACACACACACACACACACACACACACACACATTAGATCTTGTGTGCTGCCTTCTAGCAAAATGCTTTTAATTGAAAGGAAAATCCTGCCTCCTGCTAGGTTTGGGTGGGCTACAATTAGTTCCATACTAGTTAGTTTTGCCAGAAAGTCATATAACTCTTCTACACAGGCATTCCCACTCTGGGCCAGCTGCAAGCAATATGCTGAGTCAGCAAAGAAAAGGAGAAGGAAAAAAAAAAGGGGGGGAGGGAGGAAAGAGACGAAAGGAGTTTTACATTGAATTCAGAATCCAGTCTGTCCCTCAAATCTTATAAAATGCATGTTGGATGCCATCTATCCTGGAGGATTCCCACTCTGATTGCGCCAGCTACTGGCACTCGCACAGGGCCAGTGTGCTTGTGGCCAGCAGGAGCAGGGAGGTCATTCTGCCCCTGTACTCAGCACTGGTTAGGCCACACCTTGAGTTCTGTGTCCAGTTCTGGGCCCCTCAGTTTGGGAAGATGTTGACTTGCTGGATCGTGTCCAGAGAAGGGCAACAAAGCTGGGGAGGGGTTTGGAACACAAGCCCTATGAGGAGAGATTGAGGGAGCTGGGGTTGCTTAGCCTGGAGAAGAGGAGACTCAGGGGTGATCTTCTTGCTCTCTACAACTACCTGAAGGGAGGTTGTGGACAGGTGGGGGTTGGTCTCTTCTCCCAGGCAACCAGCACCAGAACAAGAGGACACAGCCTCAAGCTGCACCAGGGGAGGTTTAGGCTGGAGGTTAGGAAGAAGTTCTACACAGAGAAAGTGATTGCCCATTGGAATGGGCTGCCTGAGGAGATGGTGGAGTCACCATCCTTGGAGGTGTTCAGGAGGAGACTTGATGGGCTGCTTGGTTGCATGGTTTAGTTGATTAGATGGTGTTGGATGATAGGTTGGACACAATGATCTCGAAGATCTCTTCCAACCTGGTTTATTCTCTTCTGTTCTGTTCTATTCTATTCCATTCTATTCTATTGTATTCTATTCTGTTCTGTTCTATTCCTGCAAACTGCCCCACGTGAGGAGTCTTTGGACTCCACCAACCTTGGGCAACATCTTGCAAGCTATTGATATGGGCCTGTGTGGGCATTAAAATTCAAATGTCCCCTTGTGCCTCAACCACAATGTTTCAATGAAGAAACCAGGTTTTTTTCTGTTGCAAGGAAAGAAACTAAGAAACTCCCCTGCCCTTCTAGTAAGATAGAGTGACTGAAGCCAAGAGCAAAGCGTGCAGAACATCTGAATTTGGCAAATTCTGATGCAGACAAATGAAAGTCGGAGAAAACCTTTTTCTGGGTACTTCTGCTTTATTTGAAGCCAACGAAGCATGAAATGGTCTTAACAGTTTGTTATGTTTCGGTGTAACCTGAGGATCTAGAATCGCTTGACAAGTGGAGTATGAGCTTGAGTTTCAGTTCACTGATTGGTGGTTTTCTGGATCTGGCCAAGAAATGTATTTGAACAGTATGTGCAACAGTATGGAAACCAAGTTTAGTCATGAATGCTCAGTGGTAAACATCTGAAAGTGGACATCAGATAACAGAATGCATTTAAACATTATAATTTTAAGTAATCCCTTACAATTTCCAAAGTGACAGTTGTTGGAACTGGGAGAAGTTCAACTCTTTACATATGCCCAGAGATCTGCTAAGATTATCCTATAATTCATAAATAGCATGGATACATTAAGGAGCTCTCATTTACCTTTATTAAACCTATTCTGTTCTACTTCTATTCTATTCTATTCTATTCTATTCTATTCTATTCTATTCTATTCTATTCTATTCTATTCTATTCCATTCCATTCCATTCCATTCTATTCCATTCCATTCCATTCCATTCCATTCCATTCCATTCCATTCCATTCCATTAAGATACACTTATCTTGAGAGCCATGAATTTTTTGTGTCCATGATTGAGGGAGCTGGGGCTCTTTAATTTGGAGAGGAGGAGGCTAAGAGGTGACCCCATTCATGTTTATCAAGATGTAAAGTATGAGTGCCAAGAGGATGGAGCCAGGCTCTGCTGGGTGATGCCCAATGACAGGACAAGGGGCAATGAGTGGAATTTGAGGCACAGGAAGTTCCATGGAAACAGGAGGGGGGAAAATTTCACTGTGAGCATGATGAAACCCCGAAACAGGCTGCCATGGGGGGGTTGTGGAGTCTCCCTCTCTGGAGATATTCAAGACCTGTCTGGATGAGTTCCTGTGTGATCTGGTGTAGGCGATCCTGCTCTGGCAGGGTTGCTAGACTGGACGATCCTTCGAGGTCCCTTCCAGCCCTTAACATGCTGTGATTCTGTGATGACTTGGATCAGCACAGTTGGACTTCCAAAGTGATGACTGCTGCATAAAAATTCAGGAATAGCAAACCCAAGTTGAGAGCGTTCTTTCACAGCTTTCTCTTGGTAGTAATAAAAGATACCAGGTAAATTCTGCACAGTTAACTAGGAGTAAATGGAAAATCTCTTTTCCATGTGGGACATGTTTTATAGGGGGAAAAAAAAAAAACCAACACCACTTTATTTAAACTTTTTCCTTTTAAATTTGAAGCTTTTATCATGGGAAATGTTTGCTAATTTAAAAGAAGCGGTTTAGTTTCACCCTGGCTTGAATGATCCTTCTCTTTTTCACCAAAAAGCTCAGCCTGTTAGATGTAAATAATTTTTTTGTTTGTTTGTTTAAATAATTCATTCTGAAACATTAACTCAATGTGAGAGATGCTTTTGGATGCATCTGCTGCAGGGAAATTGAAAATTTCCAGTGGAAATAAAGTAACACTCAAAAAAAACACCCAAAAAAGCCCAAAAAATCAGCTTAAATAAAAGAGTCATTTTGGTAAGAATAGTTTCTGCACTAAATACCGTGGCCAACATCAATTCCAACTTGTCCAAAAGAAGTCTGGGAAAGCTACAGTGGGTTTTTGGAACCTTTCAAATATCCCACCTAATGCAGTAATAATGTCACACAGTGGAAGAGTGTGAAAGGATTATAGTGACAGGTTTGTATCCCAGCAGTACCTGAACATAAACAATATGCTGAACTGACAACAGCTTCTTCCACCCAGGATTTCAAGTTTGCAGAAAACTATAAATAGATAACACTTTCACTGAAAGCACTGAATTAGCCAACTGGGTACTCAACTTTGTCATGTGGAGCAACGCGGAGTGATAATGAACACCATGTGTGTGTGATAATGGGGGCTGTAGAAAATAGATCTGGCCAGCTGAGTGAAAAGGAAATGCTAAAGAAGAAAAAAATCTGAAGTCCAAGCCAAAACAAGTGACCTAGGGAGGCAAGCAAAGGTTTGGACTTGGGGCAGGCTAGAGGCCTGAGAGAGATCAGCAATTCAGCAGGGTGCTTTTAAGCATATGCTCAAGGCCCTCCTTATTCAGCAGGAAACTTAAGCATATGCTCAGAGGTTAAGCATCAGCTCAAGTCTCATTGATGTCGATGGGTCTTAAACACATGCCTAGAGATACATATGTGCTGAAGTGCTTTTACAAATAAGAATGGACTGGGGATCAGGGCCTCAGTCCCCAGGTATTTCAGAGCAGGCTAACCCTGCAACCTCCTGGCTTTCCAAATTCTTCAGAGTAGATCTCATTTATTATACACACAGGACCAGACTTAAGCGTGTAGGAACTTGCATTACTGTACAGAACTGCCATTGGCCCTTCAGTTGCTGAACTAAATAGGAAAGTACAGGTCCATAAAACGCCAGTAACTTCCACTGTGCTTTGCCCAAATAATTCTCTTCATGACAGCAATGAAATATGCAGAGATGCAACTTTTTGAGCAGGTCATTTAGAATTGCCATTATCAAAGTCAGAGAACTTCCACAAGAAGAAATGTAAAGATAAAACTGCCTCTCAACTGAAACCTGGCTTGAAGTGACTGATTTGGAAGGAGTGCACGGTGCTCTTAATTTCTGGGCAACCAAAGGATCTATATTCCCTGGTGACCTTCTGTGTCTTGAGTAGGCTGCTTACCAACTGCACAGCTGACTGGGGATCGGTGTAACAGCAGGAAAGCCACTTTCTGCCCCAACCCAACTTCATGCAGGCAAACTGCGAAGCATTAATCTGCATTCATAAAGGCACAGTTTTCCCCTGAATCTGAGCTGGCAGGCTAACACTGGGAAAAGGTCTTCCAGATTTTTAGATTACAGGATCACAGAATGTTAGGGGCTGGAAGGGACCTCGCAGGATCATCCAGTCCAACCCCTCTGCCAGAGCAGGATGACCTAGACCAGATCACACAGGAACTCATCCAGGTGGGTCTTGAATATCTCCAGAGAGGGAGACTCCACAAACCCCCTGGGCAGCCTGTTCCAGTGTTCTGTCACCCTCGCAGTGTGAGAGATTAGCTACATCAGATTCTAAACATCTTCTCCTTCTTTCTTACAACATGAAAATATACCAAGGGGACTTATATGGTCAGATTAGTAATGCTATTAAAAATTGTTCATGTGCACTTAATACAGGGCTTGAAATTATCAGTAAAAATCCTTCCTGTGCATTTCAGTGACCCTGAACAACCGCTCGGTCTCCGCATTTCGCAATTCTCCAAGGATAAATACGTGTCGGAAAGAAACAGTCAGAGAAGATGAGTTTGCAGGGCCAGCTGAAAGCTCCTTTAGGTGGAATTCATAAATGATGGCTCACTTTAAAACACACATAATGTGACAGGAGAAAAGTGGTGTGCATCTGAGCAGCAGGACGTTGCCAGAGCAAGGCCAAGTGCCACCACCCTGCTCCTCTTTAGTGTGGCCAGCAGGAGCAGGGAGTCATTGTGCCCCTGTACTCAGCACTGGTTAGGCCACACCTTGAGTACTGTGTCCAGTTCTGGGCCCCTGAGTTTAAGAAGGACGTTAAGACTCTTGAACGTGTCCAGAGAAGGGCAGCGAGGCAGGGGAGAGGTCTCGAGCACAAGCCCTATGAGGAGAGGCTGAGAGAGCTGGGGTTGCTTAGCCTGGAGAAGAGGAGGCTCAGGGGTCACCTTATTATTCTCTACAGTTACCTGAAAGGAGGTTGCAGCCAGGAGGGGGTTGGTCTCTTCTCCCAGGCAACCAGCACCACAACAAGAGGACACAGTCTCAAGCTGCACCAGGGGAGGTTTAGACTCAAGGTGAGGAGAGAGTTCTTCACAGAAAATAATTAGCCATTGGGATGTGCTGCCCAGGGAGGTGGTGGAGTCACCTTCCTGGAGGTGTTCCAAAAAGGACTGGATGTGACTCTTGAAGCCACGGTTTAGTTGTCATGAGGTGTTAGGGATTAGGCAATAGGTTGGACTTGCTGATCTCTGAGGTCTTTTCCACGATTCTATGATTCTCCAGCGACGCCATAGTAGCAGTTGCCACCTCACACAAATCATAGCAGAAAGCTGACTTCAACAAACTAAAAAAAAAAAAAAAAAAAAAAAAAAGAAGGGAAAAAAAAAGCTAATTTCAGTAAAATTTATTAAAGCAGGCAGAAAATGGCTTGTAAAGGCCCAGTAATCAGCTTTGCACGTGCGTTTCCCTGCCGTCACGTGACTCCCGTGTTTTAAACTGGAGAGCATTACCGTTTGGCATTTCCTGCTAATGCACTGAGGAGCAGCCGCAGCACTATAGTATTTCTCTCCCATAGATGTTAACATTTAAAGACTCACAGAAGTGGCTAACGTTCAATTCCCGGTCAAAATTCACCTCCCTTCCCCTGCTTTGTTTTTTCAGATGAAGACAACCTGGTGAAAGCATTCCCACATTCCTCTTTGCACTTTTGCCACGACCAAAACTGAGCTGACGTCGGCAGATCCGAGCTCTTAAAAAAAAAACAAAACCCAGGCATCCTTTGTTTCGAGTTCCTGCCTCTTTATTAATTATGGAAGGGAGCACCTCTTTGCTTCTTGCCCAAGAAAGCTGCTGGTTATCATTCCCAGCCCCTCTGCTGGGTCAAGTAACACATGACGCCGGCCTAGCACAAATACAAAACAGGTTCCTGTGGAATCTGAAATCCTGTTTGTACATCCTACCACTGACCACAGCGGAACAATGGCCTGCCAATGATATGGGGGGGAAAAAAGTAACTCTATTTGCTCACTCTTTCTGTGCCTCTGTCTGAAACATACCCAGCTCCAAAGCTATTATTTATAGTTATGAGGTGACAACTGAGAGCTAGCAGTCTGCTGAGTGAAAAAATGTTTGCATTTATCCTATTCAGAGATATCCTATATATACGCACACATACATGTGCAGCAGCTATTCATGCTGGGGAAGGGCATGTACCTAATCAGCTACAGTGCTTATGCAGTGGTAGGAAAGGAAAGGGAGTTCTTTGCTTTTGTGTGAATTAAGTGACAAAACTTTGCTTTAAAAGATTATCCAGAAAGAAAATAATTTGCAAGCAAAGCCCACAGCTGCACCAGCAGTGTTTGGAACACTGAGAAGCAGCGTTGTGAGTTTTCTGTGAGCACTTTTGCCTGTCACTCATCACAAAGAAAATCACCTCTTCTAAGCTGCTTGAAAACAACTTCAGTTTAAAGTCAAACTGCAGCAAAAGCTTCACATTGTTTTCCACACAATCACTGAAATGCTGATGTTGCAGGCGGTGGTCTTCTGGAGGTCATACAGTCCAACCACCTGCAGGACTATTCACCAGCACCAGACACAGGTCAGCCATGGTTTTGTTTATCAACATCCTAAAAACCTGCAAGGATAGATATCCAACCTCCTCTCTGGGTAGCCTGCTTCAATCCTGAGCTACTCTCCAAAGGGAAACATTTCTCCCAACTGCCATTCAGATCTCCAAAGCCATGAGGTGGTTCTGTGGCCCTTTTTTTGCCATTTGAAAGTATCAAGAAGGGTTTGGCTTCATCTCCACAGTTTGCCTTCAAGCAGTTACAAGCTATCAAGTTGCTGTCTCCTCAGCAGGCTCTGCAAGCACAGCTCCTTTCACCCTTCTCTAAACAGCATGTCCTCCAGGCCTTCAAGACTTTGCTATTCATCCACCAGGCCTTCTCCGGCATCTTTATGCTTCCAAGGTTTCAACCAACATCAGGACATTGTTTCTGGATGTGATAGGTTAAGCCCATCCTGAAAGCAGGGAGGAGGAGGGCTTGTGGGAGGCTTGCCCTCCCCAGAGAGGGGTTTCCCCCCTGGGAAATTGAGTTAGTCTGTTCCACTCCCCATCCCTGTCCAGCAAGCCTATAAAAAGGAAGACGCTGCAGCCATTAGCTCTCTTTTGCCTCTGCCTTGCCTGGACGAGAGGAGTGAGTCGCTGCTGGCTTCCTGCTGCTCTGCCACGTGGTCAGGCCTGGTCTTTTCTCCCTACTGCATCTTCAAAGGACTGTTGGTTTTGTATATGTATAGTCTCCCTATCTATCCTTGTTCCTTAGCCTTCTGAACCCTTCCTGTTATTGTTTTATATATATATATATATAAAACCCATATATTGTTTAAAGAAAATTTTACCTCTCTACTTCCAAACTGACTCCAAATTATCTCTCAGTAGAATTATCTCCTCCTTGTTTTTCCTTATCCCCCCTTCCTTTTTTTTTTTAGAGGAGGGCAAGGGGAAGTGGGGGAGGGATTCTCAGTCTTGTGCCCCCCCCCCCCCATCTTTGCTCTTAAATCCCAGTTAAGGCTCAAACCACCACACTGGAATACTAATGAACAACTTGACCTCAGCTTTATCAGAGTCACTCCAAAGACTGCCACTGAATAAGTCCTTTATTCTCCATGGGCTCTATGGATCAGCTCTGCCAGGCTCAGCTGAGGTAGTGAAAGATGCCAGCGCCCCACTGTGTGCCTATCCCTAGTCCCAGACAGAGGTGAGCACCTCTAGCACTGAAATGGCAGAAATTGGTGTACCCTCACAGCTCTCTTCACTTACCTCTGCTCGGGGGCAGCAGAGGACAGCAGATTGTGGGGACAGTAATGGCTGCCATCACCACACCTAAATCCCTATCTTGAAGTCCATTTTCAGAAGGACTTTATCACTCTCATTATTCTTGAAACATCATTCCCCATGAATGAATCCTTTCAAAGAAATATAAAAAAAGTTCTAGGATGAGATGCTGCATCTCGAGTACTGTATCCAGTTCTGGGCCCCCCAGTTTGGGAAGGATGTTTACTTGCTGGAGCATGTCCAGAGAAGGGCAACAAGGTTGTGGAGGGGTTTGGAACACAAGCCCTGTGAGGAGAGATTGAGGGAGCTGGGGTTGCTTAGCCTGGAGAAGAGGAGACCCAGGGGTGACCTTATTGCTCTCTACAACTACCTTAAGGGAGGTTGTGGGCAGGCAGAGGTTGGTCTCTTCTCCCAGGCAACCAGCACCAGAACAAGAGGACACAGCCTCAAGCTGCACCAGGGGAAGTTTAGGCTGGAGGTTAGGAGGAAGTTCTACATGGAGAGAGTGATTGCCCATTGGAATGGGCTGCCTGAGGAGATGGTGGAGTCACCATCATTGGAGGTGTTCAGGAGGAGACTTGATGGGCTGCTTGGTTGCATGGTTTAATTGATTAGGTGGTGTTGGATGATAGGTTGGACACAATGATCTCGAAGGTCTCTTCCAACCTGGTTTATTCTAAGTCCTACGACTGCTGTCCTTGATTTAAGAGGAGCAGAAATCCCTGCAGAACTCTTTCCAGCAGGCAGGCATTTAATAAATCTTGTGAAAGTGTGAGGAAAATATGGGGTAAAAAACCCCAAAACTGATAAGAGAAAAGCTTTTGAAATGGACAGTCAACACCAGACACTTAAGGTAATTTTCCAGCTAAGTCATTACAATTGCTTTCTGTCATAATTTCTCATGGGTGAAAAAAAAGTGTTAAAAACAAATATGTAGTGAGGGCAGCCCTGCAGAAAAGGAGTACTGGTGGATGAGAAGCAGGGCGTGAGCCAAAACCATGCACTTGCATCCCAGAAGGCAAATTGCATCCTGGGCTGCTTCAAAAGAAGCGTGGCCAGCAGGTTGAGAGAGGTGATTCTGCCACTCTGCTCTGGTGAGACCTCGCTGTGTCCAGCTCTGGGGCCCCCAGCACAGAGAGAGGTGGACCTGCTGGAGTGGATCCAGAGGAGGGCCACAGAGATGATCAGAGGACTGGAGCACCTCTCCTATGAAGACAGGCTGAAGGAATTTGGGTTATTCAGCCTGGAGAAGAGAAAGCTCTAGGGAGACCTCTTAGCTACATTTAAGTATCTGAAGGGGACCTACAGGAAGTCTGGGGGAAGGACTGCTCAGAAGGGCTTATAGCAATAGGATGAAGGACAATGGTTTGAACTGGAGCAGGGTAGATTTAGGTTGGACATAAGGAGGAAATTCTTCACAGTGAGAGTGGTGAAATACTGGAACAGGTTGCCCAGGGATGTGGTTGACACCCTGTCCCTGGAGACATTCAAGATCAGACTCCATGTAGCCCTGGCCAGCCTCATCTAGTTGGAGGTGTCCCTCTTTGCTGCAGGGAGGGTTGGACAAGATGACCTTTGAGGGTCCCTTCCAACCTGGTGCAGTCTGCGAGTCTGTGATCTGCAAGTCTGAACTGCAGGAGAGCTGCTGCACTGCCCTTCTCAGGGAAAGTTAGGAGCGATGTCGAAACGAGAAGACTACACTTTTCTCAGCACACAGAGATTAATGGTCTGCATCAGTTCTTGGTCCCTGGCCACAAGGTTCTTGAGACATGTTGAGTATTAATCCTCTCACAAATAGCATGACAGATTTTTGCCTTTTCATCAACAATTCAATTTCTCTTTGTGGCCCGAAGCAAAGAATACAGCTATCCTCCCAACAGGTGACAATTGCTCCACTCTGCGCACTTTAGCCATCAAGCATCACTGATCCAGCCAAAAATTCAGCCAGCCCAGAGGCTATCTGTGCCTATGAGCTTCCAGGAAACCTTTGGGAGCACAGTGTATACATACACACTCCTCAGGAAGCTCCCCAGGAGCGTGCCAGGCCATTAAAAATGTTTCTTGTTCCCATCTTAGAAACATGACCTGCTGAAGAGAAATCAACCTTTGGCACGTCTTCCCTTCAGTCCTCCCACCCACATGCTGTTTTCATATTCTTTGCTATCAGTGAAGACATTTTAACAAGCCACAGAAAAGTTCTGGACGAATTTGCTTTGTTAAAAGCATTTCTGAAAGTGCACTGTAAACAGAGAGCTGACTCAACAGCAGGACTTCCTAAAACCCCAAGTACTCAGCAGCGAGTTATGTGCAGGAAACAAGAGGCTTTTAGTCATAAGAAATCAACTCTCCTCTCATGTTGGGTGTTTCTGTCATCTATATAAGACACAGTAATAAGTAATCAGACCTCCTTTGTGTTACTTGTCCATTGCCTTAGCATGCAGATAAATTCTAGAAAAGGAAAATCTGATTTAATAAGCCTATTATGGGCTGTATGAAGGAGTTGACTTTCCCTCTTGCACTCCAGGCAACATAAAACTGTCTGTGAAGCTGCATGTGTATGTTAGCTTCCCAGCTCTCGCCTGACAGAGAATCACAGTGGCAAAAGCCAGCAAATTCTCTCCAGAACTCTTCTGGAGACCCATTTCTTTGGGCTGGGATTTGGGGTCAAGCTATATGCCAGCCCAGTTTGGACCCTTACAGCAACATGGAGCAGATTCTACGTTGTTGAAATCGTGTGGATGTCGAAGCTCCAACAGCAGAGTACTGGAGCTAAACTGAATGGCACAAAAGATCTCTGTTGGAGGAGAGATGGACATTTTTTGCTGAGCTCAAGCACCAGCATCAATGTTTAGGAAAGAGGTTGACTCAGTTTAGGAAAGATGTTGACTTGCTGGAACGTGTCCATAGAAGGGCAACAAAGGTGGGGAGAGGGGGAGGGGTTTGGAGCACAAGCCCTATGAGGAGAGGCTGAGGGAGCTGGGGTTGCTTAGCCTGGAGAAGAGGAGGCTCAGGGGAGACCTTCTTGCTCTCTACAACTACCTGAAGGGAGGTTGCAGCCAGGTGGGGGTTGGTCTCTTCTCCCAGGCAGCCAGCACCAGAACAAGAGGACACAGTCTCAAGCTGCACCAGGGGAGGTTTAGGCTGGATGTTAGGAAGAGGTTCTTCATAGAAAGAGAGATTGGCCATTGGAATGTGCTGCCCAGGGAGGTGGTGGAGTCACCATCAGTGGAGGTGTTTAGGAAGAGACTGGATGGGGTGCTTGGTGCCATGGTTTAGTTGATGAGATGGTGTTGGATGATAGGTTGGATTTGATGATCCTGAAGATCTTTTCCAACCTGGTTATTCTATTCTATTCTATTCTATTCTATTCTATTCTATTCTATTCTATTCTATTCTATTCTATTCTATTCTATTCTATTCCAATGGCAGATAAAATAGAGATGTGAACACTGGGACAAACACAGGGCTCATACCAGAGACTGAAGGAGAGCCCTATCTCTGAGGGCTTGGATCATACATGTAAGCAGTGCCTGTTCTCTCCACCTGGGTAAATTCCTGCCTTCTGCATATCCCCTCTGCAGGCTTGACACTCTTACAAGAAGAGTATGTACAGCCAACTGCCTGAAGTTGTATATTCTCAAATGTGGTGGTTTGCAATTGCTCCCCCAAAATCATATTGCCAGATGGAAGGCAAATGAAGCTACGTTTGCAAGCACACTAAAATCTAGAAATATGGAATGCAATGAAGAAGTACAACATATGCAGTATTTACAGGTATTTGCAATTTATAAACAACACAAGAACCCCCCTGCACAAAACCAGGGTGTGACCAACAGCTTCCCCCTCCCTGCTCCCTTCCCCATGCTGTACAATGTAAAAGAGAGAGAGAAGAGCAGAGAGTAGGCTGTTAGTATTTAGCCACAACGAGAATGCAGCCAAGGTCAGCAACAGCTAAGCAAAAGCAACCAACTAGCATCTGCCAGAGTGAAGAAGCTGGGGGTGCTGGTGGACAAGAAGCTCAACAGGAGCTCTCAATGTGCACTTGCAGCCCAGAAAGCCAATCAGATCCTGGGCTGCATCAGGAGAAGTGTGGCCAGCAGGTCAAGGGAGGGGATTCTCCCCCTCTACTCAGCTCTGGTGAGACCCCACCTGGAGTACTGCCTCCAGTTCTGGAGCCCCTATTACAAGAGGGATATGGAGGTGCTGGAGCGTGTCCAGAGAAGGGCCACGAGGATGATCAGAGGGCTGAAGCACCTCTCCTATGAGGACAGTCTGAAGGAGTTGGGGCTGTTCAGTCTGGAGAAGAGAAGGCTCCAAGGTGACCTCATTGTGGCCTTCCAGTATCTGAAGGGGGCCTACAAGAAAGCTGGGGAGGGACTTCTCAGGCTATCAGGGAGTGATAGGACTAGGGGGAATGGAATGAAGCTGGAGGTGGGGAGATTCAGGCTGGATGTGAGGAGGAAGTTCTTCCCCATGAGAGTGGTGAAGCCCTGGAATGGGTTGTCCAGGGAGGTGGTTGAGGCCCCATCCCTGGAAGTGTTTAAGCCCAGGCTGGATGAGGCTCTGGCCAACCTGATGTAGTGTGGGGTGTCCCTGCCCATGGCAGGGGGGTTGGAACTAGAAGATCCTTGTGGTCCCTTCCAACCCTGACTGAAACTATGAAACTATGAGAGGAGAGTTAGTTTATACAGCTAACTTTATGTTAGTTACCAGACCACTGGGATTATTTAGACCTTATCATTATTTTTGGTTTCCATCCAATGGTGATTTACTTATATTCTACCACTTTTCTACTCAATCTGTGGAAAATTTTCCTAGGCATCAGCCTAAAAATTTCCAACTGGTGGGTTGGAATTTCCTCCCCCCCCAACATTAAATTTGCCAGACCAGCTGAGTTGGAAGCAAATGGAAGCTGTATTTACAAACAAAACTACAATCTACAATGAAATGCAATGAAAATGTACAAAATATACAGTATTTACAATATGTACAGGTATTTACAACTAATGAACAGCACAAGGACACCCCCTGGTCTAAGGTCAGGGGAAGCTAATAGCTTCTTCATCCCTGCCCTCCCTTATCCCCCTGTACATAAAAGGGACAAGAGAAAGGAGCAGAGAGACTTAGCCAAGGGCAAGTTGGTACCTCTCCCAGAGCAAGAGAAGAGAGAGAAGATTGCTTTGGTACAAGTAGTTTAAGCCTTTTATCTCTTCCAATGGGGTTGTTTAGGACCATCATTATTTTCCCTTTTCACACCCAATAGTGATTTATTTGCATTTTGTCTACTTTCTAGTCAAGATGTGTGAAAAATTTTAAAGGCATAGCCTAAAACTATCACAAACTGCCACACCAAGTCATGAGCTCTGTGGTGGCAGACTTGATGATCTTTGTGTGTCTCTTTCAACCTTGGTGATTTTGTGATCAAGGAATAAACATGATAATACACTGTGGGGCTGAGGGGAAAAAATGGCATGACAGGTTTCCCCCACTTCACATGCCTGTCCTAGAGTCAGGGATTGCCATCAGGCCTCGTAAAACTGTAGTAACATGCAATACTCCTCAAGGAACACAAAAATTGGGGGGGAGGGGGGAAGTAAAATGTGTTGGTAGTTGATTTGGGTTCCTTGTGAGGGCTGTGTAATAAACTCAGAAATGGTGCTGTTTTCAAGGTGTGGGTTTGGTTTATGCAAGGGGTGAAAGTGCTGCCTTTCAAAGAGAGGATAGGATAGAAGTAAATTGGGGGTGGGGTGGGGTGTGGAATAGAAGCACATTGAGAAAAAGAATAGAAGTACCTTGAAAAAAGAAATAGAAGTACCTTGAAAAAAGAATAGAAGTACACTGAAAAAAAAGAATCATACAATCAGTCAGGGTTGGAAGGGACCCCAAGGATCATCTAGTTCCAACCCCCCCTGCCTGGGCTAGTGCTCAAGACCTCTCCCCAGCCTCGCTGCCCTTCTCTGGACACATTCAAGTGTCTCAATGTCCTTCTTAAATTGAGGGGCCCAGAACTGGACACAGTACTCAAGAAGATAGGATACAACAGGCCTCTCTGCTGTCCAAAGAAACCAGCAGTGAGTCCAGCAGGAGTCTTGAGCAGAAAGACTCACAGATGAGTTTAAACCCAATTTGGTATTCATAGAATCATCAAATCATAGAATCAGTCAGGGTTGGAAGGAACCACAAGGATCATCTAGTTCCAACCCCCCTGCCATGGGCAGGGACACCTCACACTAGATCAGGCTGGCCAGAATCAGATCAGGCTGGCCAGAGTCAAGAAATAGAAATACATTGAAAATAAATAAATAGAAATACATTGAAAATAAATAAATAGAAGTACATTGAAAACAAAAATAATAGAAATACATTGAAAAAAGAGAAAGCAGCACATTAAAAAAAAGAAATAGAAATACATTGAAAAAAAGAGATAAAAGCACATTGGAGAAAAGAAATAGAAGCACATTGCAAAAAGAAATAGAAGTACATTGAAAAAAGAAATAGAAGTACCTTGAAAAAAAAAGACATAGAAATAGATTGGGAAAAATTGTATACTTTAGGAATGTTTCTCACAGGAAAAAAAACCAAGGCACTCCTACAAAAGGACATATAAGGCAAAATTTGCAGGGGTAAGCCTATATGGAAGGAAATATTAAAGCTTACCACACTTCTCTGCTAAGCACACACCTAAGCTATCTGAATGCCTCTCCTCTCACATACAGCCAAATAAGCTGCCCCTAGGTCAATGTCACTAAGAACACACTATACTAGAGCAGACACAGCATCCTGACCCGGACTAACACTCTTATATGGAGTCTAAGGACATTTGTAAAGAAACACAGACCCTATTGTTAGCCATTCCTCTTAGCAAACTTCTTTCACAGCCTATATTAAATTGTGAAGAAATCACTGGAGCTACTATGCTGCAAGTGACTTCTAAATCAAGTGCATCAGTTATACAGCATTTAGCACTGCAAAGGGTGGTAAATGGAGGTGTCATAAATATCTGACTTTATCATCTGTTGACTCATAATCCAGATGCCAATGGGATATAAATCATGTAAAGCATGTTTCCAGATTAGGAAAGTCTGACTGCTCACTATTGTTCTAGCAAACCACATTATTTCTTTGCAGGACCAGGAGTGCCCTCTGATGGTTAGCATCCACTGCTGGGAAGTAAGCTTTGGCTGGAAAGTAGCACATCCTAAACTGTCTATGCAATGCCAGAAGTTCTCATTTCCTGCTTTATATCTTTATGGCGTTCTGTATGCTTAAATATTTTGATGATCGACCTTGTTTGGTTGGAAATAATATTTTTGCGTATTTCTCTTTCTATTTCAGTTACTGATATTACAGGGCCACAGAATGTTAGGGGCTGGAAGGGACCTCAAAAGATCATCCAGTCCAGCACCTCTGCTAAAGCAGGATCACCTAGAGCACATCACACAGAGAGGGAGACTCCACAACCCCCCTGGGCAGCCTGTTGCAGTGCTCTGTCACCCTCACAGTGAAAACATTTTCCCTCATGTTTCCATGGAACTTCCTATGCCTCAACTTCCACCCCTTGCCCCTTTTCCTGTCACTGGGGTGCACACACACACATTAGGGATATAATCAGATAACTGATTATGTACACACCTTGTTCTAGTTTTAAAAGAAGTAGGTGGAAAGACATTTCAGACATAAATCTATAACATTTCTATAACAGGCTCTGGGGAAAGCTTTGAAAGGCTCTGACAAATTCAGGTACCTGGAAATTCAGATATTCAGCTTATTGTCAGAAAACAGGACACAACTAGAAAGAAAATCACAGACTAGCTCTCTTAAGAAGTGCTTACATGTCCAAGAGCTTGTACATATTTATCCAACTATAGCTAACTCACCGTTAACTCTCTCTACAAGCCTTGCCTCATTCACATCCTTGGCACATCGAATCACAGAACCACAGAATCAAGGGACCTTGAAAGATCACCTAGTCCAACTCCCCTGCCAGAGCAGGATCACCTTGAGTAGATCACACGGGAATGCATCCAGGTGCATCCACAACAAAGCCATGAGAAAACAGGAAATTAAGTTCCCCCCAACCCCCTCTTTTGGAACTTTGTCTTTCAGGCATTCAGCATCTCAGGGTTACTTATCATTTAAAATTTTATCAGCTGGCCTTTCACACAGAGTTGGTAGCTAGAAGAGAGCCACACTCTTGGAGTTTTCTATGAAGACATTCACTATTTCCACTACATAACAGATTCATATCTCTCCCTTCACCTGAAGGAGTAGAAGGATTTGAGGTAACACTTTTGGTGAGACAAAGTTCCCCCAAACTGGTATCAACCACATGTTTTCCCTGTTATGCACTGGGAAAATAGAATGCAAATTTGCAACATCCAAACCCTTACAGTATTCATAAACTGCATTTTAAGGTTCATACTAGTCTGATTAGCCTGGAGAAGAGAAGACTGAGAGGGGATCTTACTAATGTTTATAAATATCTGAAGGGTGGGTGTCAAGAAGAAGGGCCAGACTCCTTTCAGAGGTGCTCTGTGGTAGGAGGAGGGGCAGTGGGCACAAACTGGAGTACAGGAAATTCCTCCCCAACATGAGGGAAAACTTCTCTACTGTGAGGGTGACAGAACACTGGAACAAGCTGCCCAGAGAGGTTGTGGAGTCCCTTTCTCTAGAGAATTTGAAAACCCACCTGGATGTGTTCCTGTGTGGCATGCCCTTAGTGATTCTGCTTTGCCAGGGGGTTGGATTCGATGACCTCCAGAGGTCCCTTCTGATACCAAGCATTCCATGATCGCCAGAAGACCCTTACATGAGGTAAAATACTAGGAGCTGTGCATTCTTCAATAAGTTACTAATGCAAACACCCATGAGTGCCAGTGCAACAATCAGTTCCTTAGACTGGCAGAGAAGGATGGATGGCAGAATGGGAGGGGAAGGCATCATGGGAGACGTGCAGTGGAGGATGGGGAGCAGAAAGCTGTGTGCATCTTCCTTACATTTCCATCAGCACTGCTAATGAACTGTGCCAGTAGCCATATTGTTCCTAAGCCTGTTGCACTGTCAGCAAAGAGACACACAAGCTGTGCTCTCACAGCTACTTCATCACAGTATCACAGTACATTAGAGGTTGGAGGGGACCCCCAGAGATTATCAAGTTCAACCCCCCTGCCAAAGCAGGATCACCCAGGGTAGTCTGTACAGGAATGCTTCCAGGTGGATTTTGAAAGCCTCCAGAGAATGAGACTCTACCTTTCTGAGTAGCCTGTTCCAGAGCTCTGTGACCCTCATTGTAAAGAAGTTCCTCCTCATGTTGAGGTGAAATCTTCTGTGTTCAAGCTTGAACCTGCTGTTTCTTGTCTTATGAGTGTGTGGCCCCCTCCACTTGACACCCATTTCTCAGCTGCTGATAGACATTGATCAGATCCCCTCTCAGTCCTCTCAAGAATAAACAGCCCCAGTCTCTCTTCAGAGGGAAGATGCTCAAGTTCCATAATCATCCTCCTGGCTCTCCCTTGGATTCTCTCGCTGTTTGAAACCTAACCCGAATGACACGTTCAGATTGTCTGCCTCCCACCAGCAGCAATTGCCCCGCTAGCGTCGGGGAAGGGAAACATAGTGCTGTTTCCTCTCGGCTGCCCACGTCCCCTAATTAGACAAATATCGCTTAATGAAGTTCCACCTTGACGCTGCCACCACGTCCCAGGGCTTCGAGCCTCTGTCGCCGACACCCGGCCACCCCGGGCTGCGGGACGGAGGAGGCGGTGGGGAGACCAAGCCACGAGAAGAGCCGGAGCCCCCTCTCTTGGAGGACGGGGGCAGGACGGCTCCTTCGCCGCCCGCCCAGTCGCCTGTCGGGGCTCGGAGCTTCGCCTTTGCCAGCTGGGTTTAAAGGGCTCAGCGCCGGGGACGGCGAATCAGCTGCTGCCCGCCGCGCTCCACCCCGAGCGCTGCCCACACCCCTGATCACTATGGGGTGGCAGCGAGCGGGCGCATAGGGCAGCGGAGGTGGATGCGCGCTTTCAGCGAGTCTCAACAGCATCTTACAGCAGAAAAGAGAGCCTGCAGGGCACCGGGAGCTGCCGCCAGGATGCTTGGAGAGCTCTGCGTCCTCAGAACCGTTATAAGAGGCGGGAAAACGGCCCGGGAGGGAGCTGCCCCTGGCGCCGCCGTTTTCCTCTATGAAGACGCTGAAGTGATGTGCCAAGCCTCTGGGCTTTCAGGACTCGGTCCATGTGCATCTGAGTCCAGATCCTGCTTCTCTGCATTTATTTTGTACTCTCTTGTGTTTGTCCCAACCTAGGTCGTTGTCACCCACAGGCCCCTGGGTGGTGATTGCTTGCCCAGCCCTGGCAAGTGGCATGTAGCTGTGCAGGAAAGGTTTATAGCAAAAAAACCCCCACCCCAACCTATAGCAGGAAGTCCTGCTCTAAAACTAGTCAACAAGAGAATGCTTTAAACATTTTCTTGAACCAGTAATCATCATAGAAAAACAAACTGAAAATTGAAAGGATGTTTTATTTTGCCCTTACCCATTTTCTACCACTAGCAAAAATGCTACAATTTCAAGTGAATGTGCACTTTCACATAAACAAAGTGCCAATTAAAAATGTGAATCAGGCTATACTGGTAACTCTTGGCATCTTTGCAGCACACTTTTTGATTGAGATTAATGGCATCATAGAATTGTTTTGGTTGGGAAAAAAAGCCCTTGAAGATGGAGTCACAGAATCACAGAATCACCAAGATTGGAAGAGACCTCAAAGATCATCAAGTTCAACCTGTCACCCAACACCTCATGACTAAACCATGGCACCAAGTGCCACATCCAATCCCCTCTTGAACATTTCCAGGGATGGTGACTCCACCACCTTCCTGGGCAGCACATCCCAATGGCTAACAACTCTCTCTGTGAAGAACTTTCTCCTCACTTCGAGCCTAAACTTCCCCTGGCGCAGCTTGAGACTGTGTCCTCTTGTTCTGGTGCTGGTTGCCTGGGAGAAGAGACCAACCCCCACCCGGCTACAACCTCCCTTCAGGTAGTTGTAGACATCAATAAGGTCTCCCCTGAGCCTCCTCTTCTCCAGGCTAAACAACCCCAGCTCCCTCAGCCTCTCTTCGTAGGGCTTGTGCTCAAGGCCTCTCACCAGCCTCGTTGCCCTTCTCTGGACCACGTCCCTCAGGACTTGATATATGCAGCTATTAAACATCTTCAGCACAGGGATTCAGCATGGCATTTTGTTTCAAAAGTCAGCATTGTCTACTGAACTCATAATAATGATACTAACATTGATAATGATAAAACTAATAAAATGTCACCAACACTATTTGGCATCAACAAGAGGACACAGTCTCAAACTGCGCCAGGGGAAGTTTAGGCTCGAGGTGAGGAGAAAGTTCTTCACAGAGAGAGTTGTTAGTCATTGGAATGGGCTGCCGTCCCTGGAGGTGTTCAAGAGGGGATTGGACATGGCACTAGGTGCCATGGTTTAGTAGTCAAGAGGTCTTGGGTGACAGGTTGGACTTGGTGATCTTTGAGGTCTTTTCCAACCTTATTGATTCTATGATTCTCTGATCACAAGTACCAAGAGATCCCAGTTCTCTTCTGAAATCCCAGTGTCTATGGTGTCTATGGTTACCAGTGTGCAATACTACTGTTTGGCCACAGTGGTAGCATCCCAACAGGCAGAATAAGTGCATAGCTGCTCAAGAAAAACTGTTTCTGAAATGTGAGATGGATGGTGAAAGGGATGAGCTAAGGGGAAATAGTTGCAGTTGTCTAAGAGGAACCTCCTGGCAGGAGGAACCTGCTAAGCTGTATGGAAACAGCTCAGAAGCAGCAGCTGGTTATGAATGTGCAAAATAATATGGCAAAAGAAGAGATTTACTGGGTTCTTCCTGTGTTCATAGCCTGTGGGGACTGGGAAGTGCCTTTGTTATGGACAGCACCAGAAGGAAACTACCAGAGCTGGAGCCAGGGAAACAGAGGTACAGCTTTTTGATGTTGTCCTATAGCAAAACCTTTATCACTTGAAATTGTCCTGAGTTTCTGTAGAATAACACACTGTCCTTTGTTGCTGCATAGCAGCAGAAAAGCCAAATGAATGCTGTTTACACTTTTAAGGGCTATTACCAGCTTAGGGAGCACATGGTTTAAATTTTTTAATCCAAATTTGACTGAACTTGCTCTTAATAGGTGAGGTCTTTCAGATCCTCCATCCACATCTCTGACATAAATAAGGAGTCAAAAATACAGCATTGTACTTTTGCTTGTCTGGTGGAATGGAATCTTCTTTTGCTTTGCTGATAATTCAGGTCAAACAGGAATCAAACACATTGGATGTGAGAAATACAGCATTAAACACAGTTCAGAAACAGAAGTCAGCGGACCAGAAGGTCGTAAAGTCCCTTGCCACTGGGATGGATGGACTTTAACTTGTCAATAATTCATCAGTGTTATGGAGGAGAAGTTTCAATAACAAAATGGTATGAAAACACCAGTTTTGTTGCATTATGGACAAATCAACCTCACCAGTCCAACACCTTGAATGAGGGGAGACTGACACGCAAACCACGGTCTACACATCTTTACCCTTCAGGCACGCCGAGGTGATGGCAAGATCAAAGAGGCTTTTGAAATGCCAAGTTCTGAGAAAGGAAATTGGGAAATATAACTCCAGAGTTAGCTAGAGGGGGCAGGGATGAGGGTCATGTTAGAAGGTGTTAACCACTGTAGAGAGAAGAGAGACTCTTATCCCAGATGGTGCAGACAATTCATCGTTGAAATATAGCTGTGACCAGCCCATGTTATAAGGTAATGAAATCTGTCACAACCTGAACATCAAAAAGTGGTCACGGGCTATAAAGCAATGCTGTTTGTGGGAGCAGGAGGGGACAAGAAATGCTGGACACTAGAGGCTGTGTCTCTGAGATGCTGTAGTCAAGAGGATCAGAAAGGAGAGGAAGGAAGAGATTGTCTTGCTGACAGCTGCCCGAGGATAGGAACGGAGGACAAGTAAGCTATTGCTTCCTTTGTAATGAATCCAAGATGTACCTCCCTAGCCTGACATTTTCTGAGTAAGCTGACTTGGTTACTCAGGCAAGTCCTTTTGGTCCACTCTGCTTTTCCTATACATTCTTGGTACATTCTGTTTTTAATTAGGCCACTTGAGTCCTTGATTGTTTGCAAATTTCATGCAGACTTTTCCTTAGCAGCGCTTTTGAGGAAGAGTAGCTACAGAAGGATGCCTGGAGCCTATCATAGTCGGGATGTTCGGTCAAAGGGGAATGGACAATGGAGACCTCTCTCACAAGAGATGGCACTTGCAGAGCTGAGGTCTGGCAGTCACAAAGGAAACACCTGGATGGTCAGATGTATTTCCAGTGCTTCATCTTTCTTTTTTTTTTTTTTCTTCCTTTAATTTTCTTACCTCTTAGATGTTGAATATTATGGAAAACAAATCAGAAAGAGGGCTGTAAGTTAGCTTCCCTGAAAACCTATGCTGCAGAGTGGTTTGTGCTAAAGCTGCACTTGTACTGGAAAGCCCTGAATGCAAAGTAATTGCAGAAACATAGGGGACAGAAGACTAAAATATGCAAGTGACAAACTGAGCCACCTCCAGCAGAGTGCAGCAACACCCTAGATGAACAGTGCCTGAGCAAGACTGTTGTGAGCTGTTTGCCTTCTGATTAAGTTACCAATAAGCACAAATC
Source organism: Colaptes auratus (assembly GCA_015227895.2). Classification (NCBI taxonomy): domain Eukaryota; kingdom Metazoa; phylum Chordata; class Aves; order Piciformes; family Picidae; genus Colaptes; species Colaptes auratus. Next base: position 53,339,686 of record CM037640.1, on the reverse strand, counting down.
TCTCAGGAAAACAATTATACCTTTCCATTTATGCATTTTGAATAATACTTAGATGGTCTTCAGTGATGGACTGTATTTTTTGTTTCAACAGAAATGCTTTGTGGATGGAAAGAAGGAGAAAGAACCTGGGACTGGAATTGGAAGCCAGAGCTAGGGAGATCCAGACCAGACATGTGGAAGGAGTGCAGGGTTAGCTGAACAAATAATGTGTTGACTAGTATCCTAGTGGTAGGGCAGGACATTGAAGTCAAATGAACTCAGGACTGACAGAGCAGAGAATGACATGAGAGGTATTACAGGCAAAGAGAATGAGATTAGTGGCTGGAGTGGGAGGCAGAGATGAGACAGGTGGGATCAAAGAGAGAAGGAACAAGTAGAAAGGGGGTTCTGTTAACCAGTGAAGCCCATCTCTCTACAAAGCCCTTCATATGTGACACTATTCTGTTTCCTGCAAGCCCCTGTGAAACCTCATGTCTTACCTCGTATAATACTGCACTATGCAGGATGAAAACATGTCATCACTGTCTGTCATTTTGGCAGAAGTCAGCAGGAAGAGGTCCACAGAGGTTCAAAACCAATGGTTGTACCATAGAGAGAATAACATGCTGTTGCACGGTAAAACTTCTGGGTTTGATGTCGTTCTCTTTCACCAAGGGGGTTCTTGTGCTGTTTATTAATTGCAAATATCTGCAAATATTGTAAATCCTGTATGTTTTGTACATGTTCATCACATTTCATTGTGGATTGTAGTTTTGCCTGTAAATACAGCTTTCATTTGTTTCCAGCTGACCTGGGCTGGCAAAGTTAATGTTGGGGGGAAAATTTCAACCCACCACACCCTTCCCCCCTCATCTGTAACAGAAGTACAAAGGACATAAGACATGAGAGAAGGGTTTGTAGGGGAAGGATAATGTCATGGAGTCACTGGACAAACCTAGGAGGACAGCATTTCAGCACCTTTTCAGCATGAAAGGTTGCCATGCTAGCTGGGACTTCACTTGGTGAATCTTTTGCTGGTCACTGCTCATTTGTTTCCTATGTGCTGATAGCGTCATCTGGTGCTTGCCCTGAGAAACAGTGGGGTGCAGTGTGTAGGATTACAGCTGAAGTTGTACCATACTTGAGAACAGGTGCTGCACTTATATGAGTACTCTAAAAAGCTGTGTTTTAGGAGGCTGAGCCTGGGGAAGGGGAAGCCTCTGCTCTTCATTTCTGTGCATCGTGAATCCCAATCTGTAACTACGTTACCCCAGAGGAGTGGAATAGAAATTATGTAACATTCTGGTGACATGGAGGAGTGTTAGAGCAGTGAGGAGTGCCATGGTCCACCCTGCACAGTAGAATAGAAAGAGAATAGAATAAACCAGGTTGGAAGAGACCTTCAAGATCATCACGTCCAACCCACCATCCAACACCATCTAATCAGCTAAACCATGCAACCAAGCAGCCCATCCAGTCTCTTCCTAAACACCTCCAGTGATGGTGCCTCCACCACCTCCCTGGGCAGCACATTCCAATGGGCAATCACTCTTTCTATGAAGAACCTCTTCCTAAAATCCAGCCTAAACCTCCCCTGGTGCAGCTTGAGACTGTGTCCTCTTGTTCTGGTGCTGGGTACCGGGAAGAAGAGACCAACCCCCACCTGGCTGCAACCTCCCTTCAGGAAGTTGTAGAGAGCAATAAGGTCTCCCCTGAGCCTCCTCTTCTCCAGGCTAAGCAACCCCAGCTCCCTCAGCCTCTCCTCGTAGGGCCTGTGCTCCAAACCCCTCCCCAGCTTTGTTGCCCTTCTCTGGACACGTTCCAGCAAGTCAACATCTTTCCTAAACTGAGGGGCCCAGAACCGGACACAGGACTGAATCAGAAGTGCAATTCAAAAGCACATTCCGTGATCTTATCATTAAACCCCGATCATAACACATAGCAAGTCAAATCAAGATTGTATGTCCAATGTCACCTGTGAGATTTCCTCTCTTTTAAGATTTACATCTTCATCTTTTAATTTTACATGCCGCTGCAAGGCATGTTTTGTGTGTCAAAGACTGCACATGGCTGTTGAAAGGTGTGCTCGCATCCTGTATGCACGTGGGATTTGTCTGACCTAACTTCATCCATCTACACTTGCTCCAGCCAACAGATATTTTAGTCTAAAGTAGGTGCCCGTGATGGGTGGGATGACAACCAGCATACTTTGGTGATGGCAGGTGCAAAATATACAACTAACCAGTTTAACAGGTCAGGTAAGAAGAAACCCAGCTAGGCTGGGGATCTGATTTCCAAATTATGTTTTCTGACCACACAATAAATGCATAAGTAAAACCCATCTTTGGCCTCAACACTTATTTTATCTCAGATTTCTACATTATGGTTTTTTTTCTGACTGATACTTTTTCCTACCTGATTATTTCCTTAACAGTCTGCTCCATGTCCTCTTAATCTGGGCTGTAAACTCTAGCCTAGGGGTTCTCTATTTTAATGTCCTGTCTCAGTAACACCTAACATCTAAGACACTTCTTGGGTTGGGATCTAAGCACTTCTGTAGGGCAAGCAATAAATACTCATAATACCAGCATCATAATCATTTCCAAATGAAGCAATATATGCCAAAAGTACATGGCTTGACTCTAGGCACTGCATCCAGGAGGTCTAAGCACTACTGATGAAATGCACTTTGTCTACAGTGAACTATGGCTTGCAGGTGCTGTGGGAATGGGACTAGAGACTGAGGAAGTTAAATTTACTTTCAGCAGCAGCACAAGATTCAACAAACCACATGTTGTTGCTGTTTCATTGTAAGGGAAGAAGTAATGACTGTACCTTACCAACTGGAAGGGATGATATTAGTCACTGGCCCCTTCTTTGTCCTGCTCTACTCTACTGTAGCAAAGGGCATTTTTTTTTCTAAAGAGGGCTTTTGCACAGTTCTGCCAAGCCCCACTGCTTGAGAAACCTGTGCACCTCTTCCCCTCTCAAAAAAAGAAAATACTTATGGGTGGTAGACAGTCACTCTCTCTTTTTTTCCTGTCCTCTCAATCACATGCAGAGTGGTTAGTGAATTATTCTCAGCAAGTGCAAAGTACTTTGCCTTTGGATGTTATTAAAGCAAAATCACTATACCAGAGATAAAGCAGTAGATATTGCTTCAGCTAATGCCACAGGACTAAAAACAATTAGTGGTACCAAGAAAAATAAGAGAGACAGTTGCATCAATAGGGTCTGTTAAGACTAAGCATTAGAATGAAAACTCATGCTCATAAAACATGAGAGGGAGAGGTGAGGGATGAGGATACCCACTCCACCAAGCTGGAAATGAGAGTGATGTCCAAGTGATTCACTGAGCACAGTGAAACAGCATGGTGGGGGGGATTGTTCTGTCTTCCAAGGCATGCCAAGGAGCCCACTGCCACAACAGGGGGAGTGTACCTAAGGAGGAAGTGTGTCTTGTTTAGCCCTGGAAAAACAATGACAGTGTGTCTCAGAGATTATGTGATCTGCAATAAAATGAAGCCATGCATGGAGGTGATGACCTGTATGAGAAGCCAAAGATGTTGTTTGTGATACTGACAGCCTTCTAAAGTCTGCTGAGACAGTTCATTGTTTCTGAGTTCTCACTTTGGGGTAAAAAGCGGCTGACCTCAGTTTAGAGTCTCTCAATCATTCAGCTAGAAGGATGGCAAAGAAAGCCCCCTTTCTGTGTATAGGTCAAAGAGGGAAGGCCCTGTAACACCTCCAAATGGACAAATGCCAGGAACCGCCATTCCTAGGAGCTCAGTTGATTGTGGAGCCAGACCACCCTGGAATGGTGGTGGTAGAGCATGAGAAATTCCATCCATGTGGACCTTTAGCCAACTGGCTGCCAGGGTCTGTGTCAGCTCTTAATCATGTGAAAGCCAGCTCCTGAAGAGAGCACCCTTAGCCTCAATGCCAAGTTCCTCTAGAAGGCATCAATTGTTGCTGAATGGCCCATTCTTGGCCCATTCCACAGTGTTTTGAAACCAAGTATGTTGTAATGCCTGGTGTGAGCTGCTGGGTGCTGCGACAGAGATAGCAGGAAGAAATGCAGTCCTTTACTGGAAGCCCTCTGCAGAAGCTCCAGAGAATACCTCTAGCAACACTTAACCCAAAAACTCAACATGTATTCATTATTCGTTGTTCCATGCTGGCTTTCAGAGTAAGACAAAGAGCTTGTTGTCAATGCACTCTGCTGAGTGGCCTAAAGGAACAATACAGAGCAACTCACTTCCTAGGGGGAAGCCACAGTGAAGAAGTAACACCCACACTCTCTCATGCTCTCTCAATTCACCTTTGCCCAACCAAGGTTTGCAACACTTTAGCCCATGTCAGAACCAGTCCTGTGTGAGAGATCTGGAATGACAAAATAAGTTGTGGAAGAGCTTTTCTGAGACACACAGCAGTGCTTAATACAAAGACCAGTCTCCATTGTCAGAGGATGTGCCACTGACATCCTGAAGCATGGCTTCAGGATGTCCTGGAGAAGGGCAATGAGGCTGGTGAGAGGTCTCAAGCACAAGCCCTGTGAGGAGAGGCTGAGGGAGCTGGGGTTGCTTAGCCTGGAGAAGAGGAGGCTCAGGGGAGACCTCATTGCTCTCTACAACTACCTGAAAGGAGGTTGCAGCCAGGTGGGGGTTGGTCTCTTCTCCCATGCAACAAGTACCAGAACAAGAGAACACAGTCTCAAGCTGCACCAGGGGAAGTTTAGGCTCAAAGTGAGGAGAAAGGTCTTCACAGAAAGAGTGATTGGTCTTTGGAATGTGTTGCCCAGGGAGGTGGTGGAGTCACTGTCCCTGGAGGTGTTCAAAAAAGAATTGGACGTGGCACTTGGAGCCATGGTTTAGTTGTCATGAGGTGTTAGGTATTAGGTAATAGGTTGGACTTGATGATCTCTGAGGTCTTTTCCAACCTGGTTGATTCTATGATTCTATGACGCATTGCTTCTTTCAGAGGAGCAGAAGGGGTGAAAGGAAGAAATCAACTAACTGTTACACATGAAGCACTTTTGTCCTCTCTTTAACCCTCTCCTTTTGTCAATACTTTCTGGTGCTCTCTTCTCCTCTCTAGCTTCAGTTCCAGCAGGCTCAGGTGTATTTCTGTGCATTTTCACAACATTATAGTTTTCCTTAAAACATCAGTTAAATGCTGGAAAGGTTGCAGGTTGATAGGGTATCTAGTGGACATCCTGTTGTAGTAGCACTTCCCTTGGCTCAGATATCCCTGCTGTGGGTATCCCAGCACGATTCTGGTGTAGGTCTTTTTGGCACTAGGCTGGTCCTACATATTAACCCTCTTCCTGCCTTAATTCATACCAAGGAAGCTGTTTCCCAGGGTAAAGGCACTGTCATGAAAAAGCCCTTCCCGTAACAAGACAATACCTATTTATGTGTCTGATCACCTTGTCAATGAATATTGCATGAGATGAGATCTCTGCAGAATGAGAATGGGAGGTCTGACAAAGAAGACATCCTAAACAGCCACGGCCAACATGGACGCTGATAAGCAAGGTGCTCTTCAGTGTCTTTTCAAGACAGCCTCTGCTGTTTCTGGTGCACTCTCCTGAACCAGACTAAAGCATGGCTGTTCCAGGAACGAAAAGCTCCATGGAGTTTGGGGTAGGGCTGTGCTGCAAAAGCCAAAGGCAATATTGTGTGTCCAAGCACATTTTGCTTCCTTTGGGTTTTTGCTGTCTCTATTTGCACAGAGCCACAGAGGGTGAAACCAGCATCTGTTTAGAAATTATGTGGCTGGGGACATTGACTGACAAGGAATGAAGACAAGTCCAGAGAGGTACCAACGAGATAAACTGTCTTTGGTGCAGACATGCCTGCACGTTTGGCCATCCAGAAGCAGTGCAACTGGGCAAAGTTGCCTTTGTTTCTGACGCAACTGAATTCCGAGCAGATTTGGGCCACTTGGTAATGCTGGTGTTGCTATTTGTCTAGCAGGTTCAGACCAGGGCCACTTGGACCAGGATGGAGTGGGTGGTGTGACTGAGCTGGGGACTAGTGTTTATTTTCTAACATACCGAGTTGTTTAAACTCATGAAGTCAGTGGAGATTGAGTCAGTGCAGGGAATGCGCTCTGAAGAGCAATCCAGCAGACTAACCATGGCATGTGACAACCAGCTGCCCCAAAATAGACATCCAGACAGCCAAGACATCCATGAGAGCCACGTGTGTCTGGCAGATATGACCTGCTACAAGACAGGTGGCCTAAACAAGGTCATAATTTCTGGAGGGAGACCTGGAGAGCACTAAACAGCACATCCAAAGGGGATGTGAAAAGGAGGAAAGGAAGCACAGGTCCAGGTTTCACTAGTTCATGCCATTCAGGATTCCTCTGGGAATCCCCAGGCAGTGCACAGCACAGTCATCCAAGGGAATGGGAAGACACCACACAGCTGTTTTAATTCAAGTCACATATGGGACCATATTCATCACAGAAGAAAATACAGGTTCAGTCACTTTCCAGCCATCTCAGGAAACCAAAAGACCAAGTGAGCTCATATTCCATCCTGTGGACTTCAGGTACTCAGGAAACCAGAGCATGGCATCATCTGATGGAAAGGAGATGGCAACTCATACAAGCTCTGTAATGTTGCAAGAGGAAACCACTTCTCAACACAGTGGGGTAGCTTCTGTTTTGATGAAGAAATTCGGTCAGTCACTGCTCACAGTGTGAAAATGTCCAAAAGTTGCAAGAAAATATACATAAGGTAACTTTGAAGTATTTCTTTCTCCAGATAATTTGGACACTCAATAGCTGTAGAAGAGGTGGATGGACAGCTTAAGGAGGCAGGTGGAGCCACCAGTCAGTTTGATGCACTAAAGTGGCAGCCACCCCACCAGGACCCCTAAGGAACTGTTGGTTTAGGCATTGGCAGGTTTCCTCTTAACGTGCATGTGCCAAACCGCAGCTAAAAGCTTAGCATTTAACCACGGAACGGAAGTCTTGAAAGCAATTCATGAATCGCCACTAAAAACACCAGAGCTGTAATTAAATCAACTCTTAAAAGAGGGTGACTCTTTTCAGGGCTGAAATAGTATGCTTTTATTTTAAGCACTGTTGGAGAAAGAGGAGGGAAGTTGAGTGGAACCCTTAAAACAAGGATTTTCATGTGAATGTTTGAAACCCCCTTTCAGACTACTAAACATTCACCAAGGCTTTCTCTGGACACTGGAGTTTGTCCTTTCGCGGCTGGCTGAATGTCTGTTTCGTTTGACCTCCAGCAGACGGCTGAAAGCCCGTCTCCAGCCCTGCGGCAGCTGTGCCATGGTGAAGGACACCCGTGGGGAGGACGGGACAAGCCAGGGCTGGGAACTCTGCGGGCGCAGGACAGTGCCTGAGCCTTAGACAGCCCTGAGGACCGGTGGGCAGCGAGGAGTAGCAAGGGCAGTGCCCGGCAGCCCCGGGAGGCCGTCCCGTACCCTCGCACACGCCCAGCAGAAGCAGAGCACCTGCGGCTTCCGCGCCCGACAAGCAGCGAGCGTCTGTGCAGCGGGCGGGTGGCCACGGCGGCTCCTCGGAGCGGCGCGCAAGCTGCGCGGGATTCCCGGCTGCTCGCCCGCTCCCCGCCCCGCCGCAGCGCTCCCCGTCCCTCTGCCACTCCCGCGGCCGTCCCACGCTCCCGGTCCGGCGGAGCGGCGCGGAGCCCGGCGCGGAGCCCCCTGCGGCATGGCGGGGCGGGTGGGCGCACTGTGGCTGTGCGCGGTGGTGGTGCTGGGCGCGACGGCGGAGCTGCGGCTCACCCTGCTGCACACCAACGACGTGCACGGGCGGGTGGAGGCGCAGGGCGCGGGGGCGCGGAGCTGCGCGGAGCGGGCGGAGGGCTGCTTCGGCGGCGTGGCACGGCGGGCGGCGCGGGTGGCGGCGGCGCGGGCCGCGCACCGCAACGTGCTGCTGCTGGACGCCGGCGACCAATACCAGGGCACGGTGTGGTTCTCCCGCTTCAAGGGCCGGGAGGCTGCCCACTTCATGAACCTGCTGCGCTACGATGCCATGGTAAAGCGGGACGGGGGGCAGAGAGCGGAGCGGTGCAGCGGGGTTCCCGTTGGCACGGGTGCTGCTGGGTCTGTGCCTCCCTTCCCTTCACTGCTGTCTTTTCGTGCATTGCCACCTCCTCGAGTATTTAATGTTGCATCAGAGAAGGCTGTAAGCCACGCTGCAAACCGTGACCAGGCGCGGCCGGGAGGTAGGCGAGAAGAGAAGTGATGTGCGAGGTGACGGGCACACGGCCGAACGAAGTCGTGAGCTGGCAGCTCCACCAGCAGCCAGAAACCGGGAGCTGACGCCAAGGCTCCGCAGAGGGAAATAGAGTGGTTCATTGGAGGAGTTCCCCTCGGGAGAGGCAGGGTCTTGGGGCAGGCGGGGAGCTGGACCGACCCTGTTGGAAAGGGGTCGGCAGAGGCACGGAAGCAAGCCTAGCAAAAACCAGGCGAGCAGGCTGGCCCGAGACACACGGGTTAATCCTGGCCAAGGCTCGCAGCCTGCCCTGCCGGCTTCAGCCCTGGCAGAAAGGAAGGGACAGATGGCGCATGTTGGCAGTGCTGTCATGGTTTTTAGTCTTCATCAGTCCCACTCAAGTCATGCCCAGTCCCACCAGAGCTGTGGTCATGATGGATTATCAGGCTCTGTGTGACAGGCTCAGGGACTGCAACAGCATGTCTGTGAGGGAGCTCCAGCACCTGTGATCTTTTGGCCATCAGAGTGCTGAGGGGAAGGCAGAAGAATTTGAGAGAGAGATTGATGGTTGTCATCCCGTGTCCTTAACTGTTTTGTCTCAGAGCGATAGCCTATTAATATATAAAAACTTATCATGGGTTATTTTGCTTGCCAACAACCCCAGAAAAGAGAGTCGCTGCAGTTTGAGACTGACCGTGAATCTATTTCGTCCCAACTGACAGCTTGAGGGGAAAATCTGTGTATGTCACATCCTCTGTCTTGTCTTTTTTTTTTTTTAACTTTCCTTTGCCTGGGAAGGGCTGCACTTTGCTTTCCCGGGTCAAAAATGGCTTTACCCATTTCTTCCCTCTGCTTGAGAGCAGCTGCGGAAGGGAAAGGGATAACCCCGTGCACTCTTGTAGGCTAAACACTCCTCATACCAAACAGATGGGTCTGTGAGGACACTGAATGGCCTAATGAGCGGTTTCCTTATCACAAAACTAACATCAACAGGATTTTCCCTCCTGCTAGTGATGGGGAGGAGTGTGTACTTTCAGGACTCACCCTCCCTGAGAGCTGGGAAGCACGCTGGGGCTCTGCAGTGCAGAACTGGCTCCAGTTCGTTTCTTGCACCTTTCTTCCCAAAGCTTGCGGTTGTCTGGCATTTCTCAGCCTTGCATTTGCTGGTTTAACTGGTTCATGGGCAGACTGGGAGGGAGCTTGTGCAGTTCCTGATCATATCACAGAAAGAAATCCTCTGAGGCAGAATCAGCAGTGTTGAACTAATGCTGTTTTAGAAACACATGATACAGGAAGCGTTTGCCGACTACTCAGGAGAAGCCGTGAGCTTTTTCATCAAAATAAGATTGCTTCCATACCATACTGGATAGCCAGAGGCTTGCACTGGATGCTAAAGCCTTAGGTGAAGTGGTCAACCACCTGCTCTCTGGGGAGGTGCTGCATATTGTAATATGGATATCATCAGTGGACAGGAGGGGACAGAATAGGCTGGGGAGGTACAGAGACTTTGCTGCTGAAGAGCCTGAGGACAGAGGCGCGGAGTGTTGATCAGTGCTGTATCATCCTTTTTAATTCTTACACCTGTGGACCATGGAAACCATGCAGTGGGGTCAGTGACTGGGAGGGCGCAGGGAGCAAGGTAAGAGACACACTTCAGGAGCTACTATTCCTTTAAGCCATATTTGGGAAATCACATCTCTAACAGAAGGGGTGGGGATTACTGAAATGCTTAGAAGTGAGATACAGGGGTGGGATTACACACAGGATGAAGGAGGGGACATGAGTCATAGAAGTTGTTACTGGATGGGGGCAGGAACCATAGCAGGATTTAGGGCAGGCTGGCAGCGTTAGGGGTTTGTTCCACAACTGGGACAGATTTTTAGATCTGCCCATTTCTCATTTATGCCTCTTATCACCTCAAGCCTATTTTCTCCTCTTTAGCTAGATACTGCCTTCCAAATCTTCTTGTCACTAGCCTTACCTTTTGGTATATTTAACCCTAGAATTCAAATTAAGTAGCTCAAAGGCATTTATTGGAGCCCTGGTAATAGAAGTCTTCTAGTTTTACTTTGAAGTTGCATCCTTCTGTTAGTTTGTATCCCAATTTGGTTTTAACCTGCTTTCTTCTGAAAAGGAGGATCACATGCTGTATGTCTGAATACTCCTGATCATTACCCCCTTGTGATTTATACTTATGTTGGCCATGGATCCAGATTTGATGAGGGATGTTGCATAGATAAAGAGTCCTGGAAGCTCTGAGTGTAATGGTAGTTTGATAGACTGCAGGAACTCAAACCAGCCTGCATCATCCTTCCCAGAGGAAAAAACGGCATCAAAAATAAAACCATGTTATTAGGCACCAGTGATTTCTCATGCACCAGAGACTTTATAGCAACCCACACCATGGGAAAAGTTTTGATCAAAGCTTGTATCCTAATGGACATGGAATAACCCAAATGCAAGATACAAAGCCAAGAGAAACAAGGTTTCATAAGTGGTTTGTTTGTTGTGTTTTCTCTTCTTCTTTTCACGACAAGCTAATGACAGTTACATTCAATTCAAGTTCTTGTTTAATTTGCAGCCTTTTGGAGGGGAGGGTTAATTGCCTGTCTTGGAGGAATATGCATCAGCCAAAAAGAAATAGCTTGTTACCATTCTGAGATGCTCTACTAGTCCGTGGACATCTTTTCAGAACATCAGTTGGCACCAGAATGAGTTTCCTTAGAGTGTTGTTCTTTGTTTCTATTGGTCTTTCCCTTTTTTTACAGCAAATAAGATTGCTGTAGATAGAATATGGTGAAAAATGGAACATAGTTGGAGTGCATTGTGTCTTCCCAAGTCAGGATTTTCTTAAGGATAGATCTGAGTTCTGTGGGAAAGTGCTGCAGCATCATGGGGCCCAATGGGGATTAAAGGAGTCAGGAGTCTTTGGAGCGAGGTCTCTTCCAACCTTGGCAATACTGTGATACTGTGATACTGTCTACACACACCCCCTCTCCCCCACCCCCCTAAGAAAGACACTACCCATCAGTTTCTTGAAACCAAGCTTCCATGGCTTCAGTGGCTTCAGGGTCCTGCATGAGTTGGAGCGTGATAGGGGTTAGTATAATCTGGGGAATAAAAGTTGTAGCAAACACATAGAAGGTGTTTAAGTAGAGCAGAGGGGTCTGTAAGTCTTTTTAGATGATGAATGTGACTTTCCCCACTTAATCTTCCAAATGAAATGATGAGCACACTTCTGTCTGGAAAAGTTGGCTCATTGGCTTTAGCATCCCTTGGGTGTTTTGCCCTGCCTGCCACCTGAAAACTTGTACCAAGTTACCAAGTGCCAAATTAGACTAATATCACATTTCTATAAGCATAACTTTTCCTTCATTAACACCCAAACATGCAACAAGGTTCTTGTGCGTATTGTGCTTCTGCAAAGCTGCTGACTGTGGAGGTTTTGCTCTCTATTGCCAAACGTGCAGGCACACGCATACAGTATCTTAGGCTGAGGGTGGAAAAGGGGTGGGTAGGGGAAAGTTCCATGGTCCTTTAAGACACACTGATTTTTGTCTACTTAACCAACCTAGGTCAACTAAATATTTTCACCTTGTTGGTATTCCCTTGCTAACAAATAAACTGGTCTGCCAGCTCTGTGTGGTACTCTTAGCACTTCACAGTGTTAAGCACACACTTGTTATAGAATAGAATAGAATAGAATAGAATAGAATAGACCAGAATAGAATAGAATAGAATAGAATAGAATAGAATAGAATAGAATAGAATAGAACAGAATAGAATAGAATAGAAATAGAATAGACCAGGTTGGAAGAGACCTTCAAGATCATTGCATCCAACCCATCATCCAACACCATCTATCTAATCAACTAAACCATGGCACCAAGCAGCCCATCCAGTCTCCTCCGAAACACCCCCTATGATGGTGACTCCACCACCTCCCTGGGCAGCCCATTCTAATGGGCAATCTCTCTATGAAGAATTTCTTCCTAACATCCAGTCTAAACCTCCCCTGGTGCAGCTTGAGACTGTGTCCTCTTGTTCTGGTGCTGGTTGTGGATTGTCTGTGGAGAGTCTCCCTAGCTGATAAACATTAGAGCTTCTACTAGGTAATGATATTGATGATGGCTACAAAATGATAGTTCCTTGTTACATTTAACACACAAGAACTCTTACTAAATGTGAATTAAATTCATTTTACAAAACTGTAGTCCAGGCACAAGCTCTTAAAACAAATATTGTCATTGGCAAGTGACACAGTCTCAAGTTGCGCCAGGGGAGGTTCAGGCTGGATGTTAGGAAGAAATTCTTCATAGAAAGAGAGATTGGCCATTGGAATGTGCTGCCCAGGGAGGTGGTGGAGTCACCATCACTGGAGGTGTTTAGGAGGAGACTTGATGGAGTGCTTGGTGCCATGGTTTAGTTGATTAGATGGAGTTGGATGATGTGTTGGACTTCGTTATCTCAAAGTCTCTTCCAACCTGGTTTATTCCATTCCATTCCATTCCATTCCATTCCATTCCATTCCATTCCATTCCATTCCATTCCATTCCATGTTTTAGTTAGCATTTTTTTTAAGCAGTGTATTTTCCATGCACAAAATACCTGTTTTCCTTTGTGGTTATTGTTAATCCTCTTGCTTTGCAGACACAGGGTGAAAACCCATTGGGTTTTAATCTGATATATGATTACAAATGTTTATTTAGAAAAGCATTTATTGATATTTCTGCAGATTTTGTCTTTTGCCCCTGTATTAAGAGAGTCTGAAAAACCAAGCCCTAAGCCTAAAGAAAATAATGTATAGATCATTTCTGTGTGCATGAGAAACACGAATGTGCTGTTTAAGACAAGACAGAGATTTATATTGAATTTATTACTGGAAATACTTCTCCACCAAAAGGGTTATGAGGCAATGGAACAGGCTTCAGAGGGAAGTGGTGGAGTCACCATCCCTGGAGGTATTTACAATATGTGTAAGTGTGGTGGTGAAGGACATGCTTTAGTGGTGGACTTGGCAGTGCTGGGTTAACAGTTGGACCTGATGATCTTAAAGGTCTCCTCCAACCAAAACTATTCTATGATGCTGAGATAGGTTTTTCTTCCCAAGCACAGAGACTTTGTTATCCTGGGACGTGGTTGAGGCCCTGTCCCTGGAAGTGTTTAAGCCCAGGCTGGATGAGGCTCTGGCCAGCCTGATCTAGTGTAGGGTGTCCCTGCCCATGGCAGGGGAGTTGGAACTAGATGATCCTTGTGGTCCCTTCCAACCCTGACTGATACTATGATGCTATGAAACATGCCTTGTCTACCATTTATGGGAGTATTTAGACTGAATTTTGGAGGCAGGGTCTTATATTTTCTTCTTGCTTTTCACAGGCTTTGGGGAACCACGAATTTGATGAAGGTGTGAAGGGATTATTGGATCCTCTTCTTATAAATGCTAACTTCACAATCCTGAGTGCAAACATTAAGGGGAAAACTCCATTAGCAGAAGAAATGATGAAATATGTTCACCCTTTTAAAATAGTATATTTTGGCTCAGAATCAGTGGGAATTGTTGGCTACACTACAAAGGAAACTTCTTTTCTTTCACAACCAGGTAAGTTTCCTTTACTAAAGAAGCTTATATCCTATGTTGCTATTCTATTACTTGCCCATTTGCTTGTTTAGCAGGAGAAAACTGGGGATTTTGTTGTTTTATCAGTATTTGCTTGTTTTGTTTACTTTGTAACTGCCTGTTTGTAAATAGGAGAAGGCTGGTTAGCATTAAAAGTGATTCTCCTACAGTCCTGAGTTATTTAGCAGCACTGAATTATCTAAGAAGGTAAGAAAGTGTCACCCTCAGGTGTTCAAGAGGGGATTGGACATGACACTTAGTGCTGTGGTTTAGTAGTCACAGTATCACAGAATCACCAAGGTTGGAAGAGACCTCAAAGATCATGGAGCCCAACCTGTCACCACAGACCTCATGACTAGACCATGGCACCAAGTGCCACGTCCAATCCCCTCTTGAACACCTCCAGGGATGGTGACTACACCACCTCCCTGGGCAGCACATTCCAATGGCCAATCACTCTCTCAGTGAAGAACTTTCTCCTCACTTCCAGCCTAAACCTCCCCTGCTGCAGCTTGAGACTGTGTCCCCTTGTTCTGGTGCTGGTTGCTAGAGAGAAGAGACCAACCTCTTCCTGGCTACAATCTCCCTTCAGGTAGTTGTAGACAGCAATGAGGTCTCCCCTTAGCCTCCTCCTCGCCAGGCTAAACAATCCCAGCTCCCTCAGCCTCTCCTCGTAGGGCTTGTGCTCAAGGCCTCTCCCCAGCCTTGTTGCCCTTCTCTGGACACGTTCAAGTGTCTCAATGTCCTTCCTAAACTGAGGGGCCCAGAACTGGACACAGTACTCAAGGTGTGGCCTAACCAATGCAGAGGAGGTCATGAGGTCTTGGATGACAGGTTGGACTTGATGATCTTTGAGGTCTTTTCCAACCTTCTTGATTCTATGAGTCTAAGTCAGTGAGATTGCAGGAGAGCTGGAAGGAGCCTTCGGGGGTTTTCATTGTCATTTGAGTTTTTAAATGTATATTGTTTTTCATTTGATTGTTATTTATCCATTTAACCAAATGTTAAAACATGAATTCAGCTTGTCTCTGGAGTGAAGTATGTTCAAGTCATGAAGGGTGGTTGTAGCCAGGAGGGGAACAGTCTCTTCTCCCAAGCAACCAGCACCAGAACAAGAGGACACAGTCTCAGGCTGCACCAGATGAGGTTTAGGCTCAAGGTGAGGAGAAAGTTCTTCACAGAGAGAGTTGTTAGCCATTAGAATGGGCTGCCCAGGGAGGTGGTGGTGTTGCCATCCCTGGAGGTGTTCAAGAGAGGATTGGAAGTGGCACTTGGTGCCATGGTTTAGTCATGAGGTCTGTGATGACAGGTTGGACTCGATGATCTTTGAGGTCTCTTCCAACCATGGTGATTCTGTGAAATTTCGCTCTTGGATGCCTCCATGCTTAAGCCCTAGTAAAAGCAAGGAGAGCTTCATATGTTTTCAGGCAGAAGTTGCCCAAGATGTTTTTATCCTCTCAGATACTTCCAGAAATGTGACTGCAGAACCAACACCCATTCAGCTTTTTAACCACAATTGCTTCATTCATAAGTAAAATTAGAATTGAGGAGGAAAAAGCTTCTCAATTTCTGTCTATTTTTTTCCAACATTTAAGAGGTTTTGGTTTGTTGAGGGTTTATTTTTGTTTTAGCAAAATAAAATGTTCCAATGTAATGAGAAACACATTTAAATCAGCTGTAGGAATTCTGAGTCACTGCCCACTTAAACCTCAGGCTTCCTCTGACAAAATCAGACTTTCTTCCCTGCTTTGTGCACGTAGGGATGCCCTAAACACTGGTTTAAAACATTTTCCTCACTTGAGTCATAGAATCACAGAATGGTGAGGGTTGGAAAGGACCTCTGGAGATCATCTAGTCCAACCCCTCTGCTAAAACAGGTTCCTGCACCAGGGGAGGTTTAGACTGGATGTTAGGAGGAAGTTCTATACAGAGAGAGTGATTGCCCATTGGAATGGGCTGCCTGGGGAGGTGGTGGAGTCACCATCATTGGAGGTGTTCAGGAGGAGACTTGATGGGGTGCTTGGTGCCATGGTTTAGTTGTTTAGGTGGGTTGGATTGGTTGATGGGTTGGACACAATGATCTTGAAGGTCTCTTCCAACCTGGATTTATTGTATTGTATTGTATTGTTCACCTGGATCAGATTGCTTAGGATTGCATCCAGGCAGGTTGTGAAAGACCCTGGAGAAGGAGACTCCACAACTTGTCTGGGCAGCCTGTTCCAGTGCTCCCGCACCCTCACAGTAAAGCAGCTTTTCCTTATGTTTACATGGAACATCTTGTGTTCTAGTTTGTGCCCATTGCCCCTTGTCCTGCCACTGGACACCACCAAAAAGAGCTGAGTCTCGTCCTGGGTGTGTTCCTGTATGATCTGGTGTAGATGATCCTGCTCTGGCAGGGGGGGTGGACTAGATGATCTTTTGAAGTCCCTTCCAGCCCCTAAAGCTCTGTGATTTTGTGATCCTCTTGACACCTCCCCTTTAGAAATTTAGAAGCATCCATAACATCCCCTCTCAGTCCTTTCCAAGCCAAAGATTCTCAACTCTCTCAGCCTTTCCCTTAAGAGACATGATCCAGTCCTTTAAAATGGACTTCATATTATTACTTCTTTTTCCGTTGCTTAATAATAAAGAAATAGGCTCAAGGTGAGGAGAAAGTTCTTCACAGAGAGAGTTGTGAGCCATTGGAATGTGCTGCCCAGGGAGGTGGTGGAGTCACCATCCCTGAGGTGTTCAAGAAGGGATTGGATGTGGCACTTGGTGCCATGGTTTAGTAGTCATGAGGTGTTGGGTGATAGGTTGGACTTGATGATCTTCGAGATCTTTTCCAACCTTATTGATTCTATGATTCCATGAACTATCAGGAAGTAGACATCTGAGGTCAGAATAGACTCCTGTATCTCATTTCTATTTTACAGTGATGTGCTTCATTTCTATTTTACAGTGATGTGCTTCATTTCTATTTTACAGTGATGTGCTTTTTGAATCCTTTCTTTTTTCCTTTCTTTTTTCTATGAAAAGAGATGCTTCTTGTGTAGGGAATGGAATTTCTCCTGTGTTATGGCTGAAAAATGGACAGAGCTGATATTGTTCTTCATTAAAGATTAGTAAAAGAACTCAGCTCCTCTTCCTAGTAACTGTATTGGTGAGGTGAGGTCATCAAATTAACTTTCTTGCAAATAAAGAGACTAGAAGAAAATCCAGATAGTGTTGGAATGGTTCTCTGAAGCATTTAATCATAGAATTATCAGGTTTAGAAGGGACCTCAAGGATCATCTAGTTCCAACCCCTCTGCCACAGGCAGGGACACTTCACACTAGATCAGGTTGCTCAGAAACACATCCAGCCTGGCCTTAAAAACCTCCAGGGATGAGGCTTCCACCACCTCCCTGGGCAACCGGTGCCAGTGTCTCATGACCCTCATGGTGAAGAACTTCTACCTAACATCCAATCTGAATCCACCCACCTCTAATTTTGCTCCATTCCCCCTAGTCCTATCACTCCCTGACACCCTAAAAAGTCCCTCCCCAGCTTTCTTGTACGCCCCCTTCAGATACTGGAAGACCACAATAAAATCTCCTTGGAGCTTTCTCTTCTCCAACTGAACAACCCCAACTCTCTCAGTCTGTCTTCATAGCAGAGGTGCTCCAGCCCTCTGATCATCCCCATGGCTCTCCTCTGGACATGCTGGAGCATGTCCAGATTTTTCTTGTAATAGGGGCTCCAGGTGTGGTCTCACTAAAGTGGAGTAGAGGGGAGAATCACCTCTCTTGACCTGCTGGCTACACTTCTCTTGATGCAGCCCAGGATGTGATTGGCTTTCTGTGCTGCAAGTGTGCACTTCTGGCTCATATTGAGCTTCTCATCCACCAGCACCCCCAAATCCTTTTCTGCAGGGCTGCTCTCAAGGCAGTCCCTGCCCAGCCTATATGAGTGCTTGGGATTGCCCCGAACCAGATGCAGGACCTTGCACTTGGTCTTGTTGAACCTCATGAGGTTGTCATGGGCCCAACTCTCCAGCCTGTCAAGGTCCCTCTGGATGGATCCCTTCCCTCCAGCCTGTCAGCTGCACCACGCAGCTTGCTGTCATCATATCTAAATATCCTTATTTAAATAACATCTTTCAAATGTTATTCCTTATAACATTTGGAAATAGCAAATCAAGTCACATCTAGACATGAATGTCTCAGTATGCTGAGCCATATAACAGAGTCCCTGACTAGAAAAAACAGGCTTCAAAGGGAGGACTTGTTAGCTCCACGGACAGAGCTGAAGCAGCCCTAAGCTAAGTGTATTCCACAGTGTAGTTGAGCAACAAGCAAGGCAAAGTCTGGCAGTGACATTTATAGCAATCACAGCTCTTATAATTTTCCACTTTGCCATCTCAGAGTGTGGAGGAACAGTTGGAAGCTTTACAAATGTGAATTCAGGCTATTTTAACACAACTTAATGACTATCTATCACCCATCACCTAGCAATCCTTCAGAATGATGGAGTCGTGGCAGAGGTGGGTAGCTGGCAGGATAATTATCAACCTAATTCCTTTGATCAGCGAATAAGATATGCTGTGGATTTTAAATTCAGCCCCTTGCTTATCTCTACACACTTCTTCCTGATGATTCAGTCTTCTCAGGCTCTGCAGCAATTCCTTTGGCATGCTGTTCACTCTTTGGGGCGTTCTCAAAGCAAATAGGAAGCTTGAAAGCGCTGAAACGTGAATTCCTACGTGACTGCTTTCCATGGATATCTTTGGTGTCATTTCTCCTGTTGTGAAATCTCCATGAGTTCCATAGAATAATGAAGGTACAACTTGTACTTTCCCCAGCTTGCCTAAAACAGCTATCAACACACTTGAACAGCGGATAGAAGTCCTTAAATCTCAGTGTTTCCATTGTGAAGGAACAATTAATCTCCACTAAAGGTACTGCTAGTGTTACTGTTTGGAAACCACAGGGATGGGGAACTCTTAGCACAGTTTGTAGGTTAGAGCCAATTGGCAGTTCCTCTGAAGTTCTCCTTGGTTTTGCTGTCTACAGCTTATCTCAGCTGAATGCCCAGCTGGTTTTTCCACATCCTGCAAGAGTTGTTCCTAACTTGGCACGTAGACAGAATTGTCCAGACCCTTGGTTTAAGGAACAACAAACTGAATGTGAATGTGGCTTCAAGCTTTTGACCTCTATCTACCCCTTTGATATACTCCTCTTGCTTGGGGAGCTTATTTCTCTGCTATTCCAGGAGTAGATCCAGAGGAGATCAGGTGGCTGGAGCACCTCTCCTACAATGACAGGCTGAGGAAGCTGGGTTATTCAGCCTGGAGAAGGCTCCAGGGAGACCTAACAGGGACTTTCCACTACCTGTTGGTTTTAATATTAGTTGAAGATTAATATGTCTTCAGCATATGCCATGGTGTAGGGTACAGTGGCATAGCAGGGCAACAGAGCTGGTGCTGATGAGGAGAGCTTGGTTGTCATGGCCTTCCTGGCTGCATGCCATGGGAGAAGTTAGCCTGCCGGTGACTGCGTGCTAGCAGGAGCTTGCTCTTGCTCATCATTTAGAGAGCTCAGCTGTCTTTACAGATCTGGCCCAGCCACCATGGTGGGCATGGCCACTGTAGCTGTCCATGGGTGGTGAGATGAGCACATGAAGGACCATTATTTCTCAGGCTTCCCCTTTTGCCAGTAGCTCTGCACCAGGCCCAGCTTCTGTCAAGCACAAGAAGGTACAAAGAGGGGCTGAAGTTGATGACTTCCTTTGGCCTGGAGAAGGAGGGCTAAAGGGTAACTAAGGGCAGTCTCCACTCTCTTAAGTGGGTTTGTAAAGAAGACAGGGATAGACTCTTCCCAGAGGGACAGAGAGAAAGGACAAGAAACAATGGGCTCAAGTGGTACCACAGGCAATGATGGTGGGATGTAAGGAAAAAATTTGTCACGGTAAGAGCAGTTAAGGCATGAAATAGGTTGCCCAGAGAGGTTGTGGGACTTCGGCATGCTCAAGCAAGACTGAGCATCCCCATGTGGCTTTGAGTTCTTGCTTTGAGCTGGTTTGGGACTTGATGGCTCCTGAGTGTCAGTCCCTTCCAATCTCAACTAACTTATGACTGTTTGGTTCTAAGAAGATGTCCATGAGAGGAAAATGTGGGGATGCACTGCATAATTCACTCTGCAATGTGCAGTACAAAGATTCCCTCTGGCAGTAACAGAACTATTCAGAGGGTGTGGTGGCAAACCAATTTATGTAACCCTCTTTTATCTCTTCCATTGTAGCAGCTTCCTCTTCATTTCCTGAGACATTTTGCACCGGATTGTGAATTCGTTTCACTCCTCCCTTTGTTATGGAGTAATGTAAATTCTTTTGACTTTAAAGGCATCTTTCAAGATCATTTGATTAAAAGATTTCTGCAGGAAGGAGAGGAGTTAGGTAGAGGAGCAATTGGTAGAATGGGTCTATTGCTTGGTAGTCTTCACTGGAAAGTTTCTGATTACAGTTTGGTGACTCTATTCTTAAACTTCATTCTTAACACTTTGTGAGAGAAATTAGTGTCCAGAGAAGGGCAACAAGGCTGGGGAGGGGTTTGGAACACCAGCCCTATGAGGAGAGACTGAGGGAGCTGGGGTTGCTTAGCCTGGAGAAGAGGAGGCTCAGGGGTGACCTTCTTGCTCTCTACAACTACCTGAAGGGAGGTTGCAGACAGGCAGAGGTTGGTCTCTTCTCCCAGGCAGCCAGCGCCACAAGAAGAGGACACAGTCTCAGGCTGCGCCAGGGGAGGTTTAGGCTGGATGTTGGGAAAATGTTCTTCACAGAAAGAGAGATTGGCCATTGGAATGTGCTGCCCAGGGAGGTGGTGGAGTCACCATCATTGGAGGTGTTTAGGAGGAGAATTGATAGGGTGCTTGGTTGCATGGTTTAGTTGATTAGAGCGTGCTGGATGATAGGTTGGACATCATGATCCCAAAGGTCCCTTCCAACCTGGCATTCTATTCTATTCTATTCTATTCTATTCTATTCTATTCTATTCTATTCTCACAACCCAAAAGCCATGCCCAGGACAAAAGAGCATTTTTGTGCAGTACTCTTGTAACTGCTTCTCACATTAGGATCATCTCAGGAGGCACAGAAACCTTGCAGAAGGATTGTGAGTTTCTCACCATTGTGGTCTGGAAAAGGTTTCTGCTTTCCAGACGTTCTGTTCTTTATGTTGTCCTTTCAGGATGGCTGCTCAATTGTGTGCTGTGTTGGCATTACTGAGAGTGGTTCACATTAAGTGAGATAATTTGTGTGGAAAAAAGGCAATTCAGGGTTTAGTGCAGCATTTGGAAGAAGCTGCTGTTTAAAGCCTTGGGGCAAGGGAAAAGAATGAGATGAGTGTGGAGGAAAAAGAGAGAGAATTAACTCGGGAGAAGGTGGAAGATCTGAAAGAAATGTATTCTGGGAAGTAAAAAAGCTTTGCAGCACAATGCAAGAATGAGATGAGTGGAGTAAAAAGAGAGAGAATTAACTCAGGAGAAGGTGGAAGATCTGAAAGAAATGTATTCTGGGAAGTAAAAAAGCTTTGCAGCACAATGCAAGAATGAGGTGAGTGGAGTAAAGAGAGAGAATTAACTCAGGAGAAGGTGGAAGATCTGAAAGAAATGTATTTTGGGAAGTAAAAAAGCTTTGAAGCACAATGCAAGAATGAGGTGAGTGGAGTAAAAAGAGAGAGAATTAACTCAGGAGAAGGTGGAAGATCTGAAAGAAATGTATTCTGGGAAGAAAAAAAGCTTTGCAGCACAATGCAAGTGTTTATATTCAGCCACTTACTGACATATTTAGTTTCCTTTCTCTAGCTAAATAGCAAAGGCTATGTGATAGTCACTATTTGATACCAGCAGTGGTGTAACTGGATTTTTTTAAATGAAGTTACAACTTGTCTAATATGGGCAAGTACATACAGCTCAGCACAGGAATGTTGTATTAATCTAGACAGCCAGGTGCTCCTTGAGACATTAGGGAAGAGCAGGTCAGATCAGGAGCCTGAGCCCACTGAGGCCATCGGAAAGCTACTGGCCTCATCCAGCCTGGCCTTCAACACCCCCAGGCAGGAGGCAGCCACAGCCTCCCTGGGCAGCCTGTGCCAGAGTCTCAGCAGCCTCCTGCTGAAGAACTTCTTCCTCAGCTCCAGTCTGACCCTGCTCTGTCTCAGCCTCAAACCAATCCCCCTTGGCCTGTCTCTGGACACCCTGATGGAAAGTCCCTCTGCAGCCTTCCTGCAGGATCCCTTCAGGTCCTGGAGGGCAGCTCTGAGGTGCCCCTGGAGCCTTCTCTCCAGGCTGCACAGCCCCAGCTCCCTCAGCCTGTGCTCACAGCAGAGCTGCTCCAGCCTTTGGAGCATCCTTGTGGCCTCCTCTGGGCTCACTCCAGCAGCTCTGTGTCCTGCTGGGGACACCAGAACTGGAGGCAGGATTGGGGGTGGGGTCTCACAGGAGTTTGCTGCTGAACAGCAGAGCACAAAATGCAATTGTTTGGCACAGCTTTGAAAGC
Source organism: Colaptes auratus (assembly GCA_015227895.2). Taxonomy (NCBI): domain Eukaryota; kingdom Metazoa; phylum Chordata; class Aves; order Piciformes; family Picidae; genus Colaptes; species Colaptes auratus. Next base: position 53,317,362 of record CM037640.1, on the reverse strand, counting down.
ACAGCAGGAGCTCTTCAGAGCAGGAGAGCTTCTCCAAGGCGGTTGTTTAGTCAGCTTCCAATCGACTCCTGCACTGTGTTTCAGTCTAGCACTCCAGTTTTAGACATCATCTAACTAGCAGGAGGTGTGTTGAGGTGATGTGGGGGTCTCTTACCCACCAACCTAACCTAGACTGTTAAATGCAGTGTCAGCTAAGGCCACAGCTGCCTAGGCTGCTGCTGCAGGTGCTGCAGGGGGGGTGTGATCTGGTGTCCTCTTGGGGTCATTCACTGTTGTGCTTTGTTGTCCTCCCATCATGCCAAATGCCCCACGTTGGGCGCCAATTAAAAAAATATGTGGTGGGGTGAGAAAGTTCCCTCCCCACACACAAGGAAAGAAACCACAGCTAGCTCAGTCGGAAAAGCAGATGAAAGCTCTATTTACAGGCAGAAATGGAATGCAATGAATATATACACTAATATACAATATTTACAATATATTTACAGAAACACACAGCAATGAACGTAATGCAGACAAGCCTTTTCCCTCCTGTCGGCCAGGGGGGTTCCCTGAACCCCCCTCTCTCCCTCCCCACCTCCCCTTTTTCCCAAAAAGGGTTAGAGAGAGAGAGAAAGGCAATTAAGGAAGAAAAATTCTGTTAGCTCAAAAGCACATGCAAGAATTAGCTTTCTTATCTGGTTAGCTGTTAACTCAAGGCCGTTCCTGCTTCAGAAAGAGAGAAGCCGTCCAGCCCACAGGACAGAGAAGCACAGACTGCACCCAGCCTGAACCCAGACCAGACTGAACTAACAGAACCCAAACTTAAAATTGCATTCTACAATCCACCAATGAAATTAGTTTAGACTATCTTGTTTTTCTTCAAATATCAAAAACATTCAGCCAGAGTGTTCAGCAACTGTCTTTTTCTTAAAGACACAGCCTCAACCGGTCACATAGCTATACAAAATACTACCCAAATATCAACTCCTTCTTTAAAAAATAACTAGTAATTAAGTTAGTTTGCAACTACATTCATGTTTGGCTTTGTGTGTTTGTTTCTCAAGGGGATGATGTAGTCTTTGAAGATGAAATTGAAGCGTTGCAAGTGCAAGTGGATAAACTTACTGCTATGGGAGTGAACAAGGTAATTGCACTCGGACACTCTGGTTTTACTGTGGACAAGAATATCGCCCAGAAGGTGAAAGGAGTGGATGTTGTAATTGGAGGACATACCAACACATTTCTCTACACAGGTATCTTACTTCTTACTGAAATGTTGCTTCTAAAGCGAATCTGAAACTGATTGTTTCCATTTTAAACTCAAGAGGACTTTCACAAATGTGGTTTACTGCTGGCTCTGCTGGGCCAGGTTCATAGCTGGCCACCTATCTGTAACTGCCATGGCAGAATTTAATACAGCCTGTGAGCAAGAAGTGCCCTACCTCACTGAAATACTCCCTAGTGCTGTGGATGCTCACGGTGATGTATTCAAAGTGTGACAGAGGAACAAAGGCAGCAGCGCTCATAAATTCCTGCCAAACATATTGTACCTGCTTCAACTTCATACATATAAGGAATAAAAGAGGATGTCTACATTTAAATTTGTATATGACTTAACATATGAGGCTTCAAAGGTGCTACCAGGGTTAATTTTCCATAGAATGTGATTCTGTATTCATAGGTCAGTCACATGAGACTTCAAAAGTGGTCCCAGAGTTGATTTTCCACGGAATGTGATTCTGTATTCACAGGTCTCTATTATCCCTGCCACTAAAAGGTTTTCCCATGTTTCCTCTGTCATTTTCAGTCCTTCTTTTAATCTCTCACTTTGTTCTTCTTTGCCCTAGACATAGACATCATTCCAGAGGTGTTGATCTGATCTCCTCAGCAGCTGTTCTGCTTTATGTAGAACCTGCCACCAGCAGCTACTCCAGGGCTGCTGCCTTCCCTGTGCTAAAGCATGATGACACAAGTTAAAGAAAGGGGTTTGGTTTGGTTCTGCTTTAAACCATCAAGGGTAGCTCATTGAATCTGCCAGCAACTTCATCAACTGCTTGAGAGTATAACAGGAGCTCTCAGTAGCTGCCAACAAAATTTCCCTTGTGCCCCAGTCCCAGGGGTAGCACCATGTGCCCTAGGAAAATAGCCACTTGAGGGTTTTCCACTCTGTTTCATCCTCTCCTCTTCCTACTCACCTCCTCTCACATTCTCATGCTTTTGTCCTCTCACCTGGCCTCTCACCTTTTACTGTCCCTCTTGTTAAAGACAAATCATTGCGTGCTGCAGTTACACATTAAAGAGCTCAGAATCTCCCTTGAAGTTTGCCTCAAGGAATAATTAATGACACATAGAATTAGCATACCTGTGAGTCAGAGGCTGCAAACACTTAGCACAGGGATGCAGCAGAGAAGTGGCCAAACTGGAAGAGACAACAGGACTGACCATCTCATGTCTTGTCTCCAAGAGTGACCGAGCGAGGATGGCCGAGCCTGTGGATGGAGATGCAGTACACAGGTCTGTCTCTGTCTCCCAGCAGCTTGCAGCTCAGGGACTTCCCAAGCCAGTAGTGTCTTGGTATTTACCAGTTCCCACTGGAGCTTCTCTTCTGTGAACCTGCCCCATCTCCCCTTGAGCCTTTTGCCTTCACCACAGCGGGTGCAGAGCATTCCAGTGCTCGCCTGCACATTCCACAAAGACCTTGGTCTTTTGTCTCTGTGCAGCCTGCTTCCCACTGACAGCAGCTATCAGCAGCAATATAAAATGAAGTGTTCCAAGTGTGCACTCCTTGTGAGTTTACACAGCAAAATCCAGACTGGGAGAGTGGAGAGTTTGTACCTTGAAGTGATGGCCACAGGAGACAGAATGCCTTGTTGGGTGTGGTCCAAAGAGGTGCCACTGCCACAATCTGATGAGTTGTCGTTACGATACCAGAGGTCATGCCGTGTCTGGGTCTGCAGGAGCTCCTGTGCACATCTCTTGTCATTCCTGCTGTCAGAGCAGACTATGGGCCGACCACTCAGCGGATAAATACTTGGATGGTTGCACTCCAAGAGCAATGGTCAATGGCTTGAAGTCTATGTGGAGACAAGTGATGAGTGGTGCTCCTTAGGGGTTGGTGCTGTTTAACACAGACAGTGGGGTCAAGTGCACCCTCAGCAGGTTTGCTGATGACACCAACCTGTGTGATGCAGTTGACATGCTGGAGGGAGGGGATGCCATCCAGAGGGACCTTGACAGGGTTGAGAGATGTGGCAATGCCAGTCTCATGAAGTTCAAAAAAGCCAAGTTCCTGCACCTGTGTCAGGGCAATGCCAAACACAGACATGGGCTGGGCAGAGTATGAATAGAGAGCAGTCCTGAGGAGAAGGACTTGGGGGTCCTGGTTGATGAGAAACAACATGAGCTGGCAACTTGTGCTTGAAGCCCATGGTGTCAGTCGTGTCCTGGGCTGCATTAAAGGAAGCATGGCCACCTGCTCAAGGAAGGTGATTCTCCTCCTGTACTCCACTCTTGTGAGACCCCACCTGGAGTACTGTGCCCAGCTCTAGGGCCCCAACACCAGAAGACTGTGGAACTGTTAGACTGGGTCTAGAGGAGGGCCATGAAGATGATCAGAGTTGGGGTTGTTCAGCCTGAACAAGAGAAGGCTCAGGGAGACCTTTTAGCAGCCTTCCAGTATTTGAAAGGGACCTACAGGATAGCTGGAGAAAGACTTTTTACAAAGGCCTATAGTGACAGGATGAGAGGCAATGGCTTCGAACTGGAAGAGACTCAATTTAGGTTAGGCATTAGGAAGAAATTCTTCACCACGAGGGTGCTGAGACACTGGAACAGGTTTCCCAGAGATGACATGGAATCTCCTACCCTGGAAGTGTTCAGAGACAGGTTGGATGGGGCCTTGAGCAACCTGGTCTAGTAGGAGGCATCCCTGCCCCTGTCAGGGAAGTTGTTTGAACTAGATGCTCTTTAAGGTCCCTTCCAGCCCAAACTGCTCTGAGTCACAGTGATAATTAATCCTGCAAGAGCATATCAGGATTGGGAAATGTTTCTTCAGAAAGCAAGAGATGAGCGAGGCTCTGGACAAGCACTTAACCATCTGCAGCTGATCTAAGCCAAAAGGATGACTAGAAAGCATAACTTTCTCTTCCTAATGCTCTGCAATTCAAGGACTGCACAAGGGCAAGAGACCATCACTGAGTCAGTTCCAAAAGAACCCAAAGACACTTTTGCTCACATGAATCCTGCAGGGCTCTCATTAGCTACAGGATTTCTTAAAGTGCTCTCAAAAATAAATGGGGTGGATTAGAAGGGCTGTGACCAGCAGGTCGAGAGAGGTTCTCCTCTACTCTGCACTGGTGAGGCCACATCTGGCATATTGTGTCCAGTTCTGGGCCCCTCAGTTCAAGACAGTGAGCTGCTTGAAAGAGACAAGCACAGAGCCATGAGGATAATGACAGGAGTGGAACATCTTCTCTATGAGGAGAGACTGAGGGAGCTGAGGCTCTTTAGCTTAGAGAAGAGGAGACTGAGGGGTGACCTCATCAATGTTTATGAATATGTAAAGAGTGAGTGCCAAGAGGATGGAGCCAGGCTCTGCTCAGCAATGTCCAGTGACAGGACAAGGGGCAATGGGTGGAAGTTGAGGCATAGGAAGTTTCACATAAACATGAGGAAAAAAATTTTCACTGTGAGAGTGACAGAGCACTGGAACAGGCTGCCCAGGGACGTTGTGGAGTCTCCCTCCCTGGAGATATCCAAAACACAAGTGGATGTCTTCCTGTGGGATCTGCCCTAGGTGATCCTGCTCTGGTAAGGGGGTTGGACTGGATGATCTTTCGAGGTCCCTTCCAGCCCCTGAAATTCTGTGGTCAATACAGAGTATTGAAGGAGCATCATCAAGAAACTAACTGTGAGCCAGGCTGGTAGTAGGGGACACTAGGTCTCTGCTGAGTTTGCATCAGCTTGTAGTGTGTTACAGCCATTCCCCCCTGCAGAAGCAGAGGGCTTAGAGATAAATATAAATCACATTGGAGTTCTAGGAGGAACATTTGTCATGCTGCTTATCCCAGGATTTCATGTTACATAAACAACTGTAAATGGAAGGAAACAAGTTGTTCTGTGAGCAGTGGAAGTGAGGAGTCTGCTTTCCTCCGGATCCACGTCCTCCGCACCCGCTCCCCCACCCCACCAGCACCCCAGCTCTCACCAGCACATGAATAGGAAATGCTTTTGCAGGGGGGCTCTGCAAGGGGGGTCTGCTGTGCAGCACATGAAGCCTTTCAGAGCTGCCTGATCTTGGTCTTTGCCTAGAGTGGAGTAGAACTACTGAGAGGAGTACCAGGGAGTGATACTACTTAGTATGGTCAAGGAGACAGGGAGAAGGTGGTACCCTGGAGACAAGAGCTGTGCTGTGTAGTTTTTCTTGCTGCTTTCTTCACCTGTGTGGTTTCTAAGTCCTGCAGCAGCCCTATTGAGCTGACATCTCTTTTCTCTGCAGATGCCTTGCTTTAATCTGTTACCAAGTCCTACATCTAATCACCCTCCAAATTTGCAGGTTGATAAGAGTCTTCAGTCAATGATTATATAAACACAATGCTAATGGAGTTTGCTTCCACTGGGGGTTTGCAGCCTGACTGAAATTTTGGAGGCTGTCCTGGCTTTGCTGGGACAAAATCCCAGGCCAGCCATGGGCTGCAGCCCATTATCAGTTGTGACCCAGCCAGGATACCTGCCTGAAGCTGGCTCGGAGGTGTATCCCATAACATGAGCATCACACAGTATGAAGGAGGACCTTTGCAGAGGAGAGGGTAGTCTCCTGCTAGGGCCTCATTCTTGGGCTCTTCCTCATCCTGATTCTCTTCCTGCTCTTCTTCCTGCTTTTGAGGACTGTCTTCCTGGATATTGTGGCTGCTGCACTTTTGCTGAGCTGAGTATAGCTTTATAATTGGTGTTCCCCAGGGCTCAGCTGGGGCCAGTTTAACAAGTGTTGGATTCAATGATCTTGAAAGTCTTTTCCAACCTGAGCAATTTTAATTTGTCCAGTTCTGGGCCTCTCAGTTTAGGAAGGATGTTGACTTGCTGGAACGTGTCCAGAGAAGGGCAACAAAGCTGGGGAGGGGTTTGGAGCACAGCCCTGTGAGGAGAGGCTGAGGGAGCTGGGGTTGCTTAGCCTGGAGAAGAGGAGGCTCAGGGGAGACCTTATTGCTCTCCACAACTACCTGAAGAGAGGTTGTAGCCCGGTGGGGGTTGGTCTCTTCTCCCAGGCAACCAGCACCAGAACAAGAGGACACAGTCTCAAGCTGCACCAGGGGAGGTTTAGCCTGGATGTTAGGAAGAGATTCATCATAGAAAGAGTAATCAGCCATTGGAATGTGCTGCCCAGGGAGGTGGTGGAGTCACCATCGTTGGAGGTGTTTAGGAAGAGACTGGATGGGGTGCTTGGTGCCATGGTTTAGTTGATTAGATGGTATTGGGTGATAGGTTGGACACAATGATTTCAAAGGTCTTTTCCAACCTGGTTAATTCTATTCTATTTCTATTCTATTCTATTTCTATTTCTTTCCTATTCTATCCTATTCTTTCTATTCTATTCCTATTATTTTCCCCATACCTGGGGCTAAACTCTAGCACTAGTTACTCTACCAACTGATCACCCCTAGCCAGCAGAGAAAAGGAAGCAGGCAAAGGAGAAAGAAGCTTCCTGCTGAAATGAAAAGACATTTAACAAAACAGGCAAACTGGTACCAATGTCATGGAATCAAAGCATGTAGACAAGGCTATAGCAAAAAAAACCAACCCAAAATTAAATTGCACAAATGTAAGCACAGATTCTCAGAGCTGCTTACAGGTATTATCCCTTAGAATCATTTCTACCTGTTTGTACTAAAAACCCCTATGTATATTTTCCTGACATTCTCATTTTTCATCTGATGCAGAACAATGCAGGGTGAAGGCTTAACAACAATCTCTTCAGCCAGAGGCTAGCATGTGCTCACTGCTGAGAGGTTTAGATGGGAATAATTGGGATGAAAAGTTCCTTTGTTGTTAATGTGACATGATCTCATGGAGGAGTGTGCTGTCCCAACTTAAAGAAACGCTGTGGCAGTCATCAGAGCTCGTGTCCTGAAAACAACACTGTCACTCATGAAATGACATTGGGCTGGATGATCTTTCAAGGTCCCTTCCCAGCCCCTAAGGGTCTGTGATTCTGTGTGAATAATCAGCTCACAGAATCATGGCATGCTCTGGATTGGAAGGGACCTCCAAAGGTCATTTAGTCCAACCCCCTCTGCAGTCTGCAAGGACATCCTCAATTAGGTCAGGCTGCCCAGAGTCCTGCAGAGCCTCACTTTGAATACCTCCAGGGATGAGGCCCAAATCACATCCCTGGGCAACCTGCTCCAGTGTTCCACTACCCTTATGGTAAAGAACCTGCTCCTAACAGAATACAGAATTAACCAGGTTGGAAAAGAAATTTGAGATCATCAAGTCCAACCTATCACCCAACACCATCTAATCAACTAAACCATGGCACCAAGCACCCCATCCAGTCTGTGCCCACACCTGTGCCCACACCTGCAGTGATGGTGACTCCACCACCTCCCTGGGCAGCACATTCCATATGGCTAATCTCTCTTTCTGGAAGAATTTCTTCCTAACATCCAACCTAAACATCCCCTGGCACAGCTTGAGACTGTGTCCTCTTGTTCTGGTGCTGGTTGCCTGGGAGAAGTGACTGACCCCCACCTGGCTACAACCTCCCTTCAGGTAGTTGTAGACAGCAAGAAGGTCTCCTCTGAGCCTCCTCTTCTCCAGGTTAAACAACCCCAGCTCCCTCAGCTTCTCCTCATAGGGCTTGTGCTCCAAACCCCTCCCCAGCCTTGTTGCCCTTCTCTGGACACATTCCAGCAAGTCAACATCTTTCCTAAACTGAGGAGCCCAGAACTGGACAGAGGACTCAAGGTGTGGCCTAACCAGTGCTGAGTACAGGGGCACAATGACTTCCCTGCTCCTGCTGGTTGCTCTATTCCTGATCCAGGCCAGGATGGCATTGGCCTTCTTGGCCACTTGGGCACACTGCTGGCTCATGCAATCTAAATCTGTTCTTCTCTAGTTTGAAGCTATTGCCCCTCATCCTATCACTTCATAAACAATCTCTCTCTGTCCTTCTTGTAGGCATGTATACTTGCTGTCCAATACAGCCATTGCTGCCTCTGCTGAATATCCTGTTTGGGTTCTTAAGGCTGAGAAACCTTTGCAATGTCATTCCAACGATTCCTTGAGGGCCACATGAGCTGAAGACCTGCTTTGCATTCTTGTTTCATGCAGGCACCCCACCCTCCACTGAACAGCCAGCTGGCCCGTACCCATTCCTGGTTGACTCGGATGATGGGAGGAAGGTGCCAGTTGTGCAAGCTTATGCTTATGGAAAATATCTTGGTTACTTAAATGTTACATTTGACAAGAAAGGAAATGTAGTTGAAGCAGTTGGAAACCCCATTCTGCTGGACAGCAGTGTTCCTGAAGGTATGTGGAGCAGGCATTTGGATTTGCCTGCAGCGCTCTGCTGCAGTTCAAGCGTTACTATGTGAAATGCACGGGACAGTGTCTCAGAGGAAACCACTTTTCTTCCAGAGCTTGCACTTCTCTTTGGTGTAGGGTTTAGGATGTGTTACTGCTGCATCCATTTGCCTCAATTTCTCTTTCTGAACATTGGGGTTTTTTGAATATACACAAACTCAGTGCATGTTTTTGCCTGTTTAAAGTCACTGAATCATAGAATCAATAAGGTTGGAAAAGACCTCAAAGATCATCAAGTCCAACCTGTCACCCAACACCTCATGACTACTAAACCATGGCTTCAAGTACCATGTCCAATCCCCTCTTGAACACCTCCAGGGACAGTGACTCCACCACCTCCCTGGGCAGCACATTCCAATGGTGAACGACTCTCTCTGTGAAGAACTTTCTCCTCACCTTGAGCTTAAACTTCTCCTGGTGCAGCTTGAGCCTGTGTCCTGAGAAGCCTTTTGTAGGACTTGGGTGATATATTACCTTGCCATTCAGCAGAGACTGTTGTACCTAGCCCTGACATGATGATTTCAGGTACTGGAATGTGCCGCCCAGGTTGGTGGTTGAGTCACCTACCTTGGATGTGTTTTAAGGGTCATTTAATGTGGTGTTTGAGGGTATAGTTTAGGGGTGAACATTGCAGAGTAGGCTTATTGACTCAACCACCAGGTTGGTGGTTGAGTCACCTACCTTGGATGTGTTTTAAGGGTCATTTAATGTGGTGTTTGAGGGTATAGTTTAGGGGTGAACATTGCAGAGTAGGCTTATTGGTTGGACTTGGTGATCCTGAGGGTCTTTTTCCCCTCTCCCCCTGCCAGACAAGGAAAAAGAAAGAGGAGAAAAGCGGAGAGTAGCTTGTTAGTACAAAGCCACAACAAGAATGCAGCCAAGGTCAGCAACAGCCAAGCAAAAGCTACCAGCTGGCGTCTGCTAGAGTGAAGAAGCCAGGAAAAGAGAAAACTAACTTTATGGCAGTGATGAGACCAATGGGACTATTTAGACTTTATTTTCCTTTTACATCCAATGGTAATTTGTTTATAATTTGCCACTTTCTACTCAAGATTTGTGGAAAATTTCCTAGGCATCAGCCTAAACCCGCCCCAATAGACTCTGTCACCTCTCGAGGTGGGTACTAGAAACCCCATCACAGCTAGAGGTTCAATCAGGAGTGGGCAAAAGTGGTGTTTTTGTTCTAGAGGAGACAAGCTTGCTGGGGCACAGGTGTGGCTTGTACACTTGATTTATTTGTCCTGCCTGCTCCTTTCACAGGCTTTGTTTGAAGTGAGTGTAGATGACACGTTGCTCAAAGAGTGCAATGAGAGGACACAGTCTCAAGCTGTGTCAGGGGAGGTTTAGGCTGGATGTTAGGAAAATGTTCTTCACAGAAAGAGAGACTGGCCATTCAAATGGGCTGCCCAGGGAGGTGGTGGAGTCACCATCACTGGAGGTGTTCAAGAAGAGACTGGATGCGGCACTTGGTGCCATGGTTTAGTTGATTAGATAGTGTTGGGTGATAGGTTGGACTTGATGGTCTCAAAGGTCTTTTCCAACCTGGTTAATTCCCTTCCCTTCCCTTCCCTTCCCTTCCCTTCCCTTCCCTGCCCTTCCCTTCCCCCCCCTCCCAGAGCTTTGTATTCACTGAGCATCTTTAATATGAGACTCTGTGGTGCTGTTTTGAGACTTTCATACTGCTTTATAGATGAGCACATTAAAGAAGTGGTGGAAACATGGAGAAAAACCCTGGGGAATTACTCTGAGGAGATTGGAAAAACCAGTGTTTACCTGAATGGTACAAGCCAAGCCTGCCGTTTCCAGGAGTGTAACATGGGAAACCTGCTCTGTGATGCTGCGGTGAGACACGGCCGCCACAGGTGGCAATCACAGCCCAGTGCTGTGCCAGAGCATCAGATCATAGTATCAGTCAGGGTTGGAAGGGACCACAAGGATCACCTACTTCCAAGCCCCCTGCCATGGGCAGGGACACCTCACACTACATCAGGCTGGCCAGAGCCTCATCCAGCCTGGGCTTAAACACTTCCAGGGATGGGGCCTCAACCACCTCCCTGGATAACCCATTCCAGGGCTTCACCACTCTCATGGGGAAGAACTTCCTCCTCATATCCAGCCTGAATCTCCCTACCTCCAGCTTCATTCCATTCCCCCTAGTCCTATCCCTATCTGATAGCCTGAGAAGTCTCTCCCCAGCCTTCTTGTAGCCCCCTTCAGATACTGGAAGGTCACAATGAGGTCACCTTGGAGCCTTCTCTTCTCCAGCCTGAACAGCCCCAACTCCTTCAGTCTGTCCTCATAGGAGAGGTGCTCCAGCCCTCTGATCATCCTTGTGGCCCTTCTCTGGACACCTTCCAGCACCTCCATATCCCTCTTGTAATAGGGGCTCCAGAACTGGAGGCAGTACTCCTGGTGGGGGCTCACCAGAGCTGAGTAGAGGGGGAGAATCACCTCCCTTGACCTGCTGGCCACACTTCTCTTGATGCAGCCCAGGATCTGAGATGAAACTCCCCCTGGCTCTGACCAGCACAGGGGCTCTGTGCTGCTTGCCAACACTTTTCCAGCGCAACCCTAGGCAGGTCTGGAAGAAGCAAGCCTAGCACTAAAGGCTGGGGTCAGAGTGGCTAGAGAGCAGCCAGGCAGAAAGGGACCAGGGGGTACTGGTTGACAGGCAGCAGAACATGAGCCAGCAGTGTGCCCAGGTGGCCAAGAAGGCCAATGGCATCCTGGCCTGCATCAGGAATAGTGTGGCCAGCAAGAGCATGGAAGATATTCTGCCAATGTACTCGGCACTGGTTAGGCCACACCTTGAGTCCTGTGTCCAGTTCTGGGCCCCTCAGTTTTGGAAAGATGTTGAGTTGGTCAAATATGTCCAGAGAAGGGCATCAAAGCTGGCAAGGGGTCTGGATCACAAGCCCTGTGAGGAGAGGCTGAGGGAGCTGGGGTTGTTGAGACACCTTTGTCTAGGGTTGCCTAGACGAAGGGAGGGCTAACCTAACGCTCTCCTTTGGTAGCTCTATGAGAACGTTGGGCGTCCAGACAGGAAGTCATGGAACCACGTCTCGATGTGCATCCTGAATGGAGGCGGCATTCGGTCACCCATCGATGAAGAGAGCACTAATGGTATGTAAAATCCCCGGCTGACAGCTTTATCAAGGAGGAAGAATCAAGTCACCATGTAACTGGGGCACCCCACACAAGGGAGAGGAGGAGGTGCTGCAGCCAGTGCAGAGGAGGCCAAGGAAGCTGGGGAAGGGCCTGCAGAACAAATCATATGAAGAGTGACTGAGGGAGTTGGGGATGGTTAGTTTGGAAGAGAGGAGGCTGAGGGGAGACCTCATTGCTCTCTACAACTGCCTGAAAGGACGCTGTGGAGAGGCTGGTGCTGGTCTCTTCTCCCAGGTAATTAGTGACAGAACAAGATGGAATGGCCTCAAGCTGTGACTGGGTAGGTTTAGACTGGACATTAGGAAACATTTCTTCACGATAAGAGTGGTCAGGCATTGGAATGTGCTGCCCAGGGAGGTGGTTGAGTCACCAAGCCTGGATGTGTTGAAAGGTGGTTTGGATGTGGTGCTTGGGGCTATGGTTTAGGGGTGAACCTTGCAGAGTAGGGTTCTGGGTTGGACTTGGTGATTGCGAGGGTCTTTTCCAACCTGAATGCTTCTGTGATTCTTTAAGTCAAGTCTTGTTCCCCCAGGTAGCATCACTGTGGAAGACTTGCTCTCTGTTTTGCCCTTTGGAGGTCGTTTTGACCTGGTGAGGGTGAAAGGCTCCACTCTGAAGGAAGCTTTTGAGCACAGTGTGCACAGATACGGAAGAGGAAGCGGAGAGCTGCTGCAGGTTGGAGGTAGATTTTCTTTCTTCTTCTTCTTCTTCTCATTTTCCACCTCTTCTGTGGGCCTTGTTTGCATTACAGCAGGAAGCCTCTTTAAGAGTGGAAACCAAGCTGGCCACACATGCTAGCCCCCTGCCTCACGCTTGCCAGCTGGCAGTTTATCTTGTGTGTGTTTAATTGAGCCACTGCAGCGCAGCAGCTATCACTGTTCCCTTCAGCAGCGAGAGGGCTCCCAGTTGGTTCAGCAACCTCCATGGCAGCAGATTAACACTTCAGTTAACAAGAAGAAGATATAACTGAATGTAGAAGATATAATTGAGTGTAAGTGTAATATACTACAACAAACTGGTTTTGAGTTCTTCACTGGCAGCCTACCTGGGATCCCAGGCTGGTTTTCTCTGCCAGTTACTGCTAAATTCCAGTGGACCAAAATGCTTTTGTGCCCTTGTCTACTGGTTGTTGACAGTTGCAGAGTTAGTCCAAATGGGCTGTGGAGTTGCTTCAGTGAATTTCTAAGTGTTTTAGGGATGAACAGTTAATGTTAACAACACTTCCTGCACTGCAGCTGCCCATGTGTTTATCCAGCTTTGTATGAGGCTACAGTCAGGTTCATTCCCGGTCTCTCTGTGATGCAATGCACATTTATTGTTGGTGTAGCAGAGAAGATAAACTTCAAGGGCAGGGGCTTACAGAATCCTCCCCTCATCCCTCTCCCACCATGTAGCCTGGAAATGGAGGTCACAACTCTCCCTGCCTGATCTGGAACCCTTACAACAATCTTTCAATTTCACCAGTAAGTTACAACCTTGTTAAATGCCATGGTGAAGCTGCAGCAACACCTCTGCTTGCTGCCTTCACATACAAAAAGAAGATAACTAATACCTCTGGAAAGAGTCTAGGACAGAAGATCCAGAGCAGGAAGAGTGCCAGGACTGGAAGAGCTTCTCTACGTTGGACAAGCTCCCATGGCTTCCCGATCAGTAAATACTTGGCAGTGTGGTTCTGGGTGCTTCACTCTCCCCAGGCTTAGACTGAGGAAGGCTCACAACCAGAAACATTGCTTCTCCTACAGAGATGAGAAACCACAACTTTCAGCCCTAGGCTGGCTTTGTTTTTTCCAGGAGAGTACCTATTATCCATAACAGCTGCTAAATTAGGCTGGCTGGCTTGAAAACAACTCATTTCAGATTACAAGCCAGGGCAATGACTAGGAAGGTATTTTTGTCTTGCACTATCCTAACCCCATGACTAAGACCTTCCTTCTGTAGAGCAGTGATGAGAACAGATGGTCAGGTAAGCAAGTCAGAGTGCTCCAGAGTTCTCTAATCCCATGGATTTTTCTGGCGAGGAAAGTAGGGAATTATCTGGGGTCATTCTACAACCTCTCAGTCACAGAAGCTGCTGTAAAGAATCAACTGCGGATGATGGGGGGGATTCTTTTTCAGCAGGCACTGCATGAAGTGGCATTCCAATGTGCACTTTGTAGGCATCCACGTGGTCTATGATCTCTCCAGAAGCCCAGGAAGCAGAGTTGTTAGCTTAGAAGTGCTCTGCACTGCCTGCCGGGTCCCAGCCTACGTCCCGCTCCGGATGGAGGAAATATACAACGTGACCCTTCCCTCCTATATGCTGTTCGGAGGAGATGGCTACCACATGCTTAAAGACAAAAATCTGGGATACACTAAAGGTAAGTAAGGGCACCAAGAGGGTAACAGACAGCTAATTCTCCAAAGTTAAGAGATCTTTCTGATTGAGAGGACAAGTCTCAGCCATTTGCTTTTGCTGGATAGGTTAAGTTTGCTTTTAATCTCTCTGCTCTGCATTGTTAGTTTTGGTTGTAGACTGCAATTCTATTCATAGTATCAGTCAGGGTTGGAAGGGACCACAAGGATCATCTAGTTCCAACCCCCCTGCCATGGCCAGAGGCACCCTACACTACATCTGGCTGGTCAGAGCCTCATCCAGCCTGGGCTTAAACACTTCCAGGGATGGGGCCTCAACCACCTCCCTGGACAACCCATTCCAGGGCTTCACCACTCTCATGGGGAAGAACTTCCTCCTCACATCCAGCCTGAATCTCCCCACCTCCAGCTTCATTCCATTCCCCCTAGTCCTATCCCTACCTGATAGCCTGAGAAGTCCTTCCCCAGCCTTCTTGTAGGCCCCCTTCAGATACTGGAAGGTCACAATGAGGTCACCTTGGAGCCTTCTCTTCTCCAGACTGAACAGCCCCAACTCTTTCAGCCTGCCCTCATAGGAGAGGTGCTCCAGCCCTCTGATCATCCTCGTGGCCCTTCTCTGGACACCTTCCAGTACGTCCATATCCCTCTTATATTCTTTTCCAGTTAAATCTCAGCAGTTTCAAAGAGATACTGAGGATTATCAATTCACACTGTAGAGAGAGCAGACCAGACCTGAGATGGTGTCAGAACAGATAAAAAAGGCAAAAACTCACTCAAGAGAGTACATTTTATGTGCATGGCCTTGCACTTAGCTAAACAGTATAGAATTAACCAGGTTGGAAAAGACCTTTGAGATCATCAAGTCCAACCTATCATCCACCATCACCTAATCAACTAAACCATGCAACTAAGCAACCTATCAAGTCTCCTCCTAAACACCTCCAATGATGGTGACTCCACCACCTCCCTGGGCAGCACATTCCAATGGCCAATCTCTCTTTCTATGAAGAACTTCTTCCTGACCTCCAGCCTAAACCTCCCCTGGTGCAGCTTGAGACTGGGTCCTTTTGCTGTGGTGCTGGTTGCCTGGGAGAAGAGACCAACCCCCACCTGGCTACAACCTCCCTTCAGGTAGTTGTAGATAGCCACAAGATCTCCTCTGAGCCTCCTCTTCTCCAGGCTAAGCAACCCAGAGAAGGACACTGCTAAACAATTAATGAAAAAAAAGGTGTTACTGTCTCTAGTCCTCATGTTTCCATCCATACACTTGACATGCACAAAGGAAACTGAAACAGCTTTTCAGATTAAAATCCTTTATTTCTGAAAACACCAAAAAAAAAAAATGATGCAATGCTATACTTAAATCAATCTTCTAGGCAGCACATCTACATTTTCCAGAACTTGAATTTCCTTCTTTCTGCTTCTGGATGGTCAAAGCATTGCTTTTCCTTTTCCTTCTGGACCTTCTTCCTTGCAGGCTTCCTTGGTTTTACAGCGTGTTACCATTGAAAATTGCTTCTCACAGGCAGGATTGATGTTTTAAATCAGATTCAGCCTGCAGCTTGTAAATTAGGGGCAGCTGTAGTTGTTCAGGAAGTATCTGCTTATGCAGAAGTAAATGTACATAGGATTCATTAAGAGTAATGAAAGGGAACAACTTGAAAGGTTCTGGTAAAGTTCCCCCCCCCCCTTCTAGCAGAGGGACAACACTAGAATTAGTTTCCAAGGTGGAGGAGTTGTACTTTAGGATTGTTAAGAGCTTGGATCAGAAGGGACTCGTGGCACATATGGCAGACAGCAGTGAGTTGATGAGAGCCTTCCAGTGCAGAAATCCACACCATGCTTCGCAGGCATGCAGCGGTGCACAGAGTGGAAATCCTTCCTCAAAGAAAGTGATGAAGTTACAGTTTGAAAGCCACAGCTCTGCCAAACCTCGTTGCCCTCTACAGGAGAGGAGAGGCACACCTCAATCCAAGAGAGACGTGGAGGGGCTGGGGCCAGTGCAGAGGAGGGCAACGAAGCTGGGGAAGGGCCTAGGCTATAAATCTGAGCAACTGAAGGAGCTGGGGATGGTTAGTTTGGAAAAGAGGAGGCTGAAGGGAGACCTCATTGATCTCTACAACTACCTGAAAGGATGTTGTGGAGAGGCTGGTGTTGGTCTCTCCTCACAGGGAATTAGTGATGGAACAAGAGGAAATGGCCTCAAGCTGTGACTGGGTAGGTTTAGACTGGACACTAGGAAAAAATAAACTAACAAAAGTAGTAACATGTAAGTCTGTCCAGCATATTTGTTTTAGGCAAGCAGGACAATGTCAAAAGAAAAATAAATGGCAGAAAGATTTACTATGTAACTCTAGGAGATAATCTCTAACATGTATAAGATGGTATTTACATAATTCCACCAGGGAGGTAAAGAGTCTGTGTCAACCTTCCTCGGGGAAAAACAGAAGAGAGAGGGATACATACAAGGAAATTGACTTGAAAATCCCTTTCAGCCTCTTACTTCTTCCAAATAGAATTAACCAGGCTGGAAAAGACCTTCGAGATCATCAACTCCAACCTATCATCCAACGCTATCTAATCAACTAACCATGGCACCAAGCACCCCATCCAGTCTCTTCCAAAACACCTCCAGGGATGGTGACTCCACCACCTCCCTGGGCAGCACATTCCAATGGGCAATCACTCTTTCCATGAAGAACCTCTTCCTAACATCCAGCCTAAACCTCCCCTGGTGCAGCTTGAGACTGTGTCCTCTTATTCCAGTGCTGGTTGCCTGGGAGAAGAGACCAACCCCCACCGGGCTACAACCTCCCTTCAGGGAGTTGTAGACAGCAATAAGGTCTTCCCTGAGTCTCCCCTTTCCAAGCTAAGCAACCCCAGCTCCCTCAGCCTCTCCTCACAGGGCTGTGCTCCAAACCCCTCCCCAACTTTGTTGCCCTTCTCTGGACATGTTCCAGCGACTCAACATCTCTCCTAACCTGAGGGACCCAGAACTGGACACAGTGCTCAAGGCGTGGCCTAACCAGTGCTGAGCACAGGGCAGAATGACCTCCCTGCTCCTGCTGGCCACACTGTTCCTGACACCTTCTGGCAGAAAGGGTCCTGCAAGCATGTCACCCTATCTGGCCAGGTGATATAAGACTACAGAAGATATTGTGCCTTGCATATTCATAAGATGTATAGAATGCCAATGTGCCCCTGGACAGGCCAATCTTGCCTAGAGACAGATTATCCTTACCTCAAAAATTCAGAAACACCAGGAAAAGCACAAGAAGTTTTCCCTTTCTACCTGACAGCTGATTGCCATAACAGAACTGCATCTTCATCTCACTTGCATCCCTAGGCATAGACCTAAGGACCATGGAGCTGTGGAGCTTCATAAAGCAATTGCTGACCCAGATAGATTGAAGGATAGATCAAGAGGTGGAGGAGAGATATTGGAGCAGCAATCAAGTCTCTTCCTAGCTAGCCGGGGGGCCACCAGGCCCCCCGGCCTTTGTTGTCACCACCACCTCACCCAGTGTGCACCAGGGGTACTCACCAGTGATGAGAGGAGGATCCTCCAGCCCAGAAGGCTCAGCTTGGGGCTTCTGCCTTTCCTGCGGGGGATTAAAAGGAGGGGTGGATGGGGAGGGACAAATGGCCACAGCTGGGGTGGGAGGAGACTCCAACAAAGCCCAGGTGCTCTGGGATTTGAGGGGAAAAGGGGAAGGGAGGGACTTTAAGGGTGTCAGGTATGACAGAACTAGGGGGAATGGGAAAAATAAAGTAGAAATGGGTAGATTCAGATTAGATATTAGGGAGAAATTCCTCACCATGGAACAGTTTGTCCAGGGAGGTGGTGGACGCCCCATCCCTGGGAGTTTTTGTGGGCAGGCTGGATGTGCCACTGGGCAACCTGATCTAGTGTGAGGTGTCCCTGCCCATGGCAGGGGGGTTGGAACTGGATGATCCTTGAGGTCCCTTCCAACCCCGACAATTCTATGATTCTAAAACAATTTTGCAGTTTAGGCTGGATGGTAGGAAGAAATTTTTCACAGAAAGAGAGATTGGCCATTGGAATGGGCTGCCCAGGGAGGTGGTGGAGTCACCATCACTGGAGGTGTTTGAAAAGAGCTTGGATGAGGCACTTGGTGTCATGGTTTAGTTGATTAGATGGTGTTGGGTAATAGGTTGGACTTGATGATCTCAAAGGTCTTTTCCAACCTGGTTAATTCTGTGACTCAATATGTGTCCAACAGCTCTACTGGGAAAAGGACAGTGTTGCAAGAGACAATGTGCAACACAGGGCAGAGAAAATATTGGACTCCAAACTCTGGAGAAGCAGTATTTTGTAATTAGTGCAACCTCTGGTAGAGGAAAATTATTACAGAATTAACCAGGTTGGAAAAGACCTTTGACATCATTGAATCCAACCTATCACCCAACACCATCTAATCAACTAAACCATGGCACCAAGTGCCCCACCCATTCTCTTCTTAGACACTTCCAGTGACTCCATCACCACCCTGGGCAGCACATTCCAATGGCCAATCTCTCTTTCTGGCTATTAGGCTAATATCAAAGAAACACTGATTAGAGCTTTCAGACTGAAGATGGCCCCATGAAACCTGCTGTCACTGTAGACATCACTAAAGGTTCTGGGCATTGCTTGATTTTTGTACTAGTGATAAGCTGCTTTCCCTTGGGCAGTTAAACTACAAGTGTTTAAACAGGGGGTGGGGCTGGAGAGCTTTGAGGAGAATTTTTTTCTGTTGGGGAAGTGTGGCTGGAAAGCTGTCTGGCAGAAAGGGGCCTGGGGGGTTCTAATGGACAAGCAGCTGAATATGAGCCAGCAGTGTGCCCAGGTGGCCAAGAAAGCCAATGGCATCCTGGCTTGGATTAGAAATGCTGTGTCCAGCAGGAGTGGAGAGGTGATTGTCCCCTTGTACTCAGCTCTGGTGAGGCCACACATCGAGTATTGTGTCTAGTTTTGGGCACCTCAATACAGGAGAGATGTGGAGGTGCTGGAGCCAGTGCAGAGGAGGGCAGCAAAGCTGGGAAGGACCTGGAGAACAAATCTGATTAAGAGCAGCTGAAGGAGCTGGGGATGGCTAGTTTGGAAAAGAGGAGGCTGAGGGGAGACCTCATTGGTTTATACTACTACCTGAAAGGATGTTGTAGAGAGGCTGGTGCTGGTCTCTTCTCACAGGTAATTAGTGATAGAAAAGAGGGAATGGCCTCAAGCTGTGACTGGGTAGGCTTAGACTGGACATTAGGGGGAAAAAATTTCATGGCAAGAGTGGTCAGGCCTTGGAATGTGCTGCCCAGGGAGGTGGCTGAGTCCCCAAGCCTGGATGTGTTGAAAGGTGGTTTGGATGTGGTGCTTGGGGCTATGGTTTAGGGGTGATCCTTGTAGAGTAAGGTTCTGGGTTGGACTTGGTGATCCTGAGGGTCTTTTCCAACCTGTTTGAATGTTTCTGTGATTCTGTGATCTACAACACTCTAACCCTCAAGACCATCTCCATCTACCTAAACCTGACTGGAAATTACTGTCATAACAGAAGGAAAACAAAACAAAAAGCCAGACAATGCAAAGAATTTATGATTATTTTTTTCCTTGGGTGTTTTTTGTTTGTTTGCTTGCTTTGTTTTGGTGTTTGTTTTTTTTTGGGGGGGGGGGTTGAGATAAAATATGAGTTGCAACCAATAATTCTGGCTGGAAGCCACTGCAGATGTTTTATCTGTGCACAAGAAAGAACTCCCCACACCCCTACGCTGCCTTGATGTGTCCCAACCAGCACTG
The DNA here is from genome assembly GCA_015227895.2 of Colaptes auratus. NCBI lineage: Eukaryota > Metazoa > Chordata > Aves > Piciformes > Picidae > Colaptes > Colaptes auratus. The sequence goes on along the minus strand of CM037640.1, from coordinate 53,297,495 downwards.
GCAAACTGCAGAAACCACTTTGCTTTGAGACGTGAGCTAAAGATCTGCAGTTTCAGACAGGCTGCTCCACATTTGCTCTTCAACATCTTTATTGATGATCTGGATGAGGGCATCGAGTCCATCATCAGTAAATTTGCAGATGACACCAAGCTGGGGGCAGGAGTTGATCTGCTGGAGGGCAGAGAGGCTTTGCAGAGGGACCTCGACAGGCTGGACAGATGGGCAGAGTCCAAGGGCATGAGATTGAACACATCCAAGTGCCGGGTTCTGCACATTGGCCACAACAACCCCATGCAGTGCTACAGGCTGGGGTCAGAGTGGCTGGAGAGCAGCCAGGCAGAGAGGGACCTGGGGGTGCTGGTTGATGGGAGGCTGAACATGAGCCTGCAGTGTGCCCAGGCAGCCAAGAGGCCAATGGCATCCTGGCCTGCATCAGGAACAGTGTGGCCAGCAGGAGCAGGGAGGTCATTCTGCCCCTGTACACTGCACTGGTTAGGCCACACCTTGAGTCCTGTGTCCAGTTCTGGGCCTCTCAGTTTAGGAAGGATGCTGACTTGCTGGAACGTGTCCAGAGAAGGGCCACAAAGTTGGTGAGGGGTTTGGAACACAAGCCCTATGAGGAGAGACTGAGGGAGCTGGGGTTGCTTAGCCTGAAAGGAGGAGACTCAGGGGTGACCTTATTGCTCTCTCCAACTACCTGAAGGGAGGTTGTAGCCAGGCAGAGATCGGTCTCTTCTCCCAGGTAGCCAGCACCAGAACAAGAGGACACAGTCTCAGACTGTGCCAGGGGAGGTTTAGCCTGGAGGTTAGGAAGAAGTTCTATACAGAGAGAGTGATTGCCCATTGGAATGGTCTCCCCCAGGAGGTGGTGGAGTCACCATCTTGGAGGTGTTCAGGAGGAGACTTGATGGGGTGCTTGGTGCCATGGTCTAGCTGATTAGGTGGGTTGGACTGGTCGATAGTTTGGACGCGATGATCTTGAAGGTCTCTTCCAACCTGGTTTGGTCTGATCTATTCTATTCTATTCTATTCTATTCTATTCTATTCTATTCTATTCTATTCTATTCTATTCTATTCTATTCTATTCTATTCTATCCTATCCTATCCTATCCTAATTCTATTCTATTTGTTTGTTTTGTTTAGGTGAACCTGACATTGAGGTTGTTTCCCGTTACCTTCAGAGAATGAAGAGAGTTTACCCAGCAGTTGAAGGTCGAATAAAGTTTTCTTCCGGAAGTCTCCTTGAAGCAAGTCTTGCCCTGATTTCTGTACTGTTCACTGTAACAATCTTGCACACTTGATTTGTTTGTTTTTTTTTTTACTCACAATGGTTTTGTTTGGAGGCAGGCAGGAGGATGATGAGGGGAAAAGAGAACTGTTCCTTTCTCTTAAACCTTTAAATGAAGGGGTTAGGTTTCTGCTTGTCACTGGTAAAGAGCACAAGCAATTGGCTTTAATTTAGCAGAACCCCCTTGAAGCTCTGCTGTGCAGCATGAGCAGGCAGGACTCATGACATTCTGAGTGTAAATCAGCAGCTACCTGCAATTCAGCTGGAGGCTGCAAGCAGTGAATTTCCAGTGCTCCATCACTAAAAAAATCATTGACCCCAAATAGAGCATTTTTAGCTCGGCAGATTCCCTCAGCTTCTTCAGAGGGTTGGTTAAAAATCTGGTTCCAGTAATGTGAGCAAGCTTCTAGAATTGGATTTATTCTAGGTTTATACAGCTTTCTTTGATCCCCACCCAGGGTTAAAGCTTTCCATCCCATAATTCTACTTTCCTTCTAGTCATATTCACCACACCTACATCCAAACCTGAAAGACCTGGATTAAACTTGGTGTCATTAAAAACATCAGAGCCATCTACATGCAGTCGACAACAACAAAAAGGTTCTCCATTTTACTTCTGAAGTTGCAACACCTCACTTGTGTTTTCCATTAATAAAGGATGCAATGAAAGCTTGGTTTGATTTTGATCACTCCTACCAAATTCAGCATGTGTGCGTCATACAACCACAATGATTGCTTTATATAGAATCATAGAATTGTCAGGGTTGGAAGGGACCTCAAGGATCATTCAGTTCCAACCCCCATGATGTGGCCAGGGACACCTCACACTAGATCAGGTTGCTCACAGCCACATCCAGCCTGGGATGAGGCTTCCACCACCTCCCTGGGCAACCTGTTCCAGTGTCTCACCACCCTCATGGGGAAGAACTTCTTAACATCCAATCTGAATCTACCCATTCCTAGTTTTGTTCCATTCCCCCTAGTCCTATCACTCCCTGACACCCTAAAAAGTCCCTCCCCAGCTTTCTTGTAGCCCCCTTCAGAAACTGGAAGGCCATAAGATGGTCTCCTTGGAGCCTTCTCTTCTCCAGACTGAACAGCCCCAACTCCCTCAGTCTGTTGTCATGGGAGAGGAGCTCCAGCCCTCTGATCATCCTCATGGCCGTTCTCTGGATACATTCCAGCACATCCAGATCCTTCCTGTAATAGGGGCTCCAGAACTGGACATAGTACTTCAGGCGGGGTCTCACCAGAGTGGAATAGAGGGGGAGAATCACCTCCCTCAAGCTCATGGCTACACTTCTCTTGATGCAGCCCAGAATGTGATTGGCTTTCCAGGCTGCAAATGCACCTTGATGGCTCATGTTGAGCTTCGCATCTACCAGCACCCCCAAGTCCTTTTCTTCAGGGCTGCTCTCAAGGCAGTCCCTGCCCAGCCAAATCGGTGCTTGGGATTGCCCTGACCCGGATGCAGGACCTTGCCCTTTGTCTTGTTGAACCTCATGAGGCTGGCTCAATATGCTCACTTTTTACCCCCTTTTTCCAAAAGACCAAAGCCCAGGGCTCCTGATCACTGCTGTCTGAGAACTGCTGATACGGGCAAGGGTGGATACACACAGTGACTCCTGCGGCAACCTTTGGAAGTTGTCCAGCCAGTGGGGCTTTTTACAGCACAACCTGGCTTCATGGCAAGTGTGCTCATAGCCCTAAAGCCTGTCTCTTGTTCTGCAAAGCTGTGTTGGGAAGGTAGGTACCTGCAAAAAGAGGTTAATGAGCATGAAACCAGAGATCAGATGAAATGCTAAGTGCACATTTCCGAGGCACTACCCAGAAGTGATTGCTTATAAATGAGTGCAAATGATGACTATTTTTTCCCAAGATGATTCACATTTGGAGTTTTGACATCAGGGTGTTTCCATGCTGTTTATTGCTGAACTAAACTCAAGGGAATCCACGGGAGGGCTATGAAGATGATTGAGGGACCGGAGCACTGCCTTATGGGGAGAGGCTGAGAGCCCCTGGGGCTGTTTAGTCTGGAGAAGAGAAGACTGAGAAGGGATTTAAGAAGTGTTTATGACTATCTGAGGGCTGGGTGTCAGGAGGGCGAGTACAGGGCAGCACAGACCTCCCTGCTCCTGCTGGCCACACTATTTCTGATACAGGCCAGGATGCCAGTGGCCTTCTTGGCCACCTGGGCACACTGCTGGCTCATGTTCAGCCTACTACCAACCAGGACCCCCTGGTCCCACTCTGCCTGGCCGCTCTCCAGCCACTCTGACCCCAGCCTGTAGCACAGCATGGGGTTGTTGTGGCCAATGTGTAGAACACAGCACTTAAATATGTTAAATCTCATGCCCTTGGACACTGCCCATCTGTCCAGCCTGTCAAGGTCCCTCTGCAGAGCTCTCCTACCCTCCAGCAGATCAACACCTGCCCCCAATTTGGTGTCATCTGCAAATTCACTGATGATGGACTCAATCCCCTCATCCAGACCATCAATAAAGATATTAAACAGGAAGATAACAGCAATTTTCTCTTTTATCAAAGGATACATTGGCTGATCTCCCAGCTGTCTTACTGTATGTCTTCCTTGTTACAGGTTAGGGGAAATCAGGAGTTCATTGGTATAACCACAAAGAAAACTCCTCCAGAGACTAAAGAGACCCAAGGGGAGAGGCAGCTTGTCCCAGGATATCATAATCTGTTATTCTGTTCCATTTTCCTGTATTTCCCTATTTAAGGGAGTGTACAAAGATCTCTCTTCTCTCCATCTCGGGACGTGTGTGCTGTTATGGTTTGTGGGGGAGAGGCTTTATCCTGGCCTTGGCTGGCAACAGATTTCCAGCTACACTGCAGGGCCTGTTGAAGCCTGTGGTAGATCTGGGTCTTGAGGTGGGTGGGTAGTTTGGCTGCTCTTGGACCTGCTGAGGCTGAGTGGGGAGGAGGTTTCTGGAATGCTCTGGAAGGTTTTGGGCTGGTAGGCCCAGGTGAAGAACTGAGCCTAATTTGTGAATGTACTCCTTTTGCCTGAATGCCTTTGGTGTATATTTGTAAATTGAACTTCCATTGAAACTTCCAATCCAGTGTGGAGCATTTTTCTTTTACTCTCTGGGAAGGGACAGAATATCCCCTGTACCCAGCACTGGTTAGGCCACACCTTGAGTCCTGTGTCCAGTTCTGGGCCCCTCAGTTTAAGAAGGACATTGAGACTCTTGAACATGTCCAGAGAAGGGCAACGAGGCTGCGGAGAGGCCTTGAGCACAAGCCCTATGAGGGAGCTGGGGTTGTTTAGCCTGGAGAAGAGGAGGCTCAAGGGAGACCTTATTGCTGTCTACAACTACCTGAAGGGAAGTTGTAGCCAGGGAGGGTTGGTCTCTTCTCCCAGGCAACCAGCACCAGAACAGGAGGACACATCTCAAGCTGCAAGTGAGGAGAAAGTTCTTCACAGAGAGAGTTGTGAGCCATTGGAATGTGCTGCCCAGGGAGGTGGTGGAGTCACCACCCCTGGAGGTGTTCAAGAGGGGATTGGATGTGGCACTTGAAGCCCTGGTTTAGTAGTCATGAGGTGTTGGGTGACAGGTTGGACTTGATGATCTTTGAGGTCTCTTCCAACCTTATTGATTCTATGATTCTATGACTCTGTGATCTTTTTTTGTCCTTTTGGCCTGGGCAGCTCGTGGCTCAAACCTAGGACACCTCCTGAAATTTGATATCAATTTGATAGCAGCTAAACTTTAGCATGTAAAGTACAGCTCTGTTATTTACTTGCAACTGGTATTAAATTTTAATGTCTTTATTGCATAAAGATTTTCTTTTAAATTATTATTATTATTTTATTATTTTTTTTTAGAACTTAGATTTTTATGCTATTTACAAGGAAATATACACTGCAAGGGCAAAATGTCACATTTCCATTACAATAGTGCACAGCAGATGTTTGCTACTGGGTGTCCTGCGAGATCCCTGCGTTCACATCCAACCTGAGACAGAGCTGGCTTCCTTTGGACCCTGCTAAGGAGTAAGGAGAAAGAAAACAAGTTAGTAAGTTTGAAAATGCATGTTTACACAGAAATGACTGAACTGAGCTGTACTGGCGAATGGCAGTTGAAAACATCCCCTCAAAAGCAATGTTAAGAGAAAGGAATGCTGCTTTCCGGGTTTAGTAGAATAGAATAAGAATAGAATAGAGTAGAGTAGAGTAGAGTAGAGTAGAGTAGAGAAGAGTAGAATAGAATAGAATAGAGTAGAATAGAATAGAGTAGAGAATAGAATAGAATAGAATAGAATAGAATAGAATAGAATAGAATAGAATAGACCAAACCAGGTTGGAAGAGCTTGAGATCATCAAGTCCAACCTATCATCCAACACCACCTAATCAACTAAACCATGCACCCAAGCACCCCATCCAGTCTCTTCTTAAACACTTCCAGTGATGGTGACTCCACCACCTCCCTGGGCAGCACATTCCAATGGCCAATCATTCTTTCTGGAAGAACTTCTTCCTAACACCCAGCCTAAACCTCCCCTGGCACAGCCTGAGACTGTGTCCTCTTGTTCTGGTGCTGGTTGCCTGGGAAAAGAGACCAACCCCCACATGGCTACAACCTCCCTTCAGGTAGTTGTAGAGAGCAATAAGGTCACCCCTGAGTCTCCTCTTCTCCAGGCTAAGCAACCCCAGCTCCCTCAGCCTCTCCTCATAGGGCTTGTCTTCCAAACCCCTCACCAACTTTGTTGCCCTTCTCTGGACACACTCCAACAAGTCAACATCCTTCCTAAACTGATGCACCAGTGACCAGGCCCACTAGCAGCTCGAAGCATTCTGCAGCTCTTGAAGAGAGTGAGCACATACCTTACTCAGCTCTGGAAAGAGTTCTTGAATCCCAATGTCCAGCAGAACATAAGTTAACTGAAAAGAAATAAAGAAAAATCAAGAATGCTCCAAGGCTGCACTACTGCTTTTTATTTTTAACTCTGAATTCAGACTCACTCCTCTGCTACAGCCATACAGACAGGAAATTCTGTGCCAAAAGGCCAAGCTTCTCACATGCTATGAGTTACCTGTTTGTTGAGCACTGGTTGCTGCATCCCATCAAACAGAAGCCTGATGCCTTCATATTTAGCCTCTTCCCCAATGCACTTGCCTATTGAATCTAGACCAGATCCCAAAAGCAAATACACAAGTTAGTAGGAAGCACTGCAAGGATGGGGTTACAGAACTCCAGCAATTGAAAAGAGTTTTAATTAAATAGAGTTTGAATTTTATGCACCTAAAGTGTTAAATGAAAAAACAAACACTCCTTTGGTTCCCCTTTTTATCCTCCCTTTCCTCCAGGGCTGCACATTGAAGTAATTCTTACACTTTTTATAGTTTAAATGAATCATCCTAATGCATTGTTTAATAAACCTCAACCTGAAATGGTTTAATTACTTTCTGAATAGCCTAGCAAATGGGCCCCTCCTCATTAGTTTGTACAACATAAGGAGAGCTCAGATTTATCTTCTGCCTCCACAGTGGGCCTCTTTTAACCCACTTTTCATCTGGATAAAACACAAACCACAGGAACATTCTAAAGGCTAAGAAATTACGGTATTTAAGTACACTGGTAAAGGTCTTCATTGCCACCACATCTTTATTAATCTCTCCAGCTTCAGCTGCTGAAGTCAGCAACACTTCAGCGATACAAAACTGAACTGCTGAGTTTCTACACCTAGTAGCAGTGTTTTTGGTCATAGAATGCAGAATTAACCAGGTTGGAAAAGACCTTTGAGATCAGCAAGTCCAACCTATCACCCAATACCATCTCATCAACTAAACCATGGCACCAAGTGCCCCCCCATCCAGTCTCTTCTTAAACACCTCCAGTGATGGTGACTCCACCACCTCCCTGGGCAGCACATTCCAATGGCCAATCTCTCTTTCTGTGAAGAACTTTCTCCTCACCTCCAGCCTAAACCTCCCCTGCTGCAGCCTGAGATTGTGTCCTCTTGTTCTGGTGGTGGTCACGTGAGAGAAGAGACTAACTCCTACCTGGCTACAACCTCCTTTCAGGTAGTTGTAGACAGCAAGAAGGTCTCCCCTGAGCCTCCTCTTCTCCAGGGTAAGCAACCCCAGCTCCCTCAGCCTCTCCTCACAGGGCTGTGCTCCAAACCCCTCCCCAGCTTTATTGCCCTTCTCTGGACACTAAGTGCCTCATCCAGTCCCTTCTTAAACACCTCCAGTGATGGTGACTCCACCACCTCCCTGGGCAGCACATTCCAATGGCCAGTCACTCTTTCTTCTTAACATCCAGCCTAAACCTTCCTTGGTGCAGCTTGAGACTGTGTCCTCTTGTTCAACTTAAACTTCAGCAGAGGATGTATTATTTGATTTGGAAAACTGATGTGGCTGTACTTGGGTTATGCATGTGTTTGAACACTCCTAGAGTGAGAGTGTCAAGGAACACAGAACCTGGAATGTATCTCATCATTTCTTCAAAGGTCTGCTTTGCTCGCTTCTGTTTGTCCCTGGAGCGATCGCGGCTCGGTGTTCTCACAGAACACAGCATCTGTGGGGAAGACACAGCAGGAGAAAACACTCTTAGACAGCTATGCATGCTATGCTTAATGGAACAAAACCAGAGAGTGATAGGACCAGGGGGAATGGAAAAAAACTAGAAATGGGTACATTCAGATTGGGTGTTAGGATGAAGTTCTTCCCCGTGAGGGTGGTGAGAGAGTTCCAACTCCCCCTGACATGGGCAGGGACACTTCACACTAGATCAGGTTGCCCAGAGCTGCATCCAGCCTGGCCTTAAAAATATCCAGGGATGGAGCTTCCACCACCTCTCTGGGCAACCTGTTCCAATGTCTCACCACCCTTATGGGGAAGAACATAGTATCATAGTATCAGACAGGGTTGGAAGGGACCACAAGGATCATCTAGTTCCAACCCCCCTGCCATGGGCAGGGACACCCCACACTAGATCAGGCTGGCCAGAGCCTCATCCAGCCTGGGCTTAAACACTTCCAGGGACGGGGCCTCAACCACCTCCCTGGACAACCCATTCCAGGGCTTCACCACTCGCATGGGGAAGAACTTCCTCCTCACGTCCAGCCTGAATCTCCCCACCTCCAGCTTCATTCCATTCCCCCTAGTCCTATCCCTACCTGATAGCCTGAGAAGTCCCTCCCCAGCCTTCTTGTAGGCCCCCTTCAGATACTGGAAGGCCACAATGAGGTCACCTTGGAGCCTTCTCTTCCCCAGACTGAATAGCCCCAACTCTTTCACTCTGTCCTCATAGGAGAGGTACTCCAGCCTTCTGATCATCCTTATGGTCCTTCTCTGGACACCTTCCAGCACGTCCATATCCCTCTTGTAATAGGGGCTCCAGAACTGGAGGCAGTACTCCAGGTGGGGTCTCACCAGGGCTGAGTAGAGGGGGAGAATCACCTCCCTTGACCTGCTGGCCACACTTCTCTTGATGCAGTCCTCCCCTCCTCTAGCTTGGATTAATTTCCCTCTAGTCCTATCACTACCCAACAGGTCCTCTTGGATTTTAAAGCCCCATTAGCTGTAGTCCTGCATTGCAAAGTTTGGTGCCCAGAAACTTAACAGAAGCGATTTCCAATCCCAGACTAAGGCAGTATTTTCACATCAAAAATGTAGCTTTTACTAACCTCTCAGGAGCGTTATCAGAGAAACCAAACGGTGCTCCTCAAAGAGCTGTTCTAATTTACAATGCAAATAGTAATCTGTGTACAGTTCCAATGTGTTCTTCAAGAGAATCCTTCCTCCCATCAAGAAGTGATGCAGCCAGTCAGGAATGCGGAACACCACCCTACCTGCAAAGATGCAGCGACACAGGTTCATAAGGTTCTCCATAGGATAAAGGAGTCACTTATTCCAAAGGAAAGATTGCAAAAGAGCAAAGAAGTGGGAAAAGATTCTCCACTGCTCTCCAGACTGCTTATCAAAACCTCCTCTTAACTATTTTCACAGAATGTTAGGGCTGGAAGGGACCTCAAAAGGTCATCCAGTCCAACCCCCCTGCCAGAGCAGGTCACCTAGGGCAGGCCACACAGGAATGCATCCAGGAGGGTCTTGAATATCTCCAGAGAAGGAGACTCCACAACAGCCCTGGGCAGCCTGTTTCAGTGTTCTGTCACCCTCACAGGGAAAACATTTTTCCTCATGCTTCCATGGAACTTCCTATGCCTCAACTTCCACCCATTGCCCCTTGTCCTCTCACTGGGCATCACCGAGCAGAGCCTGGCTCCATCCTCATGGCACTCACCCTGCACATCTTTACAAACATGAATGAGCTCACCTCTCAGTCTCCTCTTCTCTAAGCTAAAGAGCCCTCAGGTCCCTCAGTCTCTCCTCATAAGGAAGATGTTCCAATCCCTTAATCACCATTGTGACTCTGCACTGGACTCTCAAGCAGTTCCCTGAGATCCTTCTTGAACTGAGGGGCCCAGAACTGGACACAATATTCCAGATGCAGCCTCACCCGGGCAGAGCAGATGGAGAGGAGAACCTCTCTGACCTACTAACCACAGCCCTTCTAACACGCCCCAGAATGGCATCAGCCTTCTTGGCCACTAGAGCACATTGCTGGCTCATGGTCAACCTCCCATCCACTACAAGTTTCCATCCACTAGATCTCATAACGTAGTTCTCAGAATGTAGAATCTAGGCACATCTGAGAAAAACTAAGGGACTTACTCCTGCAAGTTCATACTCTGAGATGCAGAAAAGAAGAGATATAACAACACAAGTGAGCAACAATGAAAGGGAAATAATGAAAGATAAATAATGAAAGAGCAGTTAGGTCCTTTAGAGCATGACTGTGCTCCTAAGGTGTACACTGTTAAGCTAGCAAGTACCGAACGAGACACGGAACAACAGCATGTTATTTCTTACCTAAAGCACCTGAGCTTCCTATTTGGCATGAAGTGTAAGAACAGTTAAGACCAAAGTGCAAGAATAATTAAGATAAATCACTTCTTACCAACATACATTAGGTAGTCATAGACTCCTTCTACAGTCATCACTTCCATGAAGTAGTTCTGGTTTTGTCGCCTTTCTGCGTTCTCAGACCGGTTTGCATTGTTCTTGAATAAGTCATTGAAAAGCTAGGAATAACAAGTGGAATACTTAAACATACTGCATTCACAGGCACTCAAAGATCTGGTTTGGTGGTTTGCTTATTTTATTTTCTATTTTTTGGTGTGGCAGTATTTCCATGGCTGGTTTGCTGGGGCTTTTTTTATATATATTGTAAGTGGCCTCTTTTAATTTTCAGTGCTTTTGAAGGACTGATCACTTTCCCATTAAGTGTATTAAAGAAAAACAAAAAAAACCAACCACAAATCAACCAGCAAACTTCTCCTTACAGCAAAACCTTAACAAACCTTTGTAAGTTACCAGCGCTGGGATTTTCTCCATTTACTGTGCTGCTTCTGGGACCTGGGGGCACTGGTTGATAGCAGGATGAACGTGAGCCAGCAGTGTGCCCAGGTGGCCAAGAGGGCCAATGGCATCCTAGTCTGGATCAGGAACAGTGTGGCCAGCAGGAGCAAGGAAGTCATTCTGCCCTGTACTCAGCACTGGTTAGGCCACACCTTGTGTCCTGTGTCCAGTTGGACTTGATGATCTTTGAGGTCTCTTCCAACCTTGATGATTCTGTGATTCAGTTCTGGGCCCCTCAGTTTAGGAAAGATGTTGTGTTGCTGGAACATGTCCAGAGAAGGGCAACAAAGCTGGGGAGGGGTTTGGAGCACAAGCCCTATGAGGAGAGGCTGAGGGAGATGGGCTTGCTTAGCCTGGAGAAGAGGAGGCTCAGAGGAGACCTTATTGCTCTCTACAACTACCTGAAGGGAGGTTGTAGCCAGGTGGGGGTTGGTCTCTTCTCCCAGGCAACCAGCACCAGAACAAGAGGACACAGTCTCAGGCTGCACCAGGGCAGGTTTAGGCTGGATGCTAGGAAGAAGTTCTTCCCAGAAAGAGAGATTGGACATTGGAATGGGCTGCCCAGGAAGGTGGCAGAGTCACCATCACTGGAGGTCTTGAGGAAGAGACTTGGTGGGGTGCTTGGTGCCATGGTTTAGTTGATGAGATGGTGTTGGATGATAGGTTGAACTCAATGATCTCAAAGGTCTCTTCCAACCTGGTCTATTCTATTCTATTCTATTCTATTCTATTCTATTCTATTCTATTCTATTCTATTCTATTCTATTCTATTCTATTCTATTCTATTCCTTACTCCTTCATCCTATTTTCCAAGTGTTCCACTCTCCCTATCCTCCCTTTTTCTGACCTTTTATTATTCCAGAAAACATGTAATAATTACCTCCCCAAAAGGTCTCCCCTCCATCACCTAGACACACATCCTTCCACCCCTCCCCAAGCCCCTCCAGGTCTGTAGGCTCCAGCAGCTGGCGAGAGGAGGAGTTGTCAGAGTCTTGAGGCCCTCCACATTTGACTTTATGTAGTGATCACCATTAACAGTTTATTTTAAACTATCTTATCCCCCAAATGGTTGATCTAAAGATTAGGAAGAATTTATACAAAATCCTGCTGTATTATGAAAGGAAAGTTCAAAAGTTTACACAAAGCTTCTGAAAAGGAAAAAAAAAAAAAAAAAAAAAAAAAAGGAAAACACTCCCAGAACTCCCAGAACCGAATGCAAGGTCTTGCATCTGGGTCAGGGCAATGCCAAGCACCAATGCAGGCTGTGCAGTGACTGCCTTGAGAGCAGCCCTGAAGAAAAGGACTTGGGGGTGCTGGTGGATGAGAAGCTCAACATGAGCCATCAAGGTGCACTTGCAGCCCAGAAAGCCAACCAGAGCCTGGGCTGCATCAAGAGAAATGTGGCCAGCAGGTCAAGGAAGGTGATTCTCCCCCTCTACTCAGCTGTGGTGAGACCCCAGCTGGAGTACTGTGTCCAGTTCTGGAGCCTCTATTACAGGAAGGATCTGAAGGTGCTGGAGCGTGTCCAGCGAAGGGCCACAAGGATGAGCAGAGGGCTGGAGCACCTCTGCTATGAGGACAGACTGAGAGAGTTGGGGCTGTTCAGTCTGGAGAAGAGAAGGCTCCAAGGAGACCTCACTGTGGCCTTCCAGTATCTGAAGGGGGCCTACAAGAAGGCTGGGGAAGGACTTTTTAGGGTGTCAGGTAGTGATAGGACTGGGGGAAATGGAACAAAACTAGCAATGGGTAGATTGAGATTGGATGTTAGGAAGAAGTTCTTCCCCATGAGGGTGGTGAGACAGTGGAATAGGTTGCCCAGGGAGGTGGTGGAAGCCTCATCCCCAGAGGTTTTTGCAGCCAGGCTGGATGTGGCTGTGAGCAATCTGCTGTAGTGTGAGGTGTCCCTGCCCATGTCAGGGGAGTTGGAACTAGATGATCTTTGAGGTCCCTTCCAACCTTAACAATTCTGTGATTCTAACTAGAAGCAAATACAAACCTAGTTATAGTGTTACCTAGGTTGAGATGATTGCTAGTGACGAAGAGAAGAGAAGAGAAGAGAAGAGAAGAGAAGAGAAGAGAAGAGAAGAGAAGAGAAGAGAAGAGGAAGAGAAAGAGAAGAGAAGAGAAGAGAAGAGAGAAGAGAGAGAGAAAAGAGAAAGAGAAGAGAAGAGAAGAGAAAAGAAGAGAAGAGAAGAGAGAGAAGAAAAGAAAAGAAAAGAAAAGAAAAGAAAAGAAAAGAAAAGAAAAGAAAAGAAAAGAAAAGAAAAGAAAAGAAAAGAAAAGGTTCCCAATCACAAGCAGCTCTGAATCGTGCAAGCCTCTTTAACAGAATGCTTTGCACTCTTAGGAAAAATGACATCAGGAAATTTGGCAAGACTCAGGTTTTGACTTGCACTTAATCTCTCTCTTTTGTTAAGTGCCAAAACACTGCCCTTATCTTCACAGAGTTCACTCAGATTAAACACCACAAAGTCATTCCACAGATTACACCAAAGAGCAAACATGGTTAATGCCCTGGTGGATGCCTGGCGTCCAGGAAGGTAACAGCCCCAGAGAGAACACGTCGTTATTCACGCCTACTGTATGAATGTGCCCTTGGTATGTTGTTTAAAAACCCTTCTGTAAACTGAAGTCTATAACCTCCTCAGTGCTGCAATCAGGACACTGGGAAAACCTTAACTGAATTATTGTAACTTAAACAAGAACCTCATTTGTTTCTTGGAGGCATCCCACGGCTTGACTGAGCGAGCTCAAAGCAGCCCATTGTGCAGCGCAGATAAGGTTTCAGAGGAGTGTGCAGAGGCCAAACTCAATGATTAGCAGCAGTTTAGTAGGTGAGCTACTGCAAGAAAAGAAATCAATATAAAGAAGTCAAACGTGAAGGCTGTTTTAGGGCAAAGCTTTTTGACTCCCAAAGGTTACTCTGCCTTTCAGCTCTATTTTTTGCATGTTGGATGTACCTCTGCAGATGGCTTATCTGTCTTGCACCTTAAATATCACACAGGATCACAGGATGTTACACACAGGATCCAGAGATCATCAAGTCCAATCCCCTGCCAAAGCAGGATCACCCAGGGCAGCTCACACAGTAAGGCATCCAGATGGGTCTCCAGAGGAGACTCCACAAACATTCTGGGCGGCCTGTTCCAGTGCTCTGTGACCCTCACAGTGAAGAAGTTCCTCCTCATGTTGAGGTGGAACTTCTTGGCTTATGCCCCTTGTCCTATCACAGGACACCACTGAAAAGAGACTAGCACCTTCTTAACATCTGCCCTTCAGGCATTTAAATTCTCCTCTCAGTCTTTGCCAGACTAAACAGCCCCAGGTCTCTCAGCCCTTCTTCATAAGGTTTCACTCTCTTAATCATCCTTGCAGCCCTCCATTGGACACTCTGTTGTATATCCCTGTCCCTCCTTAACTGGGGAACGTAGAACTGGACACAATACTCCAGATGTGGTCTTACTGGGGCAGAGTAGGGGACTAGGAGAACCTCCCTTGGCCTGCTGGCCACACTCTTCTTAATGCACCACAGGGAATAATGGTTCCTTGATCACTGTCAAGTTTTTATAGAATCACAGAATCAATAAGATTGGAAAAGACCTCAAGGATCCTCAAGTCCAACCTGTCACCCAAGACCTCATGACTACTAAGCCATAGCTTCAAGTGCCACATCCAATCCCTTTTTGAACACCTCCAGGGACAGTGACTCCACCACCTCCCTGGGCAGCCCATTCCAATGGCTAACGACTCTCTCAGTGAAGAACTTCCTCCTCACCACTTCCCCTGGCGCAGCTTGAGACTGTGTCCTCTTGTTCTGGTGCTGGTTCTAAGCTTTGAAAGCTTAGACACTTGCACATGGCATTTCAGAAAGCAACAGCATGCCAAAGCTGGGGAGCCAATGAGCAGTGTTTATGCAGGACACAGACTGCCCTATTCCAGTGCAAGCCTGCATTCTGCAGTCATTGGCAATGCACATCTGCGGGGTGCAGCAGCCATAACACCGTGGCATTAACATCTCTGCTCAGGAGGTGTTTTTCACTCCCCAAGAATTTAGCTCAGAGGAAAGCCAAGTGAAAACCACACAAATGGACATCCAATACAAAAGTTAAGACTATATTCACAGCTTAGGTAAGCTCAGGAGCTTGTCTGCAATGTTGCTGTGCATGTTAATATTTTGAGATGCCACAGAATCACAGAATGGTCTGGGTTGGAAGGGACCTCCAAAGGACGTCTAGCCCAACCCCCCCTGCAGTCCACAGGGGCATCCTCAAGTAGATCAGGTTGCCCAGAGCCCTGTTGAGCCTCACCTTGAATACCTCCAGGGATGGGGCCCCAACCACCTCCCTGGGTAACCTGTGATATAATGTAATTAGACTACAATAATGAAAGGACAAGCAAGGCAAACTCTCATGAGCATTATTCCTATCTCTAGGATTAAACAGTAACTGCAATTATAAACATGAAAGATTCTCAGTAGGC
Organism: Colaptes auratus; assembly: GCA_015227895.2. Classification (NCBI taxonomy): domain Eukaryota; kingdom Metazoa; phylum Chordata; class Aves; order Piciformes; family Picidae; genus Colaptes; species Colaptes auratus. Next base: position 53,282,276 of record CM037640.1, on the reverse strand, counting down.
TCTCAGTGAGGAAATTCCATGGATTGGTTAAGTACCAGTACTTGGCTGGTCAAGGCAAGCTCCTGAAGCAAATTAAAGATAAAAGGATTGTACCAAGACCAAAGTAACCCCTGCTATAACTGGCTGTCTGTACCTTGGAGGGAAAAGCTACCAAGCGTGAATGCTTACATAAAATGTCTGATGGGAAAGCCACAGTTACTCAATGTTCAGTGAGTGCATATGCAAATATGTGCCCATACATAGGTGTGAAGTTTATAAAAGCATTACCATGATCATCCACAGCCAGAGGGAGGAACCTCTCCAACATTATTCCTGCTAATTTCCAAAGACTACAACAGCAAAATGGGGAGAAAGAATACATGGAGTGTCTGAACCACATCAGTTGTCTGTTGAAAAGCAGCCCTGCCTTCCTCCTGGCTAACTGTGCACAAACATGCACTGCACTGTTGGTGTTCCAGGAGCAGCTCCTGTTGCTGTTGGCAGGTCACCACAAGCCAGCAGAACACTGCTTTTGTAGGAGTACTTTGCAGAGTGTGCATCAGGTGAGAAGTCCTGACCTATGGAGGTTCAGAAGATGCAGAGCTGCTTACAGACTGTCAGAACCAAAACAGAGCTGGGAAAGCCAGGAATCCTCTTGGTGCCTTTGCAGGGTGGGCTTTTTTGTCCACTTGTTTGTGTTACCAAGGGAGGTGGGTAACTCAATCTAATCTGGCACAGACCCATAGAACCATTATTGTTTGGGATGGAAGAGACCTCCAAGATCAGCGAGTCCAACCTTCAACCCCAGCACCACCATGGCCATTAAACCATGTCCCCAAGTGCCACGTCCACACATCTCTTGAACACCTCCAGGGATGGTGACTCTAAAACCTCCCTGGGCAGCCTGTCCTAATGCCTGGCTTGGAAGCCCTTGTGGGGTAGACGTGGTCTGGAGTGCTGGTGGGTCTGCTGAAGGTCCTTGAGGAGCAGGGGTGAGTATGGTGGTTCTGAGTCACCCCCATTGAGTCACCATCCCTGAAGGTATCCAAAAGACACGTGGAAGTGGGGCTGAGGGGTGTGGTCCTCTTCAGGAGCTGATTCTAGATCACCACCATAGCACCCCTTCTCTCCCTGCCCTCACACACCTTCTCCATTAGCACGGGCATCTGTTGACCACACAAGCTCCAAACAGGACCTCCAGTTTGGGTGTGAGAGCATGGTGAACAGCCTCCTGCTCTCACCTTCAAACTGAGCCATGCCTTTGGGCTTTCAGGTGAGAGGGGACCCAGGCAGCTGCAGTGGTGGCCTCTTCTTCACTCTGTAGATGTGTTTCTGGTGAGGAACCTGGGATCTCCTGGTGGTTTAAGCCCCATCTTGACAATTTCACAGAATATACCTGGTTGGAAGAGACCTCAAAGATCATCCAGTCCAACCCTTGACCCAAGACTGAAGGGTCAACACTAAACTGTGTGTCTAAGGATATAATCCAATTGCTACTGGCTGTAGGAAGGTTGACTACTCATCTTCACCAGGCATTTTTAACTAGAAATGCCTCCACTAATACTTAAAACATCCACACATGCACCAGGAATATTCAAAAGGAGGCTGCATGCAGAAAATCTTTCACAGAAGTAAGCACATTTCTGCTTGAACTCAAGCTTTCATCTGCCCTGACAGGCTTTCAGGCATTTCCTATTCAGCCTGCTGATCAAGAGGTAGCCTGAACATGTACCCTGCTGATGGGAACAAAGCTGGCAGCACATGCACCAGGGAATGTGCACTGTACACTCAGCAGATTCCAACATGTTGATACCAGAATAAATAGATCTGTGTCAGACAAGGTGTAAGGGAATGCTGGGGCAATACAGGCATTAGCTGGAAGTCAACTCCAGCATTCACCAGGAAAACTTCTGTGATGAAGAACTTTCTTGCTGCAGGGCAATGTGCTCTCCTCACAGATGGGCACTCAGAAAGTGCCAGCATTCCCTCTCTTCAGCTGCCTGCCACATCTCAACATTGATTCCATACAGGTAGCTCCCACAGTCCAGGTACTGGAACACCTCTCCTATGAGGGCAGGCTGAGAGAGTTGGGGTTGTGTGGTTTGGAAAAGAGAAGGCTCTGAGGAGACCTTATTGTGGCCTTCCAGTATCTGAAGGGGGCCTACAAGAAAGCTGGGGAGGGACTTTTTAGGGTGTCAGGTAGTGATAGGACCAGGGGAGATGGATCCAAGCTGGAGGAGGAGGGATTTAGATTAAATGTTAGGAAGAAGTTTTTCACCATATGGGTGGTGAGACACTGGAGCAGGTTGGCCAGAGAGGTGGTGAAAGCCTCATCCCTGGAAGTTTTTAAGGCAGGCTGGATGTGGCTCTGGGCAACCTGATCTAGTGGAAAGTGTTCCTGCCCAGGGCAGGTGGGGCTGGAACCAGATGATCCTTGAGGTCCCTTCCAACCCTGACAATTCTGTGATGCCCATCACCAGGAGGTCAGGGTGCAAGGCTAATGCACAGTGATTGCATCATCAGGGAGACTTCACATGATGTCAAGTGAAACTGCAGAACTGAACAATGCAGTCTATGGCACACCTCTCTGTAGGGGGCAGGGAAGGGTGTTACCTCAGTCTGCCTCTGCTCTGGCCTTTGCACTGAACACTTTTGGTGGCTGCATTCCTAGAGAGTGTTTTCCAGCTAGTTTCCCCTGAAATAAATTCAGTTCTAGGACAGCTCCCTAGTACAATGGCAAATGTGACATGCAGATGATCAGATTTGCTTCCAAAAAGCATTGCTGATCTCACTAAAACTGTATGGCAGATGAAACCAGTGCAGCTTGCACATCAAATCCAAGAAGAGACAAAATGCAAATGGCACAGTCTCCTGGCACAAAGCTTTTCCCAAGCGTGGGCTGGCTTGAGATAGGGAAAACTGTCTTGCAGAGAAGGCACAAGCACCCCAAGAAATCAGCGAGAAAGGTGAATTTCACAACGCACATGGGAAGACTCAGCACAGATCAAGCAGTCTGGGGTATCAGATCCCTAATAACTGCAGTTAGTGCGAGTTAAGTGCATGTGCTCTGGCTAAACTGAGAGTGAGAAAGCAGCCAGCACAGGAATTCCCAGTACAAAAAGACCCTGACTATCGGATCACAGCAGCAGCCCCCAAGTCTTGAGTGCCCATTGTTAAATAACAATCATAGCTCTGCAGGAGTTGTACTAGAGTCTGAAACTTCCTATTCATCGACAGCAAATGGCTGCGAGAGTACTTTGGGGAAAGAGGAAAGAAAACCTGAAATACATGTAGAATTCCTTATTTATGAAAGAGCAAACTAGAATAAAGCTGCCTAGCAAAATGTCTCTCGCAACAGATAGTGAGGATAGGGGAGGTGGGGCTAGCCTCATCTTTTCTGCTCTCTGCAATGAAACTCCTACCTGATGACAAAAGCAAGCCTGACAGGGAAATAAGCAACTTTTGACTCTTGCTCCACAAACTTGTGTCTCCAGTGGAGTGCATCCACGGGCAGATGGGCAGCAGTGGCAAGGAGGTTCAGCCCCACAATACCATTTCTGAAAATGGCATTAGAAAACAGAAGGTAGCCAAGATCTACATTTTGTTTAAGGAAACTTCAGGATTCCAAATGAAAGCTGAAGTGCAGCCAGCTCTCTGCTTTCCTGGGACCACCACAGTTGAAAAAATTCACTTCAGAGCCTGAATTCCTGCCCAAGTTCTTTTACAGGAATACCATCCCCACACTTCAACCAGCTTGGATTTTAACACCTACATATTTATTTTTTCCTTCAATCTTTTGCACTCCAAAAGGCTTAGGAATTCCACTTTGAATAATTAATTTTGATCCTTTAATAAAGTTTCTCAAGGGAACTACAGAAAGAGGCCTGTCATCACAGGACTGCTTTGGAGTGCAAAGCTTGTACTCAAGCATTTTTAAGTATGTTAAATGCATTAAAAGAAGTAATTTTTTGTTGCTGTGACCTGTCAAGGAATACTGAAGTGATTGTTCATACTGTGAAGTATTTATGCATGCCCTCTTTCTAGCACAAGCCCAAAACTCTACATCTGAGTTTTAGAACTGCTGATACATTTATACCCCTCTCAACAGACAGCAGAAGCAAAACACCTTAACCACAGAAACAGCACCCAAGGGAAGGAAGGACTTGAAATGAAGAGCACTAATGTTGTGTGCATGCCCATCTAAGGGAACACAACAATATTAGCTGGAGTGGTTCCAAGACTTCCAAGTTCAGAAGATGAAACCTAAACAAATTAATAGCTCTAACTGCTGTTGGACTTAATCATTATAAATGTTTTTGTAGCTGCACATTCTGTAAGTGACATAGCATCATAAAAATGTCCATGTTGAAGGAAATGAAAAGGTCCACTTTGTCAAGAGCCTATCACCAACAAGAAGCATAAATGAATCCTGGGTCTTGCAAGAAAAGGATAGGATAGGATAGGATAGGATAGGATAGGATAGGATAGGATAGGATAGGATAGGATAGGATAGGATGGGGTAGGGTAGGGTAGGGTAGGGTAGGGTAGGGTAGGGTAGGATAGGGTAGGATAGGGTAGGGTAGGATAGGGTAGGGTAGGATAGAGTAGAATAGGAATAGAGTAGAGTAGAGTAGAGTAGAGTAGAGTAGAGTAGAGTAGAGTAGAGTAGAATAGAATAGAATAGAATGAACCAGGTTGGAAAAGACCTTCAAGATCATCAAGCCCAACCTATCATCCAACAGCATCTAATCAACTAAACCATGGCACCAAGCACCCCAGCCAGTCTCTTCCTAAACACCTGCAGGGATGGCGACTCCACCACCTCCCTGGGGAGCCCATTCCAATGGCCAATCACTCTTTCTGGGAAGAACTTCTTCCTAACATCCATCCTAAACCTCCCCTGGCACAGCTTGAGACTGTGTCCTCTTGTTCTGGTGCTGGTTGCCTGGAAGAAGAGACCAACCCCCACCTGGCTACAACCTCTCTTACAGTACCTTTCACCAATACTCTTCAGCCTCCAATTGCTTACAAGGATAAAAAAAAGTTCCAGAACTGTCTGTAGTTCCTTTGCAGGTATTCACCCTGAATATATTTCCTTGTGATCTGCCAACACAAACTAGCTAAGGTCACAGATTCACAGAATGGTTTATGTTGGAAAAGACCTTAAATATCATCCAGAGTTCTAAACCTCCTGCTGTGGGCAGGGACACCTTTTCCATTAGACCAGGTTGCTCAAGGTCTCATCCAACCTGGCCTGGAACACCTCCAGGGAGGGGGCATCCCTTTAAGGGTTTTTTTCTGTTTATTCTTTGCATTTTCAGAACATGGTCAATTTTCCCCACTCCTGTAAAGTGGGGAACAAGACACCCTTTACTGTACCTTTTTGTTGTTTTCAGAAGTGGGACTCAAGATGGTGAGCTCAGGCCTGCTTGGTTTAGGCTTGGGAGATTCACAGGAGTTGATAAAATTCATGATGAACGGCTCCAAATGCTGCCCTTTCTGAAATAAGACACAAGTGACTGCACCACTGTAGGAAAACAAAACCCAAATAAACAAGCCCAAGCCCCAAACTAAAACCAAAAAAAGGAGTTTCCAAACACATTTTTGACCAGCCTATGAGTTAGTAAGGATGTAAGATCAGTTATTGAAAGTAAAATGTTGGCAACCTGGGAGCCTTACTCACCTCTTTCATCAGCTTTCCTGGAACAGACTTTATAATTTTACCTATAAGTAGAAAGAAACAAACAAAACTTTCTGTTATCACTGCCTGACCTCCAAGGCATTTTGCTCTTCTGCATTTTCTGTACTCAGGACTTAACTTAAAATCACAACAGTTTTTACAAGCTGTACTTTGTTTTCTTTTCTTCATTTGGCACAAAACCCCTTTGAAAGTCTTTCACACATGCAGCTTATAACTTAGTGCTTAGTACTCATCAGGAAAAGACACTTAAAATATAAAAATCATACAGATTATTACCTGAATACTTGTAAAAGAAAAAAAAGAAAGCTAAAATAAAAGTATGATCCAGTCAGAGGGCTGGAGCACCTCTGAAGGAGTTGGGGCTGTTCAGGCTGGAGAAGAGAAGGCTCCGAGGTGACCTCATTGTGGCCTTCCAGTACCTGAAGGGGGCCTACAAGAAGGCTGGGGAGGGACTTCTCAGGATATCAGGGAGTGATAGGACTAAGGGGAATGGAATGAAGCTGGAGGTGGGGAGATTCAGGCTGGATGTGAGGAGGAAGTTCTTCCCCATGAGAGTGGTGAAGCCCTGGAATGGGTTGTCCAGGGAGGAGGTTGAGGCCTCATGCCTGGAGGTGTTTAAGCCCAGGCTGGATGAGGCTCTGGCCAGCCTGCTGTAGTGTGGGGTGTCCCTGCCCATGGCAGGGGGGTTGGAACTAGATGATCCTTGTGGTCCCTTCCAACCCTGGCTGATTCTATAATTCTATGACTCTGCTCCAGATCTGCCTTGGTAATTTTTCTAGGAGCTGAAACATAAATAGCTATAGCACCATAGCAGCAGCACTTTATGACCACAGTATAGGCAACATTTTCTATATTTAAGTTCTTCATCTTTCACAAACATTTATCACAGAAGAAATCACAAAGCCTGGGCTTCTCCTCTTTCCCTGGAAAGATCAGAGAGCGCCTGGAAGGATCCAGTCTTGAAATCAGTAGGGAGTAAACTGTTAAAAATGAGAGAGGCTACAGCTGTGATCAGCTCTTCTGCCCTGTTAAGGCTTTCAGGATACAACAGAGTAGCTTTGACTGCTGAAAAATGAAAGTGCCTAGGATTAGTTTTATTTTAAGCACTGCACTTACAGTAATATTTTTCTTAACCACATGTCATCACATTTGGAACTTACATTGGAAAGTATGTACAATGATCAAATGATAACAAATCCCTCATCCTCACAAAAAGCCCTACTGAAGTGCCAAGGCTCATTAAAATGATCTTTATGGAAGAGAAGCATAGGCTCAGACACGAGATGCATTGCAGTAAAAGCCATAATTACAAGCTTCTTTTAACAACGTACAGCTGGAGGCAGAGGGGAGGTCTGAAACAAAATGAAACCTTTTAACTGAAGGATGAGCACCAAGATCTCATTCAACAACTCAGTAAGCACACTAAGAGCATGGCCACCCCAGAAGATTCACACCGCGACTGGAAGAGGTAGAAATGCAGCAGCACATTTCAGACACAGCTTTCCTGGGCCACGCTGGTGATAGAACCACAAGTGTTACAAGACATGAAGACAGAATGGCTATGAGGTTGACCTCACCAGCTCAGGCCCACTGCAGCCAAGCTATAAACTCACACTGCAGTCTACTTTTTGGGTTTATTATCAATTATCACATTAGACAGCAAGAATTTCTCAACTTCTCCATTTCCATTTGGCTGCCTATGTCACACACATTGCTGCCTCAGGGTCTACTAAGTAACTGATGTTAAAAGAGAACCAGATGATACCAGAAATATTAAATATTGCAGCTTTGGGCTTAAAATAAACAGATTTTAATCAAGTAACACCCAAAGGTGGTTTACATTGAGAAACTGTTTATACCATCACGCCTGACTTGTGCAGATTTGACCTGTGACAGTCCCATCAGTCTTCTTGAGCTATGAGATATGTTAGACAAAACTGATCAACTTGCTTGCTTGACAACAAGACTCAAAAGCAATCATTTAACATTTTTTCCCCACAATCTCAAAATGTCCTTCTTTAAAGAAAGTATTCACCCTGTATTCAAAGCAAAAGTATCAGCATATCTCGCTCACTGATTATCTTGCTGGCTGAGCTGTAATTCTAAGGGCTGTGAAGAAGCAGCATTCTAATTTCCCACAGTCATAGAATCATAGAATCAGTAAGGCTGGAAAAGACCTCAGAGATCATCAAGTCCAACCTGTCACCCAACACCTCATGACTAACTATGACATGGCTTCAAGTGCCACATCCAATCCCCTCCTGAACACCTCCAGGGATGGTGACTCCACCACCTCCCTGGGCAGCATATTCCAATGGCCAATTACTCTTTCTGGGAAGAACTTTCTCTTCACCTTGAGCCTAAACTTTCCCTGGTGCAGCTTGAGACTGTGTCCTCTTGTTCTGGTGCTGATTGCCTGGGAGAAGAGACCAACCCCCACCTGGCTACACCCTCCCTTCACGTAGCTGTAGAGAGCAATGAGGTCTCCCCTGAGCTCCTCCTCTCCAGGCTAAGCAACCCCAGCTCCCTCAGCCTCTCCTCATAGGGCTTGCGCTTGAGACCCCTCCCCAGCCTCATCATCCCCTTGCACAAGTTATCTGGTCACTACTACTGTCACTCAGTCACAGTATCTACAGTGTTACTATTTGCCAGGACAAACAACTAGGATATCACCTACCAAGATTCACATCAGGCAACATTTTGTCAAGAAACTGAGTCTCCCCTCCATTAGGGGACAGGAAGTCAGCTAAAAGCTGGCTGTTACTTAGTTCTGGATGTTGCAGTAGTTTCTGTGAGACAAAAGGAAAGAAAGATGTATGTTACAACTAATCATTTAAAATCAGTTTATCCATAGCAAAAAATATTACATTACCCCACATGCTGTCATCTGCAAAAGATTTCTGTTTTCAATCACATGAAACTTTCACAAGTTCTGTTTGCCCACCTGAGCCCTTTCTACAACTCAAGTGACTTGGGGACACACAAAAAAGCAAGCAGACATGCTTTTATTAGTTTTATGTCATCAGTTGAAGAATACTCTTTGCTCCAGAAATTTGTCCCATACCTGTAGATATTCCTGAAACTCTTCTCTCTTGGATTTTAAGAACTCATAGTTCTTGGGGCCAATGATTCTTTTTGAGGGAAGCTGAGCATCCGGAAATGTACCTAGCAAAGGTAACAGGGAGATGAAATTACTCCGGTAAGGCAGTAAGCAGTGATTTCATTACTTTTAATTTCAGCTCAGTACTGCGTGACAATCACAGCAGTGAGAAAAGTGCCTTTCCAGGTGGTGAAGAACATACCATGGAATTCTGTTAGCTTTGACTCCAGCACGTAAAATTCAAGATACCTCCTGTAGACAGACCAGTGCTCAGGTTCATGCCCAACTGGGGGGAAAGCAAACAAACACACAAACAGAAGATTAAAAATAAACAAGGGTTTATGCCACTTGAGAGACAGCAGAAGTATGCAGGATTATTACAGGAAGAACCCCAATGATACTGTTCCCCTATATTGCAGTAACATTAACTAAATCCCAGCCAAGCAATTGAAGTGCTAAATTAAAATGCCTACCTAGCAGACTGATGCAGTGCTAGCAAGCAAACTGTCAGCTCCTTTAGGGGATCCCTAAAAGCTACACAGTGGAGCACTGCATAATTGCAACATTTGTTAGTGCTGTTAGATCACAGAAAGCACTGGTGGGAAGGGATCTCTAGAGGCCATCTAGTCCAATCCCCCATGCAGTAAGCAGGGACATCCCCAGCTAGATAAGGTTGCTTAGAGCTCCATCAAGCCTAACCTTGATTGTCTCCAGCAATGGGGCCTCCACCAGCTCCCTGCACAACCTGTTCCAGTGCTCTATAACCCTCATAGTAAGAACTTCTTCCTAATGTCTATTTTCAGACTTTTGAGCAAATGATTTACAGACATACTACTTGGTGAATACAGTTCTCTGCACCATCAACTTGAATAGAATGGAATTAACCAGGGTGGAAAAGACCTTTGAGATCATCAAGTCCAATCTATCATCCAACAACATCTAATCAACTAAACCATGGCACCAAGCACCCCAGCCAGTCCCTTCCTAAACACTTCCAGTGATGGTGACTCCACCACCTCCCTGGGCAGACCATTCCAAGAGCCAATCTCTCTTTCTGGGTAGAACTTCTTCCTAACATCCAGCCTAAACCTCCCCTGGCACAGTTTGAGACTGTGTCCTCTTGTTTGGTGCTGGTTGCCTGGGAGAAGAGACTAACCCCCACCTGGCTACAACCTCCCTTCAGATAGTTGTAGAGAGCAAAAAGGTCTGCCCTGAGTCTCCTCTTCTCCAGGCTAAGCAAGCCCAGCTCCCTCAGCCTCTCCTCATAGGGCTTGTGCTCCAAACCCCTCCCCAGCTTTGTTGCCCTTCTCTGGACATGTTCCAGCAACACAACATCTTTCTTGAATTGAGGGGCTCAGAACTGGACACAGTTCTCAAGGTGTGGCCTAACCAGTGCCGAGTACAGGGGCACAATGACTTCCCTGCTCCTGCTGGCCATAAATATTTGCTTGACTACTCTTAAACACTTTCTGCTTACTGTAGATGCTATTAGTTTGACTAAGACAAACCTGTGTGGCCCCAGAGTCACCTTCATTGGAGGTGTTCAGAAGGAGACTTGATGGGGTGCTTGGCTGCATGGTTTAGTTGTTTAGGTGGGATGGATTGGTTGATGGGTTGGACACGATGATCTTGAAGGTCTCTTCCAACCTGGTGTATTGTATTGTATTGTATTGTATTGTATTGAGATGCATTGCTGTCTAGGCACTGACAAACTATCCCAGGATGGTTCCTAATAAGTAAAACCTTTTCATTTCCTAAGAACTGTATTTCAAGATGACAAAGGAAATAATTTATTGTCCATTATCCCAAAGTTCAGAGTGGGTGAAAGAAAAATACATGAAGCGTTTGTTAAGAAGAATTACTCAGAATCACAAAATGATAAGGGATGGAAGGGAGCTCTGGAGATCCTCTAGCCCAACCCCCGCTGTCAGAGCAGTAGCTTTGGAAAGAGAACTCCTCAAACTGTGGCATGAGATCTAAATGGAGCCAGTTGATGCTGAGGAGTCAGTTCTCAACTTGCAAAGACTTAAAAAAGATCACTTAGCTCTCGAATGCATTCCCTCAGAATTTCCAAGTCCCCATTTCACAATCAGCAGAAGGCAGTGCGTGAGGCACACTGCGAAAGCCACCGTCTTTAAACGACGCTTTATGTGCCCACCACACCACATACCTGCTCTTCTGTCGTTTCTCTCTACATCAATGCAGAACACAGGGATTCTCTCCTTTCTGTCTTTTCTCTCCAAGGAGGGATCATCAAAAAAATCCACATATGGGATGCTAATTTTCCAGGCGGCAAGGTTGCGGGGTGTATTCGGGGTACTAACAGCCTCCTCGGGAGAATCATCTTCCATCACCATAACGCCTTCTTCAATCTGTAAAGATTCAGACATCAAGATCCACACTGCTATTTCAATTGGTTCAGTCTATCTTTGCAAAACTGACATAGGATAGTGAAACATAGATCAAGTCTTTAAGGATGTGTCACTAAGTAATAAAAGAATCATAGAATTGTCTGGGTTGGAAGGGACCTCAAGCATCATTCAGTTCCAACCCCCCTGACATAGGCAGGGGCACCTCACACAAGATGAGGTTGCTCAGAGCCACATCCAGCCTGGCCTTACCCACATCCAGGGATGAGGCTTCTACCACCTCCCTGGGCAACCTGTGCCAGTGTCTCACCACCCTCATGGGGAAGACCTTCTTCCTGACATCCAATCTGAATCTACCCATTTCTATTTTTTTTTCCATTCCCCCTAGTCCTATCACTACCTGACACCCTAAAAAGTTCCTCCCCAGCTTTCTTGTAGCCCTCTTCAGATACTGGAAGGCCACAGCGAGGTCTCCTTGGAGCCTTCTTTTCTCCAGACTGAATAGCCCCAACTCCCCCAGTCTGTCCTCATAGGAGAGGAGCTCCAGACCTCTGCTCATCCTCGTGGCCCTTCTCTGGATACACATGTCCAGATCCTTCCTGTACTGGGGGCTCCAGAACTGAACATAGTGCTCCATGTGGGGTCTCAACAGAACAGAGCAGAGGAGGAGAATCACCTCCCCTGACCTGCTGGCTATGCTATGCTCAAAAAAAACCCTATTTCATTAATGGAGTTTCCATGTAGATGGATTTCTGGGTTTAGACACACTGCAAATTAATTAGAAGTTAGCAACTTCAGGTGAGATCTGAAAGTTTTTATAGCAGTATCAAGTTCCATAGCTGATAATTCATGGGGAAAAAAAAAAAAAAACAAAGAGAGGGGGGAACAGAAGTATCAAAGGAGACAGCAGGAAGAATGTCATAGACACAGCTATAGGAAACAGCTTGGATTCAGCAGATCACAGTACATTAGGGGTTGGAAGGGACCTCAAGAGATCATTGAGCCCAAAGCAAGATCACTTAGGGTAGTCCACACAGGAATGCATCCAAGTGGATTTAGCTGCACTGCATTTGCCAGCACTGAAGACTTGAGCCTACTGGGTCAGGCCAAGGAGCTAAATTAACACAAGAGAGAGAAACCAACAACACACTAAGCTAGCAGATATCCCACCCCTACAGCTGGCTGCAATGCAGTATGTTGTGGGCCCACGCATCTGACTTGCTTTGCAAGGTGCAACACAACCATTATAGGGACTGGATGATTCCTGCAGCCCAGAGCTATTTTAAGCAAAACCATCATAAGCCTTCCTGCATTCCCCATCGAGTCCAGTTTCAACATCACACTCCCAGAAACAGATGCACCAGGGAGCAGCTTGGGCCCAATCCTTTCTGGCTCCAGTACCTGGAGCTGATAAACTCAGACTCCACGCCATAAAACATCACACTGATTTTTTCCATATGCAAGCACAGCCCATAGAAGCAGTGCCACATGAGTGCTGAAAAAAATCCTTTTGAACTTGAACTGCAGCCCCAAGCACCACACCAACATTCCCTTTACACTTCGGACACTGCTCATCACAGCCAGGCTGAGCTGCCCCACAGGTAATGAATCACCCAAGCACCACACGGCCCACTGAATTCTCAGGTCCTTGGCAATAACAAAGGAAGTGCTGCAAGTCTTTTAGGGCTATAAACAGAAAGATTATCTTAAGTATCTACACTGAAAAACCCAAGCTTCAACAGCTCTCTTGGAAAGTTATTCATTTCTCCCAACGGTGCTTACCCTGATTCTCATCTTCACCGCAGAGAAGAAACAACAACAAAAAGAAAGACTAATAAAAAAATTACCCAAAGGAATGAAAACTATTTTTGCAAATGAGGAGACAGTGTTTACAAGAAGGAAGGGTAGGGCTGGCCTTAGACTCAGAAATAAAGTGGAACTGAGAATTTCTGAGGAGATTAGCCCTCAAGAAAGATGTGCTGGAGAAGAGCTCTTGTACTTAGAATCATAGAATCACAGCCTAAACCTCCCCTGGTGCAGCTTGAGACTGTGTCCTCTTGTTCTGATGCTGGTTGCCTGGCAGAAGAGACCAACCCCCACCTGGCTACAACCTCCCTTCAGGTAGTTGTAGAGAGCAAGAAGGTCTCCCCTGACCCTCCTCTTCTCCAGGCTAAGCAACCCCAGCTTTTAATCCCTTTTCTAAACAGACCACCAACTTGTGAAAGTTAGGCTGTGTCAGTCTCTTTCCATTTGTTTTACCCAACAGAGACACAAATCAAAGCCCACAAGCAGGTCTTCTGGTTGCCTTGAAAACTGTATCTGTGCTTTAATATGCAGAATAGCTTTTGCTACATTTAAAATCTGGCTGACAGAGACCGAGTGTGGTTTCATGGAATAACTACTACCACGTTAGCAGCTTACAAAGCTGCTGCCCAGAGCCAGAGCATGCTGCTAATACATTTCTAATCCTGTGTGATTTCCTTAAACTAAATGGATGTTTCCTATAGGTTTTAATGTCAACCAACATGAAAAAGGTCACTTGAATTTCTGTCACAATGCACAGAACTCTCTTTCACTGCCACTATTTGCTTCATACTTACCTTGAACCCACCAAGCTTACATTACTCAAACACCTAATCAGGCTCTGTGTAGTAGGAAATAACTCCTACATCCTTGGTACATAACCTAATCCAAAGGTTGCTGTATCTGTATATCACACTGCCACTACCTTACAATTTTACTATCAGTTTCCAGATCACAGGTTTTTAGTCCCAGAAAGCTCCTCCTCTGACTCTCTGATGTCTGCTAGGAAACTACACCTCAGCTCCAACTGTGACATTATTAGTGGTGAATTGTGTGTATTCATTACTCAAAGTGAAATAATGGTTCTGTCCAGACATTCAGGCACACCTCACAAGATTTTAGTATTTGCCTATTTCTTCTTCCAGTCCACATTTACCTAGTGAAGGAACTTAGGTACTTCCCAAGCTTTGTTTAATGTAGTTTTAGCCAAAATATAGTATCCTCCCTTTACTTAGTGGAGGATAGGATAGGATAGGGTAGAGTAGAGTAGAGTAGAGTAGAGTAGAGTAGAGTAGAGTAGAGTAGAGTAGAATAGAATAGAATAGAATAGAATAGAATAGAATAGAATAGAATAGAATAGAATAGAATAGAATAGAATTAACCAGGTTGGAAAAGACCTTTAAGATCATCAAGTCCAACCTATCACCCAACACCACCTAATCAACTAAACCATGGCACCAAGTGCCTCATCCAGTCCCCTCTTAAACACCTCCAGTGATGGTGACTCCAGATTTGAGACAATGCTGCACTTAAAACTTTCCAGTCTTCACAGAATCACAGAAACATGCAGGTTGCAAAAGAGCCTCAGGAACACCAAGCCCAACCAAGAACCCTACTCTACAAGGTTCACCCCTAACCCATAGCCCCAAGCACCACATCCAAACCACCTTTAAACACCTCCAGGGTTGGTGACTCAACTTCCTTCTTGCCCAAGATAAAATGACTCTATCCATTTGGAAACCTTCCTCAGTAAGGATAAGATGCTGTATTGTCTGTCTCTGAATTCAGCAGCTTCTCACAAGTAACTTCTTGTGCTTTGGAACACAACTACGGCCCTTCCCTGAGCTCCACTGCTTCAATTATACTTCTACTAACTCCCCTGCCAGAGAAGAATTACAGGTCCATGTCCTTTGGCTAGCAGAATCTACAAAAGCAATGTTGCAAAAGAAACCAATTTCCATTAGAATTCCCACTTCAAAAAGGAGAAGTTACAGCAAGAACTTAACTGTCCAAGAAATCAGCTGCAACAGTTCTGCCCCCTTAAAGGCATGACTTGTATGTCATTCAGCCTGTATAGAAAATTGTCTTTTTTTCCCCTCCTCTTAAAGAAAAAAACTTAACCTGTCTACAGTTCTAAGTTGCTGAGTTTATCAAGCTGACAAATGCTTAATTGTTTGTTAGAACTAGGTAAAAAAGACTGAATTGGCAGACACTGTAAAAAAACATATGCATGACTAGTGATGGCATCTGACCAATTCCCTCCTCTTCCTGTTTTTAGATTTCCCTTTTCTCCCCCAGTTGTGCTCCAGATACCAATGTCCCATGCAATATTTCTATTATTGGCTCCATTCATTGCTTTTTTAGCATGAAAGAAAAATACTGAGGGAAACATCCAAGACAAATGAGAAAGGACTGCTGCCTCATGATCTTTAGAGAAAACGCTGCTGCAACTTGACAGCAATTTCATCACTACTTCAGCTATGGTTTTAAGATCTCATGGCAAGCTTTGGATGAAAAGCCATGCATGCAGTCCTACATATACCTTATCATCCTTAAATTATTAAGTGGCATGGTAAGATTTTTAGAGAGAAATTCATTGCTTACAAAAATGTCCAACACAGCTACTTTTAGTTCTTCTCTGTACTAAAGCAACGAGCTCAGAGGCACGTGAGCTGAGGGATGTGGCCTTAGCTTGTGAATGAATACAGGGATAACAAGGCAACTAAATCAGAAGCCAGAACATGGCAACCCTGCAGTGAAATAAGACAACAGAAAAGTAATAGTTTCAAATAAGGGCAGAAAAAAGAAACACCATTTACACAGACTTAAAGGCAAATGTACAGCTTTTACTCACAAAGTCATCTTCTCCTTCATTTAAGTTATAGTTGGGCAGTATCGCTCCTTCCATCGCAGAACTTTTGAAGACACCTTTTATTTTGTTGCCTATTTTACTGATTCCAAATGATTCTCCTCTCTTCTGTGTGGTCCTAGGATTACAGAAGCCAGAGTTCACAACATAAGGCACATTATTACCCAGCAGCTCAGCAGGCTGTTGCACATCATTTGCAGACAAGAGAAACAACTCCAGACACAAGGAGCTCATATATTAACAATCCCAATTAACTTGAAATCCATTTATGGCAAACGTGTCCTCTGACTGATCAGCAAACTTTCTTGATTACACTTTAAAGAGATAGGGGATTCCCACATGCTTAACCATGAGCAAATGTTAACACTCTCATAACAATGCAGGACACAGAATAAACAATTAGCTATGCAAACCAGTTTTGTTTTGACAGCAGGAACTGTCGTGTGGCTACAAGCATGTACACCAAGGTCACTCACGCTGTCCTTCTCCACAGCCTTAAATAGGAGTACTTATCCCCTCTTGCAAGTACTATTAACAGTGTAGTTATCTGTATTTCTTTATATATATATATATATATATATATGTATGTATCTCCCAGTATTTTACATGGATGCATGCTTCAATATAGACCTTGACTTATAAGCATTAGGGACAGACAAAAGAAATGTGAAAGGAATAAGACTTGAGCATGAGAGAAAACAGATGCAAGTGAAGAATCTTGGCTTGAAAAGCCAGCCTGACTGAAAGATGAAGGCTTTTAGAAGTCTTTCCACTTATGACAAACCATCCAAAAAGCAGAAAGGGGGGGGGGGGTGGGGGGGGGTGAGAAAAAAGATAATTGCATAGGAAGCACACTCCTCACTGAGAGAACAGATGTTGCAGCATTCTTATGCCCTTACACAAGGCCTGATAGCAATGATTACATCTTATGTAGGAATACTAGCAATTCTGGAAAGAAAAATGTTTCTGTTGAATATGGAATCAGCCTGAGGTTACTACAGTTGATTCAATAAATACAATAATGGGCAAGTCAAAAGTCAAGAGTGAACTGCAGACTCAAAGACTCAAAAGAACTTTATTGATTACTGAGGTTAAAAGCACAATTAGTACTTTATAGGCCCAAAACCAAAAAATATCCTACATGTTTCTTTATCCTTTAAAGCAAAAAAATTATTAACTAGTGAAGAGCAGTATAGAATAGAATAGAATGGAATTAATCAGGTTGGAAAAGACCTTCGAGATCATCAAGTCCAACCATCTAATCAACTAAACCATGGCACCAAGCACCCCATCCAGTCTCTTCCTAAACACCTCCAGTGACTGTGACTCTACTACCTCCCTGGGCAACACATTCCAATAACCAATCTCTCTTTCTATGAAGAACTTCTTCCTAACATCCAGTCTAAACCTCCCCTGGAGCAGCTTGAGACTGTGTCCTCTTGTTCTGGTGCTGGTTGTCTGGGAGAAGAGACCAACCCTCCCCTGGTTACAACCTCCCCTCAGGGAGTTGTAGACAGCAACTCCAGCTCCCTCATCCTCTCCCCACAGCACTTGTGCTCCAAACCCCTCACCAGCTTTGTACCAAGAGAACAGCAGAGAACAGCAGGTAGAGCATCTTCACCACCCATGAAACCACGTTGACTACATCAACTGCTGACTCAAAACACGAACGTGTGTGTTCCTAAAGATCTTCCTGTTTACAATTTTACTCAAGATTGTGTACATGACTAAAATTACATAAAATAATCCAATGCTCTTCCAAATCTTCTGCTGTTTTCTATTTCATACTATTATCAGCTCCAAGGCAAACAGGCACCATCTATCTCATTTATCTCTGCTAACCACAGATAAGATTGCTTGGCTGTTTAGTCTAAATCCATGTTTGAACAATTCAACTGAATTTTTAAACAACTTCTTCTACATGCTACTGAACTTTTCACATTGGGGACCCACCTGAATCTTGTTTGAGTGCTTAAACACTGGGCTAGCAAAACACAAACCTTACCCATAGAAAACTAGACAGTTTTTCTAGAAGGTTAACAGTTTAGACCTGTGGCTTAACTCTTGAAGAAGTTTTCAACATTTCTGTGAAAACCTGTGCAGTTCTCAAGATTTTGAGAAACAAAAGTAATTTGCAGAGCTCAAAGATCTGATAGAATACTCCAGGCTCTGCTGAGTGCTTTCTCCCACTGATCATGCTCCAGCGAAGGCAGAATATGGCTTTGCCTGTAACTGCAGTACTGAGCTGTATGGGGCCAGGACTCAACCTGAGGTCAAGGAATCAAGCCCTTCCTGCCCTAGCTGAGCCCAAGGACTATGCCTAATGAGTACAGAAGCAATTACTGGGACAGGCATGAAGTAACAAACTTGGATGGGAATCTCTTCACAAGAAGTGACACAAATTCAGAACACAAACTGGTGAGTAAGAGGGTACACAGATACATAGTGGACAACACATGGGGAGGAGGCAGAATCATGGAATGGTTTGGGTTGGAAAGAACCTCCAAAGGTCACATAGTGCAACCCACCTGCAGTGAGCAGAGGCATCCTCAACTAGATCAGGATGCTCAGAGCCTTGCCGAGCCTCACCCTGAATATCTCCAGGGATGGGTCCTCAACTGCCTCCCTGGGCAACCTGTTCCAGTGTTCCACCACCCTCATGAGAAAGAACTTGTTCCTAACATCCAATCTAAATCTACTCTTCTGTAATTTAAAACTATTGCCCATCATCCTCTTACTACAGGCCTTTGTAAACAGTCCCTCTCCAGCCTTCTTGCAGGCCCCCTTCTGGTACTGGAAGGGAGCAATTAGGTCTCCCTGGAGCTTTCTCCTCTCCAAGCTGAACAACCCCAGCTTCCTCAGCTTGCCTTCAGCAAGTCCACAGAAGACAAACCAGATTACATCACAGCTTGGAAAAAATCTGTTAGCAGAAATGGACAGACAACAGGAAGACCAACATTGTGAAGAAAACCAGAACAACAAAAACTAATTCAGGCAACAGCACTATTAGACCATCATTCTATAGCTGCTTCTTGGCAGGGCCCTAAAATACTATTGGTTCCAACATCCCTCATGAATAATGAGATGACAAAAGACTGGAAGACTTTTTTTCCCCCTCCCTTGAGCTCCAAAAGTCACATGTACATAAGATGAAGAAATTACAATTGCTGTTCACTCTCCAGCTGGGAAGACCAAAGATGGCATATTGCCACTGTGCCCCATGGCATTCTTTAACCATAGATTGTTGTTTGTTGCAAAACAACTTTCCCACAGGATCCCTGCCTCACTGACTGCACTGAACAGATCTTTGCAGGGCTCTGAAGCTGAAGCAGCTGAAGAATGGTGTGAACCTCTCCAAGTCAAGAAGTAGCAGACAAATATTTACAAACCTGTGAAGTCAGGGTACCGTTTCATTTGGCTGACTAAAACCCTACACTCAGTTAGGAGAAATGCTCAGTGCATGGAGCTGCACTTAAACATCAGTGAACTACACTTAGATCTCAACTACTTTTTACTGCTCAACCCCCTGGCAAGTTATAACTCAATACACTGGACTGGCATATAAAAGATAAGTATTTATATACTTTGATTAATAACCTATAAAATACAATACAATACAATACACCAGGTTGAAAGAGACCTTCAAGATCATCGCGTCCAACCCATCAACCAATCCAACCCACCTAAACAACTAAACCATGGCACCAAGCACCCCATCAAGTCTCCTCCTGAACACCTCCAATGAAGGTGACTCCACCACCTCCACGGGTAGCTGATTCCAATGGGCAATCACTCTCTCTGTATAGAACTTCTTCCTAAAATCCAGCCTAAACCTGAAGTTCATAATGCTCCCTAAGCCACAAAAATGATGTGAGCAATGTATGAAAACACTGATGCTCTGACAAACTCTGTAAAGAAACCAAATGGTCTTCTGAGTTTGGATAGCATGTATTTAAGGAGGCATGAATAATGAGGAAACAAACCATTGAACAGCTAAGGCGGCATTAATGAGTGATCACAGACTACCTGCAGCACATTATAAACAGCATCACACATTATCATCAAACCTCTACCAGTCACAAGAAAAGCTGCAGAGAGAGCTAGTTTAGGGAACTGCTGGGTTTGAGTGCTTGCTAGCATTCATAAAAATGGTTATATTTGCATGCAGTGTTAGGCAATGCTCATTCTGCACACAGCTGTGCAAGATAAAACAAGGAGCTAAATGGATAAAACCTCAAACATGACTGGAAATGTGACATAGGAGAAAGGAGGTTTTGGAGCAGCTAGCAGTTGCAGGCCAAAAAAACCCACCCAAACACAAAAGAAACAACAAAACCCAACACACAACTTCAAGTTAGGCAAATACATTTCAAAGCTAGTAACAACAGACAAATTGTTAACAGCAAACAACATTAACACACTGCAAACTTGTGAAATTAGTGATTAAGCAACTTGTAAACACTTGTGAAGAGGACATGGGGAGGAAAGCTGATGGTGGGGAGAAAGGCAGTTTAGTCCAGAGAAGCCATCCACATGTTGACAGATAAAATGGACACTGAAATGCTGTGGTAAGGGCTGTGTGATGATGCAGTCATGACAGATGCAGTGTCACTAACACACAACATTTATTGAGTGTTAGACTTACCGGAAGTCATCCAAACTCAGGCTACTTCTGCAACAACAGGCACAGAAATTACCTCAGAGCCCAGGAGAAAATAGGGTTAAAATAAAAATTAAACCAAACCAAACCCCCCAAAAAACCCACTCTGATTTGACAGACCTATCCCAGCAGAACTGAACAGGCTTCTCGATCATCGCTGCAGACTAATAGTAAAAACGTGGTCAAATGAGGAGCTCCTGGCCTAGAATCCTAAGAAAGCAAAATGAGCATTTCATCACTGTCACCTTGGCCTTTACATTTCAGACCTCAGTTATGGAAGCTTTCAGGTCTTCACTGAGCTGCTGATTCACAGAGAATGACTTCACAGAATCACAGAATTTCAGGGGCTAAAAGGGACCTTGAAAGATCATCCAGTCCAAACCCCCTGCCAGAGCAGGGTCACTTATACCAGATTATACAGGAAGGCAGCCAGGTGAGTTTTGAATGTCTCCAGAAAGGGAGACTCCACAACCCCCTGGGCAGCCTGTTCCAGTGCTCTGTCACCCTCATAGGGAAAAATTTTTTCCTTATATCTGGGTGAAACTTCCTATGCCTCAACTTCCACCCATTGCCCCTTGTCCTGTCATTGGGCATCACTAAGAAGAGCCTGGCTCCATCCTCTTGGCACTCACCCTTTAGGTACTTATAAACATTGATGAGGTCACCTCTCAGTCTCCTCTTCTCCAAGCTAAAGAGCCCTCAGCTCCCTCACTCTCTCCTCATACAGAAGATGTTCCACTCTTGTCATTATCCTCATAGCTCTGCACTGGACTCTTTCAAGTAGACTTTTAGTCTTTAAGTTAGTTGGAGTGCCAAGCAGGCAGCTTCTTCTGCAGCCTATGTTCAGATGTCCTGTGGAAATCTAGTTGGCTTGGGCAATCCAAAGACTTTTTACATAGCCTGGAACCAAGGGAGTTTTGGAACCAATGCCTCAGCCATTGACTCAGTAATTCCAATCAAGACAAACACAGTCACTGCACACATGATTATAACTCACTGGAGCTACTGAATTCTGGACAAAGTGATAGGGGAACAAAATAGTCACATTTTAGATTTTGTTGCACAAGAGCAACTGATTCTAAGGCATCTCACACTGTCTTTAATCATGTTAACTGGAAACTGGAAACATAACCTACCAAGTTGGAACTGATGGTGACAATTGCAACCCACACAACTGTTTGCAGACTTTATTCTGTGCATTTGACTCCTAACCACTCCCCAAAGCTGTTAGCATCTTTTCTGCTTGGTTCTTTACTTGGAAAATAGTTTAATTTTATTGCTATCCCAACAATGTGAAACCAAGAAGCCTCTACTTGTCTTATGTGCTCGTGGTGTGTGGAATAGCAAGGCAGAAATCCAGGACTTTGTGTCACATCACAGCTTTCCTCTTCCTGACTTCCAACACAAAACGTCTTCAAGTAATGTAGTGATGCATTACAAATACATAAATATTGAGAGAAGAAGAGGGAATTCTTGTCCTTTCTTCCACACATCCAGAATGAAATTGTCAGAACTGGAATTTAAAGCAGCACTTTTCATTGGCCACAGACGTTAAAGATTAGGTGGAAAAGAATCAGTTATGGAGTGAAACTGTTGACAGTCCCAGATAGTTATCAAGTTATCAGAATATCCTCAGAGTGACTTCTTCACACTCCAGAAATACTTGGGACTCCTCATCTACTACCTTGTCAGTTTTCATAGCACATTATTTGTCCTATCACTACACAAATGAAAGCTATGATATGATTTTGCACAGCTCAAAGAAGTGACCCAAACCAGAAATTACATGCTGATAGTCACTTCTACTTTCCCCACTTGTGTCTTCTAGAAACTGCTCTTTAATTTTCTTGTCTTACAGTAAGTGAAATCATTCAACACATTACCCACATATACATTCCACTGGGATTTCCTAGGTACTGCTTGAGCTGACTTTCTAATCTGCAGTATCTAGGCAGTACACACACAGCACTCCTAGCAAAGCATCAAAGATATGGAAAACAAAAGCCATCTCTTCACATACAATTTCTCTCAACTGGAATTAATGCTAGAACAGGAAAAGAAGGCAGGAGAAGGCATGTGCACATGCATGACATCTGGAATAATTCTGCAACTCATCTTCTTTTAATTTCCCACTCCTCTTGGCAGTGACTGTACCAGATACTGCAGAGGGAAACTCCAAAGCAACAGGCAAACTACTTGCAGATAGGACCTCAGAAAGGATCTCTGCTTCATGGAAATAATCACTGAAGCACCACTTCAGTATCTCATATCAGAAACCAGCAGATATATTTAAGGCATTCAAATTGCTCTAAAATATAAACCAGACACATCTTCAGTGATGCTATGGATGCTGTTTGACCCCCAGGAGAATGTGTTGCAACAGTTCCCAAACACAGTTTGCTTATTTTGTAGCCAGAGATGCATTTCAAAACCTCCAAGCAGGGACTGACTGCAATTTCACTCTTTCTGTTTTACAAAGCAAAGCACCAAGAAGGTGACTTAAATTAGAATAGAATTAACCAGGTTGGAAAAAAGACCTTCGAGATCATCGCGTCCAACCTACCATCCAACACCATCTCATCAACTAAACCATGGCACCAAGCACCCCATCCAGTCTCTTCCTAAACACCTCCAGTGATGGTGACTCCACCACCTCCCTGGGCAGCACATTCCAATGGCCAATCTCTCTTTCTGTGAAGAACTTCTTCCTAACATCCAGCCAAAACCTCCCCTGGCACAGCTTGAGACTGTGTCCTCTTGTTCTGGTGCTGGTTGCCTGGGAGAAGAGGCCAACCCCCACCTGTCTACAACCTCCTTTCAGGTAGTTGTAGAGAGCAATAAGGTCTCCCCTGAGCCTCCTCTTCTCCAGGCTATGCAACCCCAGAAAACCTAAAACACTTTCCTTCTGTATTCCTGGCCCTTCTTTGGGAATTAGTCCCCCTGCACCTTGGGGCTTCTTCAGGGTTGGTGGTGCCCCAAAAGGGAGTGCTGAGGAGGCCAAGGAGATGCCTCCAGGTGTGTACACAGCATCCCATCAACCTCAGCAGAAGGCTACAACCTCCCTTCAGGTAGTTGTAGAGAGCAATAAGGTCTCCCCTGAGCCCCCTCTTCTCAAGGCTAAACAATCCCAGCTCCCTCAGCCTCCCCTCATAGGGCTTGTGCTATAAACCCCTCCCCAGCTGTGCTGCCTTATGCATACTTCAACTAGAGTTAAGAAGTATATGCAGGCTACTTTCAATTGCTGGCATGAATAATTTTGGGAAAGATATCAAAGCAGATCTAAAGCTCTGGATGAAATCCTGTAGCCATCTTCAACAGAAGCTGAAGTGTGCTTTAAGGTCACCGTTCCCAGTGGAGCATCACACAGGGGAGAAATTAAGTTTGGTCTAGCTGCCTTCCATGCCTCTTTGCTAAAACACAGAAGCTTGTTAGCACCAAACTGAGAAAGCATGACACCAAAGCTTGAGTCCAGGATCTACAAGAGCTATAAAGACTACAGAATCAAATGTCACCCATGGGGATATATTGAAGAGAAAGATCATGTAGTTTTTGAAGAACATTAGGCAGAGAGAAATGGATCTCACAGTAAAACACCTCACAGTAAGGTGCACAGATCAAGAAGGCTGCTACTAGGTGTATTTCTAATGAAAGAGTTAAATTGCTGTTACACCTCTAGAAGAATAATCTAACATTATAAATGCTAGCATTGTCTACACTGCAGTGGATCTTCTTTCACACCAAGAAAGAAAAGCCTATTTCACACCAAGAAAGAAAAGCCTATCTAAATAAAAGACTGTAGCACTGAAGTTTTTCTTCTTCTGCCTAGACCACAAGAGCAATTCAGTTGGGCTAGACTATGACTGAGCCATCCAGCATAAAATGAAAGACAAGAAATTATAAGACCTCAAGCTTACTCAACCCAAGCACACAGTGGAAGATCACCCATCCATATCACAGGAGATATTCCTCTCCTTCACAGGCCCTATGGAACCTGAAGGTGGACTCAAGTATATAGAGCAAACCTAGAAACCAAGTTTCCAACACTACATTTCTGCAGTGAATTGGGAGAATTTGGAGACAGAAAACACATTTGACCTAGAAATGGCAAATCCTCCCTGCCATAACAAGAGGAGAGTCTCACTGCATGGACAGGTTGGTTAGACACAGGCACACTGCACCTACTCCCTGTAAGACTTGAAATTCAAGACAATTCAGCTTTGCCCAATAAAACTGTATTAGTATCATAGTATCAGTCAGGGTTGGAAGGGACCACAAGGATCAGCTAGTTCCAACTCCCCTGCCATGGCCAGGGGCACCCCACACTACATCTGGCTGGCCAGAGCCTCATCCAGCCTGGGCTTAAACACCTCCAGGGATGGGGCCCCAGCCACCTCCCTGGACAACCCATTCCAGGGCTTCACCACTCTCATGGGGAAGAACTTCCTCCTCACATTTAGCCTGAATCTCCCCACCTCCAGCTTCATTCCATTCCCCCTAGTCCTATCACTCCCTGATAGCCTGAAAAGTCCCTCCCCAACCTTCTTGTAGGTCCCCTTCAGATACTGGAAGGCCACAATGAGGTCACCTCGGAGCCTTCTCTTCTCCAGACTGAACAGCCCCAACTCCTTCAGTCTGTCCTCATAGGAGAGGTGCTCCAGCCCTCTGATCATCCTCATGGCCCTTCTCTGGACACCTTCCAGCACATCCATATCCCATATTAGAAGTCAATTAACTCACCACTTAATTTCCATGTATCTTATTCTCAATGTACACTTATTTTTTCCATTCCCCTTTTTGTTGAAGGGGGAAGACTGCATCACATTTTAAAATTCTTCAATGCACACCACTTCAAAGCACAGAGAACTCTTGTATAATATTGTGTGTTCCTTCAGCATGCAGGTAGTCAAAAACTCAGTCAAATTACTATCAGGCACTAGCAAAATTTCTGTGGTTTAATATTTTGATGCTTTCAATTAAGAGACAAAGAAAAAGCTTAAAAGTTTTACCAGTCCTACCTGTTCAGCTTTGAATTGCGTGTTGGTGACTCTGCTCCTCTTAAAAGGTGTCTGAAGTACTACAACAGACAAACAAGGTATCAAAAGAAATGGATTAACTGGAGACAAGGGGTACTATGCAGAATTCAGGAAACAGGAACAGGAGTGAAAGGCAAGCTGACCACAATCTAGCAGTTAGAATATTAATCTGAAAAAGGACAGATCAAATTTGAAATATATGCTGCCAGTGTTACTGATTTTACTTTACATAGTCTTGGGATTAAAAAAGACAGAAATAAAACTAAAACTACACCCCCAAAATCCATGTCTCCTCCTTGTCAAAATAAATCACAGGCTCACAGATGTCAGGGGTTGGAAGGGAGCCAAAGAGATCATCGAGTCCAACCCCTGCTGCCAGAGCAGGACCATACAATCTAGCTCAGGTCACACAGGAACACATCCAGATAAGCCTTGAAATTCTCCAGAGAAGGAGACTCCACAACCTCTCTGGGCAGCCTGTTTCAGTGCTCTGTGACCCTCACAGGAAAGAAGTTCCCCCTTGGGTTGAGCTGGAACCTCCTGTGCTGCAGCTTACATCCATTGCTCCATGTCAAATAAATCAATAAATATCAGGAGTCTGAAGCATTATAGCTGTGATGGGAAAGAGGACCACCAAAACCATTTTGAGAAACAGACTCTATCAGGCATAACACCAAGCAAGATAAGTACCCATTCCCAGGACAAGTCAATACATTCTGCCACAAAGAAGTAACAGAAGTCTAATGTGCAACCCAATTTACACAGACAAACTCCAAAATGGGACAAGAATTCAGCCTCATCCCTGTGTGTAAAGGATTTCCTATTAGAAGGCTTTAGGCAGCTGTGGCCCCAGTATGGGGATTATGGAGATTTTAGGGGTTTTATCTTTTTTTTTTCTTTTAATTCAGAACCCAGTAATAGAACAATCTTAAATTCCTAGTAAATCACTTTGAATGACTTTCCTGAAAACAGACACCTGAGATTTAGCTGCTGGAATGCACAAAGTTGAATGTATCTAAACAATACCTTTGTAACTTCACCATTAAAAAGTAAAATGAAGAGATTGTTGACAGTGTTCCATGTATACCACAGAGATGACTTTTAAACCAACTTTTCAATCACAAAAGAAGGGGTAGAGTGGACTTTTTAATGGCAGTGATAGAAGTCTTCACATTTATAAAGAGAGAGGGGGAAAAGAGAGAGGGGGAAAAGAGAGAGGGGGAAAAAGAGAGAGGGGGCAAAAGAGAGAGGGGGAAAACGAAAGGGGGGCAAAAGAGAGAGGGGCAAAAGAGAGAGGGGCAAAAGAGAGAGGGGGCAAAAGAGAGAGAGGGGGAAAAAGAGAGAGGGGGGGCAAAGAGAGAGGGAAAAAAGAGAGAGGGGAAAAAAGAGAGAGGGGAAAAAGAGAGAGGGGAAAGAGAGAGAGGGGAAGAGAGAGGGGGGAAAAGAGAGAGGGAAAAGAGAGGGGGGGAAAAGAGAGGGGGAAAAGAGAGGGGGAAAAGAGAGGGGGAAAATAGAGAGGGGGAAAAAGAGAGGGGGAAAAAGAGAGGGGAAATAGAGAGGGAAAGGAAAAAGAGAGGGGGAAAAAGAGAGGGGAAAATAGAGAGGGGGAAAAAGAGAGGGGGAAAAAGAGAGGGGGAAAAAGAGAGAGGGGAACAAAGAGAGGGAACAAAGAGAGGGGAACAAAAGAAAGAGGTAAAAAGCAAAGAAGAGGAAAGAGGTAAAAGGCAAAGGAGAGTAAAGAGGTAAAAGGCAAAGAGGAAAGAGGTAAAAGGCAAAGAAAAAGAAGTAAAAAGGAAAGAGACAAAAAGAAACAGAAAAAAGTAAAAAGAAAAAAAATTTTAAAGTAAAGAAAAAAGTAAAATTAAAGAAAAAGAAAAAAATAAAGGAAGAAAAAGAAAAAGAAAGGAAGAAAAAACCAAGGGGAAAAAAAGAAAAAATAAAGGGAAAAAAGAAAAAAAGGGAAAAAAGAAAAGGAAAAACAAAAGAAAAAACTAAAAAGATTTTAAAAGTCAACAACAAAAAAACCAAAACAAACAAGCACACACACACACACAGAGTGTGGTTTTTTTGTTTGTCTCTGTTTTATGGGGGTTCTTTTTGTTGTTTTCTAATTCTGTTGAAGTTGGGTGGAATTTTCTTACTGAGATTGGTCCCAGCTCTGGCACGCTAACCAACATGAAAATGAAGAGCTATTTTTCAGTTCCACATGCAGATGATTGCTGTAAACAGAGCATCCTAAATAAAGACAAACAAAAAAAGAGATTCTTGTTTTAAGAGGATTCTTCAGAACTTTCATACTTGCCTCATCACTGTGACAGAACATGGGAGTAAAAACGTTCTCCAGTAGAGAAAGCACATGCTCATAGGCTTCAAAAAGACACCTCATTGTCTGAAGTTTCACAACATCCAAATATGGACCTTCAGCAACTATGAATAAAAAAATACAAATTACAAATGGAGGGATATATACTGTGAGATATATATATATATATTGCCATATAAAGTTTGGGGTTTTGTTCTGATCCGAGCTTGTGATTGCTGTGCAAGTTACTGTAAGGTTGGCAAATAGATATATCCTGGCAAAACCAGACTTAAACACAACAACAAGGGTGCAGCAATTTTTAGGACTGTGACAATCATAGAATCAACAAGGCTGGAAAAGACCTCAGAGATCATCAAGTCCAACCTATCACCCAGCATCTCATGACTAACTAAACCATGGTTTCAAGTGCCAAGTCCAATCCTTTCTTGAACACCTCCAGGGACGGTGACTCCACTACTTCCCTGGGCAATGGCCAATGGCCAATCACTCTTTTTGTGAAGAACTTTCTTCTCATCTCAAGCCTAAGCTTCCCCTGGTGCAGCTTGAGACTGTGTCCTCTTGTTCTAGTGCTGGCTGCCTGGGAAAAGAGACCAACCCCCACACACCAAGAAAATACACATTCCCAGCCATGCCTTAATACCTCAGTGCTCTTTTCTGCTCCCCCCCCACCCCACATTGGTCCAAACAGGCCAGAATTGCATAGATTTGCAATTAGCAAGACCACTCAAGGCCACAGATAGGCCCAATATCCTCCCCCATAATAGAGATAAAAGCTCACACATTCCCAGGAGCAGAGAGAAGGGAGAAAAGAGAAAGAGCTGGCCATACAGCCAGCTTATAAAGACATAGCAGGAGCATCGAGTCCATCATCAGTGAATTTGCAGACGATACCAAGCTGGGGGCAGGAATTGATCTGCTGGAGGGCAGAGAGGCTTTGCAGAGGGACCTCAACAGGCTGGGCAGATGGGCAGAATCCAAGGGCAGGAGACTGAACACATCCAAGTGCCGGGTTCTGCACATTGGCCACAGCAACCCCATGCAGTGCTACAGGCTAGGGTCAGAGTGGCTGGAGAGCGGCCAGGCAGAGAGGGACCTGGGGGTGCTGGTCGATGGTAGGCTGAACATGAGCCTGCAGTGTGCCCAGGCTGCCAAGAGGGCCAATGGCATCCTGGCCTGCATCAGGAAGAGTGTGGCCAGCAGGAGCAGGGAGGTCATTCTGCCCCTGTACACTGCACTGGTTAGGCCACACCTGGAGTCCTGTGTCCAGTTCTGGGCCCCTCAGTTTAGGAAGGATGTTGACTTGCTGGAACGTGTCCAGAGAAGGGCAACAAAGTTGGTGAGGGGTTTGGAACACAAGCCCTATAAGGAGAGGCTGAGGGAGCTGGGGTTGCTTAGCCTGGAGGAGACTCAGGGGTGACCTTATTGCTCTCTACAACTACCTGAAGGGAGGTTGTAGACAGGCAGAGGTTGGTCTCTTTTCCCAGGCAGGCAACACCAGAACAAGAGGACACAGTCTCAGGCTGCCCCAGGGGAGGTTTAGGCTGGATGTTAGGAGGAAGTTCTATGCAGAGAGAGTGATTGCCCATTGGAATGGGTTGCCCAGGGAGGTGGTGGAGTCACCATCATTGGAGGTATTCAGGAGGAGACTTGATGGGGTACTGGGTGCCATGATCTAGTTGTTTAGGTGGGTTGGATTGGTTGATAGGTTGGACGTGATGATCTTGAAGGTCTCTTCCAACCTGGATTTATTGTATTATTGTATTATTGTCTGCACCCTATGGTTTAAGACATCCCAGTGCCTTAAGCCCATGCCACAAATTCAAACTTACTTCTTTGAATCTCTTCCACAATAAAAGGGTCAAATCTGATTTTGTCAATGCTTTCATCCAAACAATAAGTTTTGTAAATCTTCTGTACTTCCTCGTGAAGAGACATCTTTTCAGCATCTGATAGCTCTGGTCGCAAAATTCGGTCGTTGAATTCCTCTGAGAAGTAAAGAAAATGCATTTGTTGATCAACTTGGCAAACATCATAGAATCACAGAATCACCAAGGTTGGAAAAGACCTCAAAGATCATCAAGTCCAACCTGTCACCCAAGACCTCATGACTACTGACCAGAAAGAAGGGAAAAATAAGGTAGCGTTTAACTCATTTTTCAATTAACAGACAGAAACTTCTTCAAAGAAACTCCACCAAGGCCCTTCTGGGTTTCTCTGTTTATTTTCCTCAATATTTTCTGACCCAAAACATTTCTATCAAGTGATGAACTACCTACAGTAGACAGTTTGGGTCAGCATGACATAAGAAAGCTAAATCTCATTCTTTGTTTTAAAACCTAACACACAGATTTGCTACCTATGAGACTGCAAGAGAAGTTTAGAAGGAAGAAAATGATGAATGGAATGGAATGGAATGGAATGGAATGGAATGGAATGGAATGGAATGGAATGGAATGGAATGGAATGGAATAGAATAGAATAGAATAGAATAGAATAGAATAGAATAGAATAGACCAGAACAGGTTGGCCAATCACTCTTTCTGTGAAGAACTTCTTCCTAAAATCCAGCCTAAACCTCCCCTGGTGCAGCTTGAGACTGTGTCCTCTTGTTCTGGTGCTGGCCACCCAGGAGAAGAGACCAACCCCCACCTGGCTACAACCTCCCTTCAGGTAGTTGTAGAGAGCAATAAGGTCTCCCCTGAGCCTCCTCTTCTCCAGGCTAAGCAGCCCCAGCTCCCTCAGCCTCTCCTCATAGGGCTTGTACTCCGAACCCCTCCCCAGCTTTGTTGTCCTTCTCTGGACTCATTCCAGCAACTCAACATCGTTCCTCAACTGAGGGGCCCAGAACTGGACACAGGACTCAAGGTGTATTTCACTACTAGCTGACCAAAAAACTTATAATAAACCACTCTAACTTAGAGAAACTTCACAGAAAACCTTGAGTTGGAAGTAGAAGGTTTTTCAGTTGACACTTATGGAATGGCATATCTAAATGCATGCCTGATAACCAAAGCAGAGATTACTGAATTGAATGTTTCCACACCTTTAACATTCCTGTTACAGGATCATAGAATGGTTTGTGGTGGAAGGGACCTCTAAAGGTCTAGTCCTACCCTCGGCAGTGAGCAGGGACATCATCCATTAGATCAGGTTGCCCAGAGCCATGCCAAGCCTGACCTTGAATATCTCTAAGGAA
The DNA here is from genome assembly GCA_015227895.2 of Colaptes auratus. Lineage (NCBI taxonomy): Eukaryota > Metazoa > Chordata > Aves > Piciformes > Picidae > Colaptes > Colaptes auratus. The sequence continues at coordinate 53,251,243 of CM037640.1, read as the reverse complement.
AGGGCCTCAACTACCTGCCTTGGCAACCTGTTCCAGTGTTCCACTACCCTCACACATTTTTGTTCTCTACAGAAAGCAGAATTGTAGAGCTAAAGGAACATGAGAATTTGTTCAAGATGAACAGAGCATTTTACAAACACTCAGTAAGCACATACTAAATAAAGGTAACTGCACTTTGTACCAGTGGCCAGAACTTTCTCCTTACAAGAACAGTCTATTTTTAATTGTACAATTTTTATCAGTAAACAGAAATACAATTAAGACCTATAGTCAATGCCAACATTAATGTTGCCAGGATTAGCATTCAAGAATGAGGACACAGTGAAGGGAACACAAATCCTGAAATGTAATCTCTTGCTTAACAATACTGCCTAGTGCTGGACTAAATATTCACTTCAGCATGCAGATAGTTGAAGTTTTTGAAGATCATAGAATTGTCAGGATTGGAAGGGACCTCAAGGATCATCCAGTTCCAACACCCCTGCCATGGGCAGGGACACCTCACTCTAGATCAGATTGCCCTGAGCCACATCCAACCTGGGCTTAAACACCTCCAGGGATGGGGCTTCCACCACCTCCCTGGGCAACCTGTTCCACTGTCTCACCACCCTCATGGGGAAGAACTTCTTCCTACCATCCAATCTCAATCTACCCATTTCTAGTTTTGTTCCATGCCCCCTAGTCCTATCACTCCCTGACACCCTAAAAAGTCCCTCCCCAGCTTTCTTGTAGGCCCCCCTAAGATACTGCAAGGCCACAATTAGGTCTTCTCAGAGCCTCCTCTTCTCTAGACTGAATAGCCCCAACTCTCCCAATCATTAAACATATCATTAAATGAACAAACAAATCCTTAGACATACCTCAGCACAAGTATGCAATCTTACCTACAGTCAGGCAGAACTGCAGCACATGGACTGCCCCTTCCTGCTTCAAGAAGTTCATAAACCGAAACAAAAGGTCTTGCTGATCTCTGATCTCCTTTAGCTCCAGTTTCAGGACCTGAGCAGGTAAAAATGCAGTCATCCAATCTGCAAACTTTTATTTGGTCCACAAATAATGTAAAGAATTGCACCAAAAACAGGGTAGCAGGTAAAGTAAGAAACTCAGTCAAAACAGGGGAGGAGATAAGAGTTGCCTTTGCTTACAGATGGTTTTTTATTTCTTGGCTCTGCGAACTTCTGAAGGAATGGAACCAGTGATGAAGTAGGTTCAGTTGCTTTCTCAGGCTGCACAAAAAATGGTGTAAGAGACATTTGGGTAAGAAAGCTTCCTTAAGTGGGTGAACAAAGTGCTACTGTTTTAACTTTGCCAGTACTCACAGGGCTATCGTCAATGAAGATCAGCAGCAAATGGTTGACGGTGTCCTGAGAGGAAACACAATACAAAATTAATTCTAAAGAAGCTCAACAAATTAGGTGAAAATAATTTCACAGCTATGTTATGCCCAGGTTTAAACCTGTGAGTATACTAGTACTTTTAAAAACAAAGCCTGTCAATGAGTGTCCTGTCAATGAGGCCCCACCTGGAATACTGCATCCAGTTCTGGGCTCCCCAGCTGAAGAGGGACAGGGATTTACTTGAGAGAGTCCAATGGAGGGCTACAAGCATGATTAAGGGACTGGAGCAGCACTGTATGAGGAAAGGCTGAGAGACCTGGGGCTGTTTACCCTGGAGAGGAGAAGACTGAGAGGGGATTTAATAAATGTCTATAAATATCTGAGGGCTGGGTGTCAAGAAGGAAGGGACAGCCACTTCTCACTTGCACCCTGTGATAGGACAAAGGGCAATGGATGTAAACTACAGGACAGGGAGTTTCACCTTAACATGAGGAAGAACTTCTTTCCTGTAAGGGTCACAGAGCACTGGAACAGGCTGCCCAGGGAGGTTATGGGGTCTCCTTCTCTGGAGACTGTCAAGACCCATGTGGATGTGTTCCTGTGCAGCCTACAGTAAATTATATGGTCCTGCTCTGGCAGGGTGGTTGGACTCGAATCTATCTCCAGAGTCTCTTCCATCCCCTAACATCCTGTCATCTTGTAATCACTTGTTTGACCTTCCACAGTCACTTCAGGTGCTAACAAGTACTGGAATTTCTGAAGAGACCTATAGAGAAGCATTCTTTACCCAGTGGAGGAAAGGTTTACAAAGCATCTTTACTGTCAGTGCAGATCTAATGAACTACTAATACTTCAACACCTACAGTACTTTCTGCTTGCAGCTAGGTGACACCTCCCTAAGCAATGCAATTTTGCCTGTTAAAATACATGCACAAATCAAACCAAAGCTGGCAGTGTTCAGTCTTCAGAAATAAAGGCCTTCCTAGCTGGAGAATTAAGGATAGAAGAATTTATTTCAATACAGCTACAAACCAGGCTTGGTCACGTAGACTGCTCTGAAAAGATAGGCAGGTAGAATTCAAGGAACTGAGGCCTTGCTCTAATACAATACAATACAATACAATAAATCCAGGTTGGAAGAGACCTTCAAGATCATCGTGTCCAACCTATCAACCAATCCAACCCACCTAAACAACTAGATCATAGCAATAGCAGTTTGAATATGTATCTACTAGCACAGCTTTCTCCCATTTAACAGGAAATCTAGTCTTTAATTAAAAATACATTCTTAAGAGAGAATGCCAATACAGTATTTTTAATGATAATGGTGGTAATAATAATAATAATAATAATAATAATAATTCAATAATAATAAATTGGTCACAAGATTTCTATTTCTTTTACCCAGTCAAAATGTGCAAGCAACTAATCATTTCCTTTACCACATCACACTTCACAGAACAAAAGCAATGCTGAATAAATGAAGATTACTCCTATGTGGTAAGTCTTACAGGATCAGCTAAGAAGTCCATTGAGGGAAGAAAAACAGAACCAGGCAGAATCTCTCTTATCAGAAGAGCCAGGGATCTGGAAAAAAAGAAGAAAATTAATTTAAAAAAACCAGAAAATTAAAACATTATCAGAATCAAAATGACATTACATAATTTTTGAAGTGAAGTTTCCAATGCCTTCCTATTTTATACTGGGAAATATTTAGTATGTAATAATTTAGCATTTAATAATTTCATAGAATCACAGAATCGATAAGGTTGGAAGAGACCTCAAAGATCATCAAGCCCAACCTGTCACCCAACACCTCATGACTAAACCATGGCACCAAGTGCCACGTCCAGTCCCCTCTTGAACACCTCCAGGGATGGCTGCATCAGGAGAAGTGTGGCCAGCAGGACAAGGGAGGTGATTCTCCCCCTCTACTCAGCTCTGCTGAGACCCCACCTGGAGTACTGCGTCCAGTTCTGGAGCCCCTATTACAAGAGGGATATGGAGGTGCTGGAGGGTGTCCAGAGAAGGGCCACGAGGATGATCAGAGGGCTGGAGCACCTCTCCTGTGAGGACAGACTGAAGGAGTTGGGGCTGTTCAGTCTGGAGAAGAGAAGGCTCCGAGGTGACCTCATTGTGGCTTTCTAGTATCTGAAGGGGGCCTACAAGAAGGCTGGGGAGGGACTTTTCAGGCTATCAGGTAGTGATAGGACTAGGGGGAATGGAATGAAGCTGGAGGTGGGGAGATTCAGGCTAGATGTGAGGAGGAAGTTCTTCACCGTGAGGGTGGTGAAGCCCTGGAATGGGTTGTCCAGGGAGGTGGTTGAGGCCCCGTCCCTTGAGGTGTTTAAGCCCAGGCTGGATGAGGCTCTGGCCAGCCTGATGTAGTGTGAGGTGTCCCTGCCCATGGCAGGGGGGTTGGAACTAGATGATCCTTGTGGTCCTTTCCAACCCTAACTGAAACTATGAAACTATGGTGACTCCACCACCTCCCTGGGCAGCACATTCCAACGCCTAACAACTCTCTCAGTGAAGAACTTTCTCCTCACCTCCAGCCTAAACTTCCCCTGGCACAGTTTGAAACTGTGTCCTCTTGTTCTGATCCCAATTGCCTGGGAGAAGAGACCAACCCCCTTCTGGCTACAACTACCTGAGAGCAATAAGGTCTCCCCTGAGCCTCCTCTTCTCTAGGCTAAACAACCCCCAGCTCCCTCAGCCTCTCCTCACAGGCTGTGCGCTCGAGGCCTCTCCCCAGCCTCACTGCCCTTCTCTGGACACGGTCAAGAGTCTCAATGTCCTTCTTATATTGAAGGGCCCAGAACTGGACACAGTACTCACAGTGTGGCCTAACCAGTGCTGAGTACAGGGGCACAATGACTTCCCTGCTCCTGCTGGCCACACTGTTCTTGATGCAAGCCAGGATGGCATTGGCCTTCTTGGCTACCTGGGCACACTGCTGGCTCATGTTCGGCTAGCTGTCAATCAGTACCCCCAGGTCCCTTTCTGCCTGGCTGCTCTCCAGCCACTCTGACCCCAGCCTGTAGCACTGCATGGGCTTGTTGTGGCGAACGTGCCGTACCCGGCACTTGGACTTGTTGAATACCATCCTGTTGGACTCTGCCCATCTGTCCAGCCTGTAATAGTTCATTATTTAGTAACACCTTAGTGTTACAATATTTTAAGACTAATAAAAAAAACCCAAACAAAACCAAACCCAACTCATACACAAGGGGATGAGGAGGTTGACTCTGCAGTTTATACTTTCAGTCCCCCAAATTATTGTGCTACACAGCATGGAGATACTTTAAAGAATGCAATTCCAAATAATTTCTGTACCTGCACTCTGTTGACTTTGGGGGTAAAATATAGGGAAAAAGAAGCTCAGTAAGTTTCCTTAAGTAGTGAAGTTCATCTCTTCGGCTTCTCAAGGCAACGTGGAGTTCTGGTCCATATTCCTCTAGAGCAGCTTGCTGTAAAAATTCTGCATTTTTTACTGTAATTAAAAAGAGGTATCATGTGTTATTTCAGCTTTTTCTTATTGTGAAATGAAAGCCTTCTCATTTAAGCTAAAAAGTTCATACTTTCAGTACATACACAACTGCCAAAAGCATACAATGTTGAAACTCCACCAGAGAACGCTGGCTTAGACTTTGAAGGCTGGCTGTGTAAAAATTAAACCTCACATTGAAACAGGAATTCCTTCACCAAACAATTGCAGCATGCATGACTTCCAGAATGTTTTCTCATTTCTAATTATCAAAGAACTCAACATCTTGATTCTTCTAAAACACTGCATTGCCCAAAGTCTTCCTCTACTTGCTTTTTTCCTCACCTCCTTCACAGTCTCCCGTTTATCAATCTTCTACCTATTGATTTGTCTACAACTCAATTTGAAATCAACTTAAACTTTTATTCAAGCCTGTTAGATCTGTTTCCTGCTTAGAACATGGGGAAAAAAAACCACAAAAAACCCCATGATGAAGTATGTGATTTAAACACAGCACAAATCAAATCAAAGCCAGGATGAGGATCTGCAAGAATGCTGTAAGTAGCTGTACGGGGTTGAAAGAATATCTGCTTTATCAGATTAAAAACTACACATATTACTTAGAAGCAATAAAGTTATACTCTTTCAAACCACTTCAAAAGCAGGAAATGAGCTGTAATAAATCACAGCTAGCTAGGTGTCCTAGCAACCTGGCACAGCCTCGTGCCAAGAGCCATACCAGGCACACATTGTGTACCTAATACATACCTGTGATCTAGAAGGTTTCAGTTTGTTTACAGCATACTAAATGTTAGTACAGAAGCAACCTTTGCAACCAAGAAACCATGAGTGCTATCAACTGATATGGGTAATGAGGGAATGTATATTGCCTGATAAAACGGCCTAGTTGATGTCAGTAAAGGCAGAGAGGAGGAATGAGCTCCCTGGCATGGAAAGGTAATGACTCAGGGAGGTGTCTGTGCAAATAGTGACAGATTACTAAGAGACACAAGAATAAGAAGAGAAGAGAAAAAGGAAATGCTCCCTGCCCATGTGTGAGCCACAAGCTGCCCAGGGCAACAGGACATAGAGGTATTTCTCCCCCTCCCCCAGGGAGTAAAATAAAAACACTTGCAGGGAATTGGAGGTTAAATATGAATGTTATTTACAAATATATACAGGAAATACAACAGGTACTCAGGATAAAGAGGAATATATAGAAAAACTAGGCCCACCTGGGACTACCAAGCCAAAACCTTCAAAACTGGCCCCCACACTTAGCCCAGGAGCTGGCCAAACTCTGCTTCCCCCCCCCAGCAAGGACAGTTCTATCAGGCCTCAATTTCCCCCCAGGCTGGACGCACCATGCCTTGGTCAGGCCTCAATGTCCCTCCACATCAGACTGGAATTGCATAGCAAGACATTAGTTTGCCCAAGGTTGCAAAAGTCCCAAAACTCCCCTGTGCTACCACAGAGGTAAGAGCTGCCACACTGGAGGGGAGCAGAGAGAAGGGAGAATGGAGGGAGAACAGACTGTGATGTCTGTTTATAAAGAGATTGCAGGATGATGAGATGAAATAACAAGTAATTGCAATATCCTCTGTCCACCCCCTAGACTGTCTAGCCTTTGGAGGACTTTTTTCTCTCTGTGGTCTTAAAACCATAACACTCCCACACCTTGAGTACTGTGTCCAGTTCTGGGCCCCTCAATTTAAGAAGGACATTGAGGCTCTTGAGCATGTCCAGAGAAGGGCAACGAGGCTGGGGAGAGGCCTCAAGCACAAGCCCTGTGAGGAGAGGCTGAGGGAGCTGGGATTGTTTAGCCTGGAGAAGAGGAGGCTCAGGGGAGTAGTTGCTCCCTACAACTATCTGAAGGGAGGTTGTAGCCAGAAGGGTGTTGGTTTCTTCTCCCAGGCAACCAGCACCAGAAGAAGATGACACAGTCTCAAGCTGTGCCAGGGGAAGTTTAGGCTGGAGGTGAGGAGAAAGTTCTTCCCAGAGAGAGTTGTTAGCCATTGGAATGTGCTGCCCAGGGAGGTGGTGGAGTCACCGTCCCTGGAGGTGTTCAAAAAGGGATTGGACGTGGCACTTGGTGCCCTGGTTTAGTAGTCATGAGGTGTTGGGTGACAGGGTGGGCTTGATGATCTTTGAGGTCTTTTCCAACCTTATTGATTCTATGATTCTATGAAAAGGGATATAGAAAGTAAGCCAGGCTCAACTACCAGCCTGAAAGCTGCCTCTGAACCACATTACACGTGGCTGGTTTAGCAACATTTACTAGCAAGGGCTACTAAAAGTGATTTTCAGCTGTTACTTCACATGAGTCCTCAAGAAACAAGTCTCCCTTTAAAACTCCACAGAAAATGGCTGTGTTTCCCAATGCTGTACATTTTACATCGAGTGCTCTGATTTCTGCTAAGGAAAGTTTCCTCTAGCAGCAAGCAAAGGAAGTATGAAATTTGGCATACACAGGCATGTAAGATAACCTAGTGTCTTGAAATTGTCCTTGTGCCATGAAAAACATCTAATGTGCTCACACTGTGTGTAATTATTTGTGTTCCTCACACCCACTACTCGCAGGACCAATGGCGAGTATTTATGGCTTATCAAGCGGACGTTTTGAGGGAAGGGAGGAAAGTTCATGGCTCTGGGGAAAGTAAACAGCTATCCTTAAAAGTTGAAAGAAACCACATTTAGTAGATACAGCCCCGTGGAACACAGCCAATGAGAAAAACAAAGATAAGTATATTCCAGCAGCAAGTGTTCTATTCTCCACATGCAGCTAATACAGTTTTTACATTAGGCTTGTGAAGATAGTTTTAATTGGGTAATAATCAAGTATTGTTACTGCTTAAAGTCTCTCCCTGGCTTATAGAATCATAGAATTCTATTTCATACAATCATGGAATCAATAAGGTTGGAAAAGACCTCAGAGATCATCAAGTCCGACCTGTCACCCAACACCTCATGAGTAAACCATTGCTTCAAGTGCCACATCCAATCCCCTCTTGAACACCTCCAGGGATGGGGACTCCACCACCTCCCTGGGCAGCACATTCCAATGGGCCATTACTCTTTCTGGAAAGAACTTTCTCCTCACCTCCAGCCCAAACCTCCCCCAGCACAGCTTGAGACTGTGTCCTCTTGCTCTGGTGCTGGTTGCCTTGGAGAAGAGACCAACCCCCACCTGTCTACAACCTCCTTTCAGGCAGTTGCGGAGAACAATAAGATCTCCCCTGAGCCTCCTCTTCTCCAGGCTAAACACCCCCAGTTCCCTCAGCCTCTCCTCACAGGGCTGTGCTCCAAACCCCTCCCCAGCTTTGTTGCCCTTCTCTGGACACGTTCAAGTGTCTCAATGTCCTTCTTAAATTGATATATGTATTATATATATATATATAAACACAACCTTAACTTTTCAACATATTGAACAACTCCACCAACTGCTGATGTTTGTGTGCAGACAACTCTAGCTAATAAGAGTTACAGTACAATGCACAGACATGCAAATCCTTTCATTTATAATTCTCATTTGCAATACAGAAGAAAAACTTCAAGATCTTGATTGCTCTGAAGAGACTGAAAAAAAACTCACATTCCTGTTTACCATAAAGAGAAAGAAGTTCAGTATTTGCAAGGTGAGGAAACAAAGATCAAAACTGAGAGACTACTTGTATGACAGTTTTTTACCTATTTGACTCTGCAACCTCCAGAAGGAAAATGCAAAAGGATTGTTTGTTGTTTAAAGGGAAGGCAGTGAGGATTCAAATACTCAGCAAATAAAATAACAAACATGCAAAGAGAAACATTTATGCTTGTCCTTTGAAACTGACAACACACTGGCTTTGTATTACCTTTCTGCCGGGCCTTGGCTATCACTTCGATGTGTTTCATTGCCGCCTTAAGCATTTTCTTTGTTACAACAGTTGGAATATACACCTACAGAGCAAAATCAGAATTGTTCAAGGTTTTTTTCCTGCAGGTTTATTACAGACAACAAGTATCAAACATCTCAATAGAGAAGGCTCTGAGGAGACCTTATTGTGGCCTTCCGGTATCTGAAGGGAGCCTACAAGAAAGCTGGGGAGGGACCTTTTAGCATGTCAGGTAGTGATAGGACTAGGGGGAGTGTAGCAAAAGTAGTTATGGATAGATTCAGATTGGATGTTAGGAAGAAGTTCTTCCCCATGAGGGTGGTGAGACACTGGAACAGGTTGCCCAGGGAGGTTGTAGAAGCCTCATCTCTGGAGGTTTTTAAAGCCAGGCTGGATGTGGGTCTGAGCAACCTCATCTATCATGAGGTACAATACAATACAATAATACAATACAATACACCAGGTTGAAAGAGACCTTCAAGATCATCGTGTCCAACCCATCAACCAATCCAACCCACCTAAACAACTAAACCAAGACACCAAGCACCCCATCAAGTCTCCTCCTGAACACCTTCAATGAAGGTGACTCCACCATCTCCATGGGCAGCCCATTCCAATGGGCAATCACTCTCTCTGTATAGAACTCCTTCCTAACATCCAGCCTAAACCTCCCATGGCACAGCCTGAGACTGTGTCCTCTTGTTCTGGTGCTGGCTACCTGGGAGAAGAGACCAACCCCCACCTGGCTACAACCTCCCTTCAGGTAGTTGTAGACAGCATTAATCTTAATAATAATAATCTTAATAATAACAATCTTAAAGGTCTTTTCCAATCTTAATGATTCTGTGATTCTATTGTTTAATCAAGAATTGTATCAAAGTCCTGCATTTATGCTTTCAGGGTGTTGGATGACAGGTTGGACTTGATGATCTCAAAGGTCTTTTCCAACCTGGTCTATTCCATTCCATTCCATTCCATTCCATTCCATTCCATTCCATTCCATTCCATTCCATTCCATTCCATTCCACTCTACTCCATTCCACTCTACTCCATTCCATTCCATTCCATTCCATTCCATTCCACTCCACTCCATTCCTGAGGGCTGTGAAAATTAAAGGAGAATTATACAAGAATTCAGGCACAAATGGACCTCTGGGTGTCTTAGCAAACCCTCTTGCTCAAAGTAGGGTCAGATTAAGGTTATCAGGGCTATATCCATCCTGGTGTACACATCTTGAGGTTTTGCCATGTGCATTGTCTACTAAACTAAAGATACTGCATTCACTTCATAACTATCTAAGGCAGATATGGGAAATTAGTACTCTGCATAAAGATGCTATAGTTGATAGCATGATTAACACCTTATAAATGATCAACAGAGAAGAAACAGTTTTCTGAATCAACAATGGATCTACAAAAAAAAATGCAACTAACACCTGCATGTATTTACTCCAAATCAAATCCTAAGACCTTGCCCTAGATTTTCATTTTGAAAGGTTTCCTCCACTTCCACACCTCCATTTAATGGCTGCGCTTCAAGGACATTTCTTAATGCGCACTGCAAAAAGCAACATGCTTGGGGTGGAGTAAACAAGAAAGTCATCTGGATTTGATATACAACTAGGAAAAAAATCAGGCTGTTAATCAGTCATGACAGAGTGAGTGTCCAACTTGTAGCTCTGGAAATATCACTGTTGCTAAGGAGGGGAAAAAGAGGCACACATATGGTAGCTGCTCCAGCAGAGGGGCCAGCACTGCGTAAATCTGGAAACTGAGTTAGCAGCTCTTCTTGCTTAGAAGAGCCAGAAAGTTAGAGCAGTTCCTGTGCAACAGGCTTGAAGCACTTTACCAGAAAAGAGAGTCTATGTGCTAATATATTGAACACAGGGAACATAGAATTTGAACCTTTAGTCTTCAATGTTTCCTCAGTGTAAGAACCATGCTTGTTTTAACTCTTGTGGTGAGTTATTCACTTAGTGGCAGTCTGTACTTTACAGACAATGTAAGGATGTTGTCTGCATTTAAACAAGTCAAGCAAGCAGAAGCTGTGAGACAGGTACATTACTAACTAATTTCTAGTAGTTTGTTGCAGTAACTCTCAAAATTGTTTCCACTTGGGTTCAGTCAGCAAAAGACAGATGGAAGATTATTCCAAGGTTTTAACAATGCCTTGCATTGGTATATAAAAAAAGTGTGAGAATCATGGAATGATAGAATGGTTGCAGGGGACTCTCAAAGATGACCTAGTGTAACCCCCATGCCATAGGCAGACATCTTTCACTAGATCATGTTGCTCAATGCTCTATTATGGTGGTTTGGCCCTGGCTGGGAGCCAGCTACCCACTAAAGCTGCTCTGTATCACTCCCCTTCTTAGATGGACAGGGGAGAGGGGAAAATATAACAAAAGACCTGTAAAAAGGCAGAAGCAGTTTTAATACTGTGAAGCAAAAGCAAAGGCTGCATGTGGAAGCACATGCAAACTCCCCTTCAAGCCAGATGACGGCTTGGTCACTCTCAGGAAGCAGGACTTCAATATGTGTAGTGGCTGCTGCAGAGGACAGATGCCATCAATCAATGTCCCCACAAATCCTTCTTTCACTTAGCTTATATATCTGAGCTGACATCATATGACATGGGATACCCCTTTGGTCAGTTTGGGTCAGCTGGCCTGGCTGTTTCCCCTCCCAAGATCTTTCCCACCTCTGAGCAGTGGGGAAATGTTGAAAAAGCAAAGCCTTGGTTCTTGGCTCAGCAGTAGCCAAAACACTGGGGTGTTATCAACACCCAGCTACAGCACTGCAAAACACACAACCAGAAAGATGCTCTGGGGAGAACTAACTCCAGCTTAGCCAAACCAAATACCCATATCCAGCCTGCTGTTCAACATTTCCAAAGATGAATCGTCAAAGATGGTTTACAACCAGGAATGAGACAAGCTCCAGAAGGGAAAATGGAAAACACAAAGAAGGACCTTAGATGCACGCTGCCTATACTCTCTGTAAAACTGACTTTAGAATCACTGTTAAAACAAGAAAAGGGTAAAGAACTCACTGCAGATGGAAATAGGATAGGATAGGATAGGATAGGATAGGATAGGATAGGATAGGATAGGATAGGATAGGATAGGACAGGACAGGACAGGACAGGACAGGACAGGACAGGACAGGACAGGACAGGATAGGATAGGATAGGATAGGATAGGATAGGATAGGATAGGATAGGATAGATCAGACCAGGTTGGAAGAGACCTTGAGATCATCAAGTCCAACCTATCATCCAACACCATCTAATCAACTAAACCATGGCACCAAGCACCCCATCATATCTCCTCCTAAACACCCCCAATGATGGCAACTCCACCACCTCCCTGGGCAGCTGATTCCATAGGGCAGCCTCTCTCTCTATGAAGAATTTCTTCCTAACATCCAGCCTAAACCTCCCCTGGTGCAGCTTGAGACTGTGTCCTCTTGTTCTGGTGCTGGTTGCCTGGGAGAAGAGACCAAACCCCACCTGGCTACAACCTCCCTTCAGGTACTTGTAGACAGCAAGAAGGTCATCCCTGAGCCTCCTCTTCTCCAGGCTAAGCAAGCCCAGCTCCCTCAGCCTCTCCTCATAGGGCTTGTGCTCCAAACCCCTCCCCAATTTTGTTGCCCTTCTCTGGACACGTTCCAGCAACTCAACATCTTTCCTAAACTGAAGGACCCAGAACTGGACACAGGACTCAAGATGTGGCCTAACCAGTGCAGCGTAGAGGGGCAGAATGACCTCCCTGCTCCTGCTGGCCACACTGTTCCTGATACAGCTATCAGTAACTTCTGACAGAAAACCAACATCATTTCAGTCGCCTTACCTTGTGAATTCTCCGAACTAACACAGACGCAAAGAACCGCAGCATGCCTCTGAGTTCATCCACAGAGGATTCATCGTCGGTAATATTTCTGCAATGTTATAAAGCATGTCATGTAAGAAAATAAAGTACATCTATATTAATCCAGCCACAATACATTTGGCACTACTAAAAGCTGGAAGAACAACATTTAATGGTGACATTTCAGCTGGCATTAACTGAAATGAAAGCTACCCAGTGTGGGCAGAGAGCAAGCTGTCTTCTGTCTGAGTAGGAGACACAGCATCCCCACTATGTTTGTGCACACAGTGATGGCTTCAGAAATATTTCAGTAATTTGCACTTATATACCAATTCCTGCTCTAATACACTGTCTGCTTTTGATGGACTAAACCCTTAGTTTCTTTAAAGATTATATAGTGAAAAGCACTGTACAGAATACAGAATTAACCAGGTTGGAAAAGACTGTCAAGATCATCAAGTCCAACAGATCACCCAACACTATCTAATCAACTAAACCATGGCACTAAGTGCCTCATCCAGTCTCTTTTTAAACACTTCCAGGGATGGTGACTCCACCATGCCCCTGGGCAGCTGATTCCAATGGCCAATCTCTCTTTCTGGGAAGAATTCCTTCCTAACATCCAGCATAAACCTCCCCTAGCACAGCTTGTGACTCTGTCCTCTCATGCTGTCACTGGTTGCCTGGGAGAATAGAGCGACCCCCACCTGGCTACAACTACCTGAGAGCAATAAGGTCTCCCCTGAGCCTCCTCCAGGCTAAACAACCCCAGCTCCCTCAGCCTCTCCTCATAGGGCTGTGCTCCCGACCTCTCCCCAGCTTTGTTGCCCTTCTCTGGACATGTTCAAGCAACTCAACATCTTTCTTGAATTGAGGGGCCCAGAACTGGACACAGGACTCAAGGTGTGGCCTAACCAGTGCAGTGTACAAGGGGCAGAATGACCTCCCTGCTCCTGCTGGCCACACTATTCCTGATACAGGCCAGGATGCCATTGGCCTTCTTGGCCACCTCGGCACACTGCTGGCTCATGTTCAGCCTACTATCCACTAGTACCCCCAGGTCCCTTTCTGCCTGGCCGCTCTGCAGCCACTCTGACCCCGGCCTGTAGCACCACATGGGGTTGTTGTGGCCAATGCATAGAACCCAGCACTTAGATGTGTTAAATCTCATGCCCTTGGACTCTGCCCATCTGTCCAGCCTGTCAATGTCCCTCTGTGCATACATGAATGTTTCCTAGTTCAGTGGCATGAAGTGAAACTGAATTAGTATCATAGTATCAGTCAGGGTTGGAAGGGACCACAAGGATCATCTAGTTCCAACCCCCCTGCCATGGCCAGGGACACCCCACACTACAGCAGGCTGTCCAGAGCCTCATCCAGCCTGGGCTTAAACACCTCCAGGGATGGGGCCTCAACCTCCTCCCTGGACAACCCATTCCAGGGCTTCACCACTCTCATGATGAAGAACTTCCTCCTCACATCCAGCCTGAATCTCCCCACCTCCACCTTCATTCCATTCCCCCTAGTCCTATCACTACCTGATAGCCTGAGAAGTCCCTCCCCAGCCTTCTTGTAGGCCCCCTGCAGATACTGGAAGGCCACAATGAGGTCACCTCGGAGTCTTCTCTTCTCCAGACTGAACAGCCCCAACTCCTTCAGTCTGTCCTCAGAGGAGAGGTGCTCCAGCCCTCTGATCATCCTCGTGGCCCTTCTCTGGACACCTTCCAGCACCTCCATATCCCTCTTGTAATAGGGGCTCCAGAACTGGAGGCAGTACTCCAGGTGGGGTCTCACCAGGGCTGAGTAGAGGGGGAGAATCACCTCCCCTGAGCAAAGCTTTTGGTACTAAGGGTACTGCAAGTACGTACTCCAGTTAAGCTAGTCAAAACTGGGGTTTCCATATTGCACAGTACAAGACCTATACTCCAAACATTCAAGTAATATTCTTCTGGTTTAGGCCTAATCTGGGTGTGTTTCCCTCTATTATTTAAGTTTCAATACAAAATTGGTAGCCTCTCACACAGCTTTTAATGAAAACAGGTACATCCCTTGTATTTCAGCTCAGCTTCTTTCAATAGGAAACTTTCACTGGTATTTTTTCAACAAGTTCTAATACTTAGATGCCATTAAAAACAATAATATTCTCTTTGAAATATAGTATTTGGCCTAGAAGTGAAAAGAAAGCATAGCACAAGAAATAGACAAAAGACAGAACTTATTTTCTACAAGTTGATCTACTGCTGATGTAGCATGAAATGTGAAACCATCAGTTCCAAAGACAGCAAAACAAGAAGCTCAACCTATAGCTACTTGGAACAGAACTGAAGTTGTTTAACATGGGAAACAAAGAAATAAGAATTTAGACAGATTGCCAAATCACTATGTCAAGATATCATCTAAGCTTCCTATATGGCTCATTGGTTTCCATCTGCTGCCCGTTCAGTGAATAATCATGGCAAAAATAAAGTTGATTCAGGAATAAAAACATTGAATCACAGAATGTTAGGGGCTGCAAGTGACCTCAAAAGGTCATCCAGTCCAACCCCCCTGCCAGAGCAGGGTCACCTAGAGCAGATCACACAGGAATGCATCCAGGTGGGTCTTGAATATCTCCAGAGAGGGAGACTCCACAACCCCCCTGGGCAGCCTGTTCCAGTGTTCCGTCACCCTCACAGGGAAAAAGATTTTCCTCTTGTTTCCATGGAACTTCCTATGCCTCAACTTCCACCATTGCCCCTTGTGGTGTCATTGGGCATCACCAAGCAGAGCCTGGCTCCATCCTCTTGGCACTCACCCTGCACATCTTTATAAACATGAATGAGGTCACCTCTCAGTCTCCTCCTCTCCAAGCTAAAGAGCCCCAGCTCCCTCAGTCTCCCCTCATAAGGAAGATCTTCCACTCCCTTCATCATTTTTGTGGCTCTGCACTGAACTCTTTCAAGCAGTTCCTTGAGGTCTTTCTTGAACTGAGGTTCCCAGGACTGGACACAATATTCCAGATGCAGCCTTACCAGCGCAGAGGAGAGGGGGAGGAGAACCCCTCTTGACCTTCCAACCACACCCCTTCTAACACACCCCAGAAAGAACTCTGTATCTTTCTTAGGAAACTGAACAAAAATAACAAATATGCAAAGTCTTAGACACACAAACTGCAACTAAACTCTATGAGAAAAGAGATCATAACAGCATCCCACAAAATGCAACAGAAAGAGTAAAATATAGCAGCATTCTGGTATGTATCACAGTATCACCAAGGTTGGAAGAGACCTCAAAGATCATCAAGTCCAACCTATCACCCAAGACCTCATGACTAGACCATGGCACCACGTGCCATGTCCAATCCCCTCTTGAACACATCCAGGGATGGTGATTCCACCACCTCCCTGGGTGCACATTAGAGTATGACTAAAGATATTGGTAAAATCACATTGCAACAGCTGAGTAATGACAGAACAAAGAAAGTTGCATCCTGCTTTAGCTAATGACCACACATAAAAGCCATCACAGCATTTGGTGGTGAGAGGGTCTGCCTATATAGTAAGTGCACATATTCCTTGCATTTAGAATAAAATACAATCAGTATATGAAACAACAGTTGAAAAATCAGGATGTTAGGGGTTGGAAGGGACCTCCGGAGATCATCAGGACCAATCCCCCCAAGCCAGAGCAGGACCATAGAATCTAGCACAGGTTGCACAGGAACACATCCAGATGGATCTTGAAAGTCTCCAGAGAAGGAGACTCCGTAACCTCTCTGGGCAGCCTTTTCCAGTCCTCTGAGACACTCACAGTGACAAGTTCCTCCTCAGGTTGAGGTGGAACCTCCTGTAGTTTATATCCATTGTCCCTTGTCCTATCACAGGGTGCAAATGAGAAGAGCCTGTCGCCTCCCTCTTGACACCCAGCCCTTAGATATTTTAAATCCTCTCTCAGTCTTCTCTTCTCCAGACTAAAGGAAGACTAAATGTTATGCCTCTAACATTGTTTTACTCTACTCAGCATCTGATTTTTTTAAAGCAGTGTTAGCCTGGGTTATAAAACACTCAAGCACGTGCTGAAGATAAATTGCTAGGTACAGATACTGGTGACCTGATGGTCGAAATATGCAACTAATTGCTGGCATAAGGAATACAACCAGCCTCCAACAGTTAATCATATGCAGATAGGAGTACTGTAGGGGAAGGTCTGTTTTAAGATCAGCAGCTGACATTCTGGAAACAGTACAGTGAGCAAATACCCACACTGTTAATGACAGCCAAGAGATTAGGAAACAAATGGTACAACTGCCTTCCTGGTATTTGACAGGCATCAAGATACATGAAGTAATTTGGACCAAGAGGCTGTTATTTTATGACACTTGGATAAGCATTATCTTGGCTAATTCTACTTGGGCATGGCTTTAGGTCACGCACTTTCACAACGGGCCACAGGTTTGCAGAGACATTCTTTTAATCACCAGCAGACTGATGACTGGCAAGAAAAACCAAAACAACAACCCCAAAAAAACCCAAAACCATCAAGAACCTGTAAAATCTCCAATCTCAAGTGACACAGTGGAAGATCCAATTGCTTTTTTTTAAATTGCCTGCATGTTCCCAGAATTTCAGGAGAAGTTTAAAAACACAACTGCCAGGGCAACACAGAGATCTGCTAAGAGAAAAAAGGCTCAATCTGTTAATTGTGAGCAGTTACTGAGTCAAACATCTCAGAAGAGATAAACCCAACTGTCTAGAGAAGGCCAACAAAGCTGGGGAGGGGTTTGGAGCACAAGTCCTGTGAGGAGAGGCTGAGGGAGCTGGGGTTGCTTAGCCTGCAGAAGAGGAAGCTCAGGGGAGACCTTCTTGCTCTCTACAACTACCTGAAGGGAGGCTGTAGACAGGTGGGGGTTGGTCTCTTCTCCCAGCACCAGAACAAGAGGACACAGTCTCAAGCTGCACCAGGGGAGGTTTAGGATGGATGTTAGGAAGAAGTTCTTCACAGAAAGAGAGATTGGCCATTGGAATGGGCTGCCCAGGGAGGTGGTGGAGTCACCATCACTGGAGGTGTTTAAGAAGAGACTTGATGGGGTGCTTGGTGTCATAGTTTAGTTCATGAGATGGTGTTGGATGATAGGTTGGACTTGATGATCTTGAAGGTCTTTTCCAACCTGGTTAATTCTATTCTATTCTAGTCTAGTCTAGTCTAGTCTAGTCTAGTCTATTCAACTGCTATTGCAGGCAAAGTTTTGTGGGATCTGCTGCTAAGTGGCATCCATAAATGAGTACCAAAGTGATTTTTTTTTTCCCCTGTGTCACTTACTCTTATCAAATTTGGCTGACTTATCAAAACAATGAAGCCATACAACTGTATCCATACAACTATAAAGTGATGGTTTGTAACTCAAGAGAAATCCTTTGTGCATTGCTTGCATTTTAAATCAAAGCAGGCCCATCTGTGAAAACACCAGTTTCAGTTATTACCAATGAAAAATGTTTTTATAGTAATGTATTACAAAAATGTGGTAATTACTGGATTCTAATCTTGTCTGAGAGGACATAGAGAGGTGATTCTGCCACTTCACTCTGCAGTAAGACCTCACCTGAAGTAGTGTCCAGCTCTGGAGCCCTCAACACAGGAAAGACACAGACCTGATGGAGCAGGTCCAGAGGATGGCCATGAAAATGATCAAGGGGCTGGAAACACCTCTGCTACAAGGACAGGGTGAGGGAGCTGGTTCAACCTGGAGAAGAGAAGGCTCTAGGGAGACCTAACAGCAGCCAGCCAGCACCTGAAGGGGGCCTACAGAAAAGATGGAGAGGGACTGTTTGCAAAGGCCTGGAGTGATAGGACAAGGGAAAATTGTTTCAAAGAGAAGAGTAGATTAAGATTGGGTATTAGGAACAAGTTCTTTACCATGAGGCTTGTTGAGCACTGGAACATGTTGCCCAGGAGGCCCCATCCCTGAAGATATTCAAGGTCAGGCTTGAGAGAGGTCTGGGTAACCTGATGTAGTGAAGGATGTCCCTGCTCACTGCAGGTGGGTTGGACTAGATGACCTTTGGAGGTCCCTCCCAACCCAAACCACTCAATGGTTCTACAACTAGAGTCGCAATAGCATCAACTGCATGGTTTAATGGCCATGGTGGTCTTAGGTTGACTGTTAGACTTGATGATCTTAGAGATCTTTTCCAAACAAACCAATTCTATGATTCTATGATCAATAACCAAAAAAAAACTAGTAAGCACAGAGTAACTCTTTCAAATTTTAAACTCTTCTATTTAAAATGAGCTTGGTATAAGCAAGATACTATGCAGTTCTGTTGTACAACATACAGCATAAGCAATAGTCAGAAGAGTTTCATAGCTCTACAAACTTGGATTACCTTATTAGAATAGAATAGAATAGAATAGAATAGAATAGAATAGAATAGAATAGAATAGAATAGAATAGAATAGACCAGGTTGGAAAAGACCTTTGAGATCATCAAGTCCAACCTATTATCCAACACCATCTAATCAACTAAATCATAGCACCAAGCACCCCATCCAGTCTCTTCTTAAACACCTCCAGGGATGGTGACTCCACCAGCTCCCCAGGCAGCCCATTCCAATGGCCAATCACTCTTTTTGTGAAGAACTTCTTCCTAACATCTAACCTAAACCTCCCCTGGCACAGCTTGAGACTGAGGGGCCTTCCTAAACTGAGGGGATTAGTTACAACTATGCTCTGTTCTTTTCATGTAGTTGAAAAAAATACCACACAAATCACAGAATCATAGAATGGTCTGGGTTGGAAGGGACCTCCAAAGGTCATCTAGTCCAACCCCCTCTGCAGTAAGCAGGGGCATCCTCAACTAGCCAGACAGATACATATAAATAAATCCTCAACTAAATATGATCAGTATAAATACTTTGAAAAACACCAAATAAAAAATGCACAGAGGTATAACTAAAAGAGTTGGGGCTGTTCAGTCTGGAGAAGAGAAGGCTCCAAGGTGACCTCATTGTGGCCTTCCAGTATCTGAAGGGGGCCTACAAGAAGGCTGGGGAGGGACTTCTCAGGCTATCAGGTAGTGATAGGACTAGGGGGAATGGAATGAAGCTGGAGGTGGGGAGATTCAGGCTGGATGTGAGAAGGAAGTTCTTCCCATGAGAGTGGTGAAGCCCTGGAATGGGTTGTCCAGGGAGGGGGTTGAGGCCCCATCCCTGGAGGTGTTTAAACCCAGGCTAGATGAGGCTCTGGCCAGCCTGATGTAGTGTAGAGTGTCCCTGTCCATGGCAGGGGGGGTTGGAACTAGATGATCCTTGAAGTCCCTTCCAACCCTGACTGATACTATGGAAACTACCTGTTTCACTAGAGTTCACTGGATTTTATGTACTAATCTTCCTTCCTCTAAACAGATCCAAGTGTAAGGATGTTTGCCTCTAAATTTTAACTTGCTAACAAAATATTGCAAATTCCTACACAGTTTATTGATGGAACAAGCATTCAGCACAACTTTGCCCTGCTTACAGCACTTCATTTCCTGAGCAATAGACCTGTGAATTTGATCTTTCAGCATGCATTTCTGGTAACTGCCACACTTTCCAGGCTTCTGAGTGAGACATGTCCACAGTGTGGAAGGTGCTATAAGACAGCATCAGATGGCAGGGCACAAGACAAATAAATGAGTTAAAAATAGGCAGCTTCTGCAAAACTGCATTCACTTGAAAGGGAGAAGTTAGCACCAGGAATTATGCCCAGACTTTTCTGCAAGGAAAAGCAGCAAACTGTTTTGCCAACCCAGTCTAGCAAGTATGAATTGTCTACTGGTGGTTACCCATGCTGCTAAATAAGGATACTCTGAATGCAAAGGCTTTTGACTTGGCTCTATGAAGAATTATCCAGAGTCAGTGAGGTTTGGTTAGCTCAGAAGAACCATTTCATGAATTCAAGAGGTCCTTCTTCAGGGTGAGCTGAACTGTACAAACAGCATAGGTACACCCAAGTAAGAAAGGCCAGAGCTAAGATGCTCTACAAGACCAACCTCAAATGGCTCCACAGACACATGGTTCACACAGCTCAGGAACACCTGAACATCAGGATGGAATAGGACCAGATCTGACACTACTGCTGTAAAGCTGAAACCAGTAAGCCCTTCAGAACCAAGTTGTTTCCCAGCAGAATTACTCAGACACCCCAGAACTCCCAGTAAGAACTTCAGGTTCATGGAAAGCTTTTAAAGTCTGTATGGTGTGAATTTGTGGAGGTAGTTCAAAACCCAGAGGTGCAGCCATGCAAAACTGAACAGACTGCAGGGACATCGATACAGCTCAGCAGAAGGCAAGATGTAACAGACTCTAGGCTGGCTGGCTCCATACCAAGTGTAGTCTGCACTGCACTTCTAACTATGCATGCATACTACTAACCCTACTATATGATGTACTCCCCATTTCCACTGTCCTGGGTTTCATGAGACCTAAGAAGTATGTAGAATCCAAGTTTCTTTGTTAGTCAAAAAAGATAAAGACATGGAAGAAATCTTCCACCAGTTTCCAGTTATCATAGTATCAGTCAGGGTTGGAAGGGACCTCAAGGATCATCTAGTTCCAATCCCCTGCCATGGACAGGGACACCCCACACTACACCAGGCTGGCCAGAGCCTCATCCAGCCTGGGCTTAAACACCTCCAGGGACGGGGCCTCAACCACCTCCCTGGACAACCCATTCCAGGCCTTCACCACTCTCATGGGGAAGAACTTCCTCCTCACATCCAGCCTGAATCTCCCCACCTCCAGCTTCATTCCATTCCCCCTAGTCCTATCACTCCCTGATAGCCTGAGAAGTCCCTCCTCAGCCTTCTTGTAGGCCCCCTTCAGATACTGGAAGGCCACAATGAGGTCACCTCGGAGCCTTCTCTTCTCCAGCATGAACAGCCCCAACTCCTTCAGTCTGTCCTCATAGGAGAGGTGCTCCAGCCCTCTGATCATCCTTGTGGCCCTTCTCTGGACACCTTCCAGCACCTCCAGATCCCTCTTGGAATAGGGGCTCCAGAACTGGAGGCAGTACTCCAGGTGGGGTCTCACCAGAGCTGAATAGAGGGGGAGAATCACCTCCCTTGACCTGCTGGCCACACTTCTCTTGATGCAGCCCAGTTATGAAATACTGCAGCCCACTATGAAATACAGAAGATGGTTCCCTTACATTTGTTACAGAAAACTCGAGCTTCCTGTCTGTGAAAAGTCAAAAAACTTCTGAGTTTTCCAATTTGTTCCTTCACAATAGATGGTACTAAAGCTCCCTCTGCTGTCTGCAGAAGCAGTTAAGTTTGGAGCTCATGCATCACACAGATGGAGACATGCAGGTATAAGCTACACATATAAACTGAATCAGGCAAAAGAAGTCTGCCCTGAAAATTTTGGATTCCAGAGAGTCTCAAAAAAGAAAAAAAGGTAAAAGCAAGAAAACTATAGATAGATAGATAGATAGAAATAAAATCAAAGAGTAGAAGAAAAACAAAGTATAAATTTCTTTTATCACAAAACCAAACACTTCCATCCAGTGAAAAAGTCAAATTCTGAATTGAGGAAAAATGTTATTTTAACACATTCGTGCCATTTAAAAATACACACTTTTAGTATCTTCTTGCAACCTATTCTGAAGCATTAACTAACACATAAAGGTACAAGGGGGAAAAAAGAAGAAATTATATGCAGTGTGCCCAGGGCCGAGCCCTGAGAGTGGCAGTGAATGGTGCCACATCCAGCTGGCAGCCAGTCACTAGTGGTATGCCCCAGGGATTGCCACCAAGCTGGGGCAGGAGTTGATCTGCTGGAGGGCAGAGAGGCTTTGCAGAGGGACCTCGACAGGCTGGACAGATGGGCAGAGTCCAAGGGCAGGAGATTGAACACATCCAAGTGCCGGGTTCTGCATATTGGCCACAGCAACCCCAGGCAGCGCTACAGGCTGGGGTCAGAGTGGCTGGAGAGTGGCCAGGCAGAGAGGGACATGGGGGTACTGAACATGAGCCTGCAGTGTGCCCAGGCGGCAAAGAAGGACAGTGGCATCCGGGCCTGGATCAGGAACAGTGTGGCCAGCAGGAGCAGGGAGGTCATTCTGCCCCTGTACACTGCACTGGTTAGGCCGCACCTTGAGTCCTGTGTCCAGTTCTGGGCCCCTCAGTTTAGGAAGGATGTTGACTTGCTGGAACGTGTCCAGAGAAGGGCAACGAAGTTGGTGAGGGGTTTGGAACACAAGCCCTATGAGGAGAGGCTGAGGGAGCTGGGGTTGCTTAGCCTGGAGAAGTGGAGGCTCAGGGGAGACTTTCTTGCTCTCTACAACTACCTGAAGGGAGGTTGTAGACAGGTGGGGGTTGGTCTCTTCTCCCAGGCAACCAGCACCAGAACAAGAGGACACAGTTTCAAGCTGCACCGGGGAGTTTTAGGCTGGAGGTGAGGAAGAAGTTCTTCATAGAAAGAGTGATTGCCCATTGGAATGGGCTGCCCATGGAGGTGGTGGAGTCACCATCATTGGAGGTGTTTAGAAGGAGACTTGATCGGGTGCTTGGTTGCATGGTTTAGTTGATTAGGTGGTGTTGGACGATAGGTTGGATGTGATGATCTCGAAGGTCTCTTCCAACCTGGTTTGTTCTCTTCTATTCTATTAGCCACAGTCTATTCTTTGTATACTATTTTAAAGTGATTTATGCCATATTGCTCTATTCAGCTCAGCATAACCACTCACAGCCTTAAGACTCAGCAAATCACCAGATGCTTTGCAAGAAGGTGGCCACAGCATGTATTCTAAATACCCTTTCTACATCAATTAAAAGCAGAACTTGGTTTTAAAAACCTGAGTTTTCTGCTGTTTTTAAGCAATGTGAAAGATCAGCACGCTTCTAATCCAGAAATAAAAGTCCTCAGCGCTCCTGAGAGTTTGCACAGATTTTAGTCACACCATATGTACATCCATTGAAGAGTTATTAGAAAATTAACATATAAAAATAACCTCTAAAAGGGTTTGGAAGATGAAATACACATTTCAGAATCAACTCTGTCATGGCTAAATTATTTAAAGACAGTAAAACAATGAAACAGTAGCACTTAAAAGCATTCTTTATATTTTACTAAGCAAACAGAAACTTTTATCTTCAGGTGTCTATTTCTAAACCAGTTTGACAAATACTTATGATATTCAAACCCAGTAATGTTCAGGTAAAGCTCATACCTGTACCATGGATAAATAAAGTTTTCCAGCACCAACTCGAGCACCTGTGCAGAACAAAGACAACCACATTACAAAACTGACAGTTCAGCACAAACCCTTGTTAGAATGGTTAGGAATACACTTTCCAAAGAGAATCATAGAATCACTGAATCAATAAGGTTGGAAGAGACCTCAAAGATCATCAAGTCCAACCTGTCACCACAGACCTCATGACTAAACCATGGCACCAAGTGCCATGTCCAGTCCCGTCCTGAACACCTCCAGGGATGCTGACTCCACCACTTCCCTGGGCAGCACATTTCAATGGCTAACAACTCTCTCTGTGAAGAACTTTCTCCTCACCTCCAGCCTAAACTTCCCCTGGTGCAGTTCAAGACTGTGTCCTCTTGTTCTGGTGCTGGTTGCCCAGGAGAAGAGACTAACTCCTACCTGGCTACAACCTCCCTTCAGGTAGACAGCAATAAGGTTTCCCCTGAGCCTCCTCTTCTCCAGGCTAAACAATCCCAGCTCCCTCAGCCTCTCCTCATAGGGCTTGTTCACACACCATGGATCTTTAACACAGAAATGTGTACACTGTGATCCTACTGTGAGATGTATCATTTTGCACAATAATCAGTGCTTTGTGCAAAAAGGAAAAAGAAGTGATGGCTTCATCAGGTATCAGCTTGAAGCAGCTGCCAGTAGCACTGCGGACAACACGAAGGGCAGGGCTGCGGCTACTGTCTGGTGAACGCTACAGAAAATGTATCTGTGCCTCAGTCCTTACCTCATTTTTCACATCAGTCCACATTCTTTCCACCACTGCCCTGGGCAGACCATTCCAACATTTGAGAACTCTTTCAGTGAAGAAATATATCCTAATACCCAGCCTAAACCTCCCCTGGTGCAGCTTGAAACCATTTCCTCTAGTCCTGTTGCTTGACACCAAGGAGAAGAGGCTGCTCCCTCCTTGCTCCAACCTCCCTTCAGGTAGTTGTGGAGAGCAATGAGGCCTTCCCTCAGCCTTCTCTTCTCCAGACTGAACAACCCCAGCTCCCTCTGATGCTCCTCATAGGACATGTGCTCCAGGCCCTTCAGTAACCTCATTACCCTTCTCTGCATATGCTCCAGCACCTCAATATTCTTCCTGTACTGAGGAGCCCAGAACTGAACACAGTACTCAAGGCGTGGCCTCACCAGCACTGAGTACAGGGGGAAGATCACCTCCCTGTTCCTGTTGGCCACGCTGTTTCTAATACACTCTTAGCCACCTAGGCACGCTGCTGACATATTCAGTCAACTATCAAGCAATACCCCCAGGTCCCTCTCCAGGTTGCACCACTCACAAAGAAAGCAAAAGAAGAATAATCCTAAAAAGCAATTCCTAGGAAAGCTGCTCTCTTTCTCCACATCCTGCACCACAATTTCAACAATACCTGCCTTAGGGTCCAGTCATTTCCTAAAGTCTCAAACACAGCAGTTCCCAAAGTTCTTGTCCTGCATATATCCTCATGGCCTTCTGCCTCCTCTTCCTAGCCCCTGTGTATCCTGCCTACATGGAACTCTGTAGAACTTTTTCTATCCTCTCCATCAACCTTGTTCCTCACAGGTCAAGCCTGTGGTTGCCTTTTCCATGTTGCAGAATCTCATTAATCAGGAAGAACCAGTGCTAAACCTCAGGGGAAGTTTAGGCTGGATGTTAGGAAGAAGTTCTTCCCAGAAAGAGAGATTGGCCATTGGAATGGGCTGCCCAGGGAGGTGGTGGAGTCACCATCACTGGAGGTGTTTAAGAAGAGACTGGATGGGGTGCTTGGTGCCATGGTTTAGTTGATTAGATGGTGTTGGGTGATAGGTTGGACTTGATGATCTTGAGGGTCTTTTCCAAGCTGGTTAATTCTATTCTATTCTATTCTATTCTATTCTATTCTATTCTATTCTATTCTATTCTATTCTACCCTACTCTACTCTATTGCAGCCATGTCACAGGCATGTCAATGTTCATCTTTGCTTTGTCACTGAAGGAAGGGAAGAAAAAGAGGTGACCATCGGTGTGCAATCCAGAGGCTGCCACCACCATATATGCTAGGACTGCAGCTTTGGCACCTCTCCTTATACCTACATGAAAGCTACTGTCACAGTCCTTGTAAAATAAATAGCAAAAAGAAAACTTCTGAAGGGAAGGGGAAATATCAGAGAGTGCCAAGAAAAAAAGAACATGATGAAGGTGAAGGAAGGATGACATTTTCGTGGTATCTCTCCTCCTTCATTTTAATCCCAAAACACTCTCTGTACTACCTCCCCCTGTTGCAACCTACCCCTTAATCTGAATCATTGCTCTAAAGATCAGTTTGTTCCCAGCAGCAGCAATGGTGATGAGGGTAGTAAGCCAGATTATGTGTGCCTCTATGGGAGGCTGCTGTGCCACATTCTCTTGGAGGAAAGGTTTTGCAAAGAAAGCCATTGTGTTCAAAGACAAGAGCAGAATCTGCTTGAAAGGAAAGCTGAATGAGACAGCTGACACACAAGTGTCACTTCTAGAACAAGCATCACTGTTCTTACAAGCCCTGCTGCTCCACTCCTTCACACTGTGTGCACTGCAAAGAATGAAGGCTTACTAAATTTATACTGGGTTTAGGGCACTCCATGACTCTGCTCTACTCATGATTATAAAAGCACACTCAGTAAATTGCACACCACAGCCTTTTCAGTTCCTCTCAATTCTTTAGACTGGAGCAGCTGACAAATACTCTTCTGCTGTCTTCACTACTAAGAATATCACCTACTCAAATGTATTAGGATTTTCTCTTGCAGTTGTTCCATTTCAGTGATTTTCCTCCCTTTGTCTGTAAGGGGGAAGGAGAAATTTTATTCCTGTTCTTCTGAAGGGATGTTTTCCATCTGAGGTAACTTTAGATGCCTGTGCCATAGACCATGCAATGTCATCAGTGTCTTTCCTCCTACCCTTATAGTAATAGATCTTGAAATTGTAAGAGGATCATGTGTTGATGATGGGTAAGCTAGATTTTGTTCCTCCTGCCCCCTTCAGTCCCATAGGTTTTTAAAAGCAGGGTGGGAAGAGATGGCTACAGAGGCTTTGCTTCCCAGTCTGGAATAGATCAGGAAATCCCAGAGAGCCTTCTTTGGAAGCAAATCTTCAGACAACAGGAGTGAGAGCACATCCAGCACCAGTCAGCAAGACCGACCACTAGCCTTAGGAGCAATAGGCCAGACTACTCAAAGCCAATTTCCATGACGCCTTCCATAGCACTGCCAGTGTATAAAACCCCAATTTGCCTCACAGACACTTCAGTCTCCCAAGTATTGCAACACTGGTTTTGTTCATGCTGAGTTTCTAACAAAATAAACCTCTTCAGTGCTCAAGATTCCTTCAAAGATGTGTCTTTCAAAAGCAAAGGCCTGCAGAACAACCCAGACAATGCACCTACCTGTCAAAGGATCCCTTTTTCTTCCTCCTCCACTTCTGCTATGTGTTTCCCCAACTAGAGCAACCACAGCTGACCACCTTCTGCTTGGAGTGGAAAGTTCACTTGGAAAGCCTTCAAGCAGAAGGCAGTGTAGTCAAAGGGAGCACAGAGCACTCCTCTCAAAAGAGCTCTCTTTATGCATGACTACTACTTTGGAACTGAAAGTCTGTCCATCAGGCTTCAACCACCTGTGTCACTGCAATTGCAGTTCATCAGATGCTAACATAACTTGTGGGCACTCTTTTTGCCTTCAGTCCACAGGCTTCTAAAGGCCACCAGAAGAACCACTTCCAACAGCAAGAGATCTCATTCTTACTGCTAGACAAGCCAAACACACATCATTCTGAAAATCACCTTTCTCTGGTTATTAAATCAGCAAGAGAAGCAGAAAAGATGCAAGATCCAAGATGCAAGAGCCCCTGTACACTGCACTGGTTAAGCCACATCTTGAGTCCTCTGTCCAGTTCTGGGCCCCTCAGTTTAGGAAAGTTGCTGTGTTGCTGGAACATGTGCAGAGAAGGGCAACAAAGTTGGTGAGGGGTTTGGAGCACAAGCCCTATGAGGAGGCTGAGGGAGCTGGGGTTGCTTAGCGTGGAGAAGAGAAGGCTCAGGGCAGACCTTATTGCTCTCCACAACTCCCTGAAGGGAGGTTGCAGCCAGGTGGGGGTTGGTCTCTTCTCCCAGGCAACCAGCACCAGAACAAGAGGACACAGTTGCAAGCTGCGCCAGGGGAGGTTTAGGCTGGATGTTAGGAAGAAATTATTCTCAGAAAGAGTGATTGGCCATTGGAATGTGCTGCCCAGGGAGGTGGTGGAGTCACCATCACTGGAGGTGTTTAGAAAGAGACTGGATGGGGTGCTTGGTGCCATGGTTTAGTTGATTAGATGGTGTTGGATGATAGGTTGGACTCGATGATCTCAAAGGTCTCTTCCAACCTGGAAAATTCTATTCTATTCTATCCACTTCCCTTCTAGCAATACCAACACTATTAATTAAGCTCAACTGCTCATGCTACACACACAACAGAGCAGACAGGACACATCAAGAATGACAGCTAGTGATAAGCCATTTCCTTGTCTCTGAAGTATTCTTTTTCAGTTTCAAATGCAAATGATGAGTCATTTTGTCTAAACCTTAGCTACATTTCATGCAACCTGCCTATGTGTGAGCAGCTTGGAAATGAAAGGGATTACAGATATAAAACCAAGTCCAGCAGGCAGCAATATAAGCAGCAGCTTGAATTAAAAACTAAGAGAAAATATTTTCTAGGGTGCCCTGCCTAAGACAGCAAGCCAGTCAGTCTTTGCTGTTGAGAAACACTTTCTTGGACTGCCAGAGATAAGACATCAAGTGTCAGGAGGAGGAAGCTTAGAGGCAAGTGATCAATCAGCACCATGTCAGAAGCACCAGGAAGTACCAGATTAGATTGGGAAGAAGCAAGGACTTGATAAGCAAAGCACAAGAACAATCTTAACAGCCTTATAAGATGCTATAACTGGATAGCTGAGACTAATTCCTGAGGGTAGAACAAGAAACTCCCAAGAAGAAAGCATGCAGGCCACTGTGCTGTAAACAAGAGTTCAGGATTGGCAAAGAGCACACTTGAGACAGTGATTTTTTATCATGTGTTTGTCCACTTCTTACATTCAGAAGAGAAATAAAAAGAGATAAAATTCTGGTCCCACATTCAAGTCAAGAACTTGACAACTTCAGAATGAAAGGAAAAATCAGTGAGATTAACAGACAGCACCTTGATCCCAGAAGACATTTCTTTCATGAGTAGCTGAGAAGCTTTCCACAGGTTTGACTTGCAACCATCCCTCACACAACAAAAATGAGATTGTAGGGGAAAAGCCAAGTTCATTAACTGAGTAACAGAATTAAATTCTCCTTTATAGAATCTGAAGGACCTGAAATTACATACAACATTAAGAACTGACCAACAGGTGTCACATCCAAATTCAAAAAGACTTCTGGTCACTTTGGTCAGGTTCTGCTGCCATCCAATAAGATCTGGACAGGCTGGAGAGCTGGGTAAAAGCAAAGCTCATGAAGTTCAGTAAGAACAAGTGCAGGGTCCTGCATCTGGGGAGGAATAACAGCAGGCACCAGTACAGGTTAGGGGCAGTCCTGCTGGAAAGCAGCTCCATGGAGACAGACCTTGGAGTGCTGCTGGACAGCAAGTTCTGCATGGGACAGCAGTGTGCCCTGGTGGCCAAGAGAGTCAATGGGATCCTGGGGTGCAGCAAGGAAAGTGTGTCCAGAAGGTCTAGGGAGGTTCTTCTCCCCCTCTGCTCTGCCCTGGTGAGACCACAGTATTCCAGGCATGGTCTCCCCAGTTTTGGGCTCCCCAGTTCAATAGAGACAGAGACCTGATGGAAAGAATCCAATGGAGAGCCACAAGGATGATTGGGGGACTTGAGCATTTCCCCTATGAAGAGAGACTGAGATCCCAGGGGCTGTTTAGTCTTGAGAAGAGAAGACTGAGAGGGGATCTGATCAATGTCTATCAATATCTGAGGGGTGGGTGTCAAGTGGAGGGGGCTAAGCTCTTTTTGGTGGTGCACAGTAATAAGACAAGGAATAATGGATACAAACTTGAACATAGAAGATTTCATCTCAATATGAGGAGAACTTCTTTACAGTGAGGGTGACAGAGCCCTGGAACAGGCTGCCCAGAGAGGTTGTGGAGTCTCCTACTCTGAAAACTTTCAAAACCCACCTGGATGAATTCCTGTGAGGGCTACCCCAGGTGATCCTGTTCTGGCAGTGGGAGATGGACTTGAAGATCTCTGGAGGTCCCTTCTAACCTCTAATGTTCTATGATTCTATGATTATTTTTGTGCAGAACCCAGGTCAAACTATCAAATATTGACAGTTGAGGCAGTTAAAGAGTTCAACTGCAATTACACACATAAATGAAGAGAGGAAGGGAGTCTAAGCTTGGGTGTTTCTTACTGTTCTAACCATGTACAGCAGCTAGATAACCAAAACATGACTGCAAAAGATGAAGAATTTGCAAAGCAAGACAAACTGCCATCACAACCCAAGAGAGAAATCCATACTTCTGAGAAAAACCTTGCATTTGCATGTGTCTTAAATTATTCTGTAAGCACTTCAAAACACAAGCTGAAAGACTACACAACTGACTCAAAATCAGAAACATTTGGAAATGACAATGCTGCCAACATTCCAAAACCTGCAAGGGAAGAACTAGAAAACAAACAATCCAGAATAAACCCAGAATCATTGCAAATACTTTCCCTGACAGAAGCAGGCAGCACTCTGCACTCCTTTAGAATCTCATTAATCTTAATTCATTTCTCCCTGTATCAGCTTCCCTCTAATGTATGACTAGCCCACAACAGAGAGTAAGACCGGTGTCTCCTTCCAAGCTGAAGCAGACTATCCAATTCCAGGCATCCCCTGAGCAAGATGGTGAAGAAGAATATGGTGTGGGCAGAACACCTGCTACACTTATAGAATAGAATAGAATAGAATAGAATAGAATAGAATAGAATAGAATAGAATAGAATAGACCAGGTTGGAAAAGACCTTTGAGATCATCGAGTCCAACCTATCACCCAACACCATCTAATCAATTAAACCATGGCACCAAGCACCCCATCCAGTCTCTTCCTAAACACCTCCAGTGATGGTGACTCCACCACCTCCCAGGCAGCCCATTCCAATGGCCAATCACTCTATGAAGAATTTCTTCCTAACATCCAGCCTAAACCTCCCCTGGCGCAGCTT
Organism: Colaptes auratus; assembly: GCA_015227895.2. Taxonomy (NCBI): domain Eukaryota; kingdom Metazoa; phylum Chordata; class Aves; order Piciformes; family Picidae; genus Colaptes; species Colaptes auratus. Next base: position 53,220,273 of record CM037640.1, on the reverse strand, counting down.
GAGACTGTGTCCTGGGGTTTGGAGCACAGCACTATGAGGAGAGGCTGAGGGAGCTGGGGTTGCTTAGCCTCAAGAAGAGGAGGCTCAGGGGAGACCTTATTGCTCTCTACAACTACCTGAAGGGAGGTTGTAGCCAGTGGGGGTTTGGTCTCTTCTCCCAGGCAACCAGCACCAGAACAAGAGGACACAGTCTCAAGCTGCACCAGGGGAGGATTAGGCTGGATGTTAGAAGTTCTTCACAGAGAGAGAGATTTGCCATTGGAATGGGCTGCCCAGGGAGGTGGTGGAGTCACCTTCACTGGAGGTGCCTCACCACCCTCATGGTGAGGAACTTCTTCCTAACATCCAGTCTGTATCTACTCATTTCTATTTTTTTTGCTATTTTTCTTTGAGTAAGTCTACCAATTCTTCTGTTTTCAGACAGACTTTGTTACAGCTTTAGTTGATGACTTCAACTATCTTTACATTACCATCTTCATTACAACCTTTTTGTAGCTGGAGCAAACAATCTCCTCAGCTTCAAATCCCCACTTGAGCCTCTTAAGCAGGCTGAAACCTTTAACTTTTTGAGAACTGAACATGTTCACTTACAACTGTTCTTCCCTTTAAACTTTATAGTTTACATCGATGTTTCTTCTGTGTTTTAAGCAGAGCACTACAGGAACAAGTCACTTCTGTGTTAATAAGAAGGCCATCTCACCTCTCTGCTCCTAGCATAGATTCTTTTGATTTGACTCCTACAGGAACAAGCTAATATACATGGGAAGTACATCTGCACTACCTACTGAAGCAGAAGTCTTAGGTTTAAGAGATCTGTAATGAAAACTTGCTGAATTTAAGGGTATTAAAGAAATGAAGCAGCAATTACCTCTGAAAGCGATGCATCAACCTTGGAAGGCACTTTTAGATCCAGCCACGGCTGATAGTTTTCCAGAAGCAAAGTAGGTCTGCAGGAGAACATGGAAAAGTTGATGTCACTTTTTAATTGAAGTCTCCTACTGCTATGTGCAAAACACAAAAAAGAATAACCTTACCAGTGACACATAAGCTTACCTGTGCCTCTTGCATTTGACCTTGCCACACACAGCACAACTGTGACCATGGGGAAACAGCTCCGGCAATTCTAATTGCTAAGAGAAGACATTTAGAATAGTTTACACTCTTCAGAACGACTCTCAATTTCCTTTTAAGAGTACACAACTACAGAAAAGTGAACAGCAGAAAGACAAAAGTTATTCTCCCAACAAGAAAACAAGATCATAGTATCACACAATGGTCCGGGCTGGAAGGGACCTCCAAAGGTCATCCACCCTGACCTCCCCGCCACCAGCAGGGACATCCCTAACTAGATCAGGTTGTCCAGGGCCTCGTCGAGCCCCACCTTGCATATCTACAGGGAAGGAGCCTCAACCACCTCCCTGGGCAACCTGTTCCAGTGTTCCACTGCCTTCATAGTAAAGAATTTGTTCCTAACATCTAAGTCTGCTCTTCTCCAGCTTGCCCCTCATCCTGTCACTGCCAATAATAAGGCATAGTATGAATAGAATAGAATAGAATAGAATAGAATAGAATAGAATAGACCTACTTGGAAGAGACCTTCAAGATCATTGTGTCCAACACCATCTAATCAACTAAACCACGGCACCAAGCGCCCCATCAAGTCTCCTCCCAAACACCTCCAGTGATGGTGACTCCACCACCTCCCAGGCAGCACATTCCAATGGCCAACCACTCTTTCTGCGAAGAACTTCCTAACATCCAGCCTAAACCTCCCCTGGCGCAACAATCCAAAGTCTTAATCATTCTGTATTTGCTACAAAGCCTCCCTCGGTTGGCAGATGAGCTGTACTGAAGTGTAGCACGTCAGAAAGCAGCTGGAATCGTACAAGGATCGCAACCCGATGTAAATTCAAACCAGATCTAAAGAAAGCGCAGGAATGGTAACAGACGTTATTTACCTTGGGTTTATATTTTATTGTAAAAAGAAAGTTGGGCAAAAGGGAATCCGGTCCAAATGAACAGTAGCAGGTGACGATGCCAGCCACGAATGACCACACCATCATCATAACGTGAAGATGCCTTACAAATAAACAGGAAGGAAATATTACTGCATGACAAGGTACGAGCGCTACACCGAGCCCGCCCCGCCCCAGCCCTCCCGGCCGGGCCGGGCCAGTTACCGGTTGAGAAGGAGGGTGGCGGCGCCCAGCCCCAGAAGAATGCAGCAGATGAGCGGGTACTGCCGGCAGGTCTCCCGCAGCACCTCGGCGCCCCGCACCCGCTGCCGCAGCCGCTGCCCGGCGGCCCGCACCCAGCCCATGGCCGGCCCGGCAGCCGCGGCAGGGGGAGGCCGCGCCGCTTCCGGTCCGGCCGCCACGTGACACCGGTCACGTGGCAACGCGCGCGATGTCACGCGTCCGCCATCTTGCTGGCGGGGGCGACCCGACGTGGCGGCGGCGGCTGGGGCGTTCCCGACCGCGGATCGTACCGCTGCCGGGCCGGCCGCTCCTGCCCCACTGCTTCCTCCCTCCCCTCACCGCCGCCGCAGTCTGAGGGAAGGGCTGAGCGGGAACCGGGGTGGGTGGCTCTGAGCCGCGGCGATCCCGAGCCCTGCTGAAACCAGCGCGCCGAAGCCTGTGGGAACCTCAGCCTTATTGCATGGGGCAGGCTGGACCGACGACTGCTGCCCCCACCGCTACGTCTCGGGGCATGGCGATAGCCGGCGGAGAAGCCGCCAGCTGCGGGCAAGCGGAGGAAGACCGAGCTCGGTCTGATCTGGCGGGGGCGCTTTCGGCTCCCGCAGAGATCCCGGCAGCAGCCCTCCGGCGGCGCGCTCGGGTGGCATTTGTGGAGCTTTGCTATTTAACATACTGTACTAAGCCCTGTAAATAGAAGATCTCCGATGACAGAACCCTTACCTAGTTATAAATACTTTGGTTCTGGGCAACAGGGGCTCCCAGCGCCGAGCAGCCAGAAACTGCTACATCTGATTAAACGCTCTATATTTAGCAGATGACTGAAGTAAATCGTTTAGGGACTGGGATACTAAAACCGTGTAAAGCCTCCCTACACTTCTGAAGTGCTTGTAAAGGAACTGGGATAGAAATGCGAGACTTAACATCAGTTAAGTATAAAATGTCCAAACACTGAAAAGACATTAATACTGGAATGTAGTTTATTGCTAGTGAGAACAATTTAAACCCACCTTCACATGAGTAACCGCCCTCAGGTAAAATTTAAGTCACAAACTTTTCAACCTGTTGGAATGCTTTCAACAACCATAGTTACACTCAGTCTTGGGAAGCTCGAGGTTGTGTTAAAAAGACACTGCTGGTTACGAGAAGATTGGCTCAATGGACAAACTTAGAAGTGCTTAACAAGTGGGAAGAGGGGCTTCTGAGCTGCAAAACATCCCAAAGAGCTGCTCCGGGGAAGTGCCTGCTTTTGAGTTGAGAAGCGGCTGTTGCCTTTTATGCTGATTTGCAGTAGCCCCACACATGCATATTTGGGCAAAGGGTAGAGGAGTGCCTATGGAACGCTGCTCCTCAGAAGAGATGTGTTTACAAACGTTCAGCAACAACCCTGCAGTGATGCCGTTAAGGAAAAGTCAGTCTTTGGAAGATGAGTCGGTATCTAGAAATCAAAAGCTGAAAATAGCTTTTGGACTCTCTGCTCACATGTTTTGTCATTTTATGCAACACTTCCCTTGACCTCTAAAGCAAGTAAAATGCTGCAATTTCACTTCAGTATGTTGACCTTTCTCAGAGAGCTTGGCAAAAGCCCAGGGTCAGCTTAAATTTCTTTAGGAGCATCTGCACAGTATTATTGCACGGCAGTCCGTGTGTTTGATTAGAAAAACCCAAACAAGGTGCACACAGCAGAGTGCACACAGCAGAGTGCACAGAGAATGAATTTTCCCTACGTTTATGTTTGGGGTTTTGCTACCTGCTTCTTTTAGCCTCAGCTTCACTGTTTGTGGTGTGCAGTTGTTTCATTTGCATTGTTTGTAATAAGCAGTAACTTTTTCAAACCTGGTAAGTGTTAAAGTACTCCATAAAGATGCCACAGCATCACATGTCTGTACCAAAGGAAGTGACTTGCACAGAACAGAAGAGATTAGAATTCTATTCTATTTCACAGCAAACCAGGAGCAGAAGTCAAACCTCGGTTTCCGTTTGTGTTCTCCACGCTGGGTAAAGCTGAATTTGTAGCTTCAGGGTTAATTTATTTAGAGTAAAATTGCCACAATTGCATTTGGCACTAATTGTATCTTAGCATCTGAAGGAGCTGTGCCATTTCCTGCCATCCACTGACTTTCTCATCTGCTGAACAGACACTGCAAGGACCTGCTTTATCCCACTCTGCTCTGCTGGAGACAGCAGTGTTAGCATTGCCCATCAGCCTCTGTTAACCCTTGCCCTGGTCATAACTTGGATTCTGCTGCACTGGAAGATACAGCTGAGGTTTGTTTTCGAACAAGGTACAAAAGAGAAATATTGACAACACCAGGAGTTTTAAAAGCCTGTTGATTTTATGAGAGAAATAAGAACTTTACCCATTCCCCAGCAACAGGCAAGCTTGTGTCTCCTGACAGAAGTACTTAGGAAGATCTCTGGTTAACTGGTGAACTGAAGGGGAAAACATGCAACTGGAAACAGACTCTGAAGCAATGTGGCCAGGAGTGGATTATTCTGAAATGCTAGTTTTAATATTTAAAATGTAAAAATACTTTCACTGCTGAAACAAGTTTTCCAATGGATTTAGTGTTTTGGGTGGGTTTTTTTTATAGCAACATAAGACCACATATTCTAGATGCAAGGAACATTACTATAGATTTTCCATGTAACTTAAAAAAACCCATAAGCAAACAAAAACACAACCCTACATTTGTTGGCTAAAATAAGGCCAAAGTCCTATTTACCAAAGCTCTTTTTTCAGCTTAAAAAGTATTTGCTTGTTTTTTAAGAAACCAGGCAGTGAACTGCCTATAATAGATTCTCACCAGCTGACTGCATTTGGTTCACTCTGAAAGTCACTTTTTGCTCTCTTCCAGGTGCTTCCAGGATACAGTTGGCCAGGCTAACTTACAGAACTTAATCCCTCTTATTTACCCAAACAACCTCTTCCCCTTGATAACAAGGGACAGGACTAGAGGAAATGGTTTTCAAGCTGCACCAGGGGAGGTTTAGGCTGAGTATTAGGAAATATTTCTTCACTGAGAGGGTTCTCTAACATTGGAATGGTCTGCCCAAGGGCAGTGGTGGAGTCACCATCCCTGGGGGTGTTCAAGTGCTGTGTGGGCCTGACACTTCAAAGCATGGTTTAGTGCTGACCCTTCAGTACTGGGTCAAGGGTTGGACTGGATATCTTTGAGGTATATTCTGCAGCTCTAATTTTCCTCTCTGATGCCCTGCAAATCTCTCACTTCTGTTCACTCCTCCCAGAAGTTTAAATAGGTTTCATATTAACCTTTAACTTCAGCCATTGAGCAGAAAACTTTAGAGAACCTTCACTTTAAATATTTAGCAAACAGCTAAGATTAAATAAAAAGGAAACTGAAGTTGGTGACTCAGATCCTAAAACATTAAGCATTAGCAGGCACTTTAGACTTGACTCTTTAAGTTCAAAACTTAAAGGGCATCCATCAACAGCTACTGGTTTCAGTCTGGAAGACAATTCAGTTGTAGACAAAAAATCTTGAGGTGAAAACTGACATTTGGTCGTGCTTCTCAGCCCTTCTGGTGTAAAGGAACACTGAAACTTTGGGGGAGAGCAGAGGCTAACCATGACACCCATTTCTGACTTGGTAGTTATTAGCACTTAAAACAAAATGAGCTTTACTGTTATAAAAATACAGCCACGTATTATTTGTCTGTTAATAAGTTAATAAACTGCTCAGTCAACATTTATGGCATTTGGGAGTCAGCTCCCTGTACCACCCACAGATCCTTGCTTGTTAACTGTATGGCAATGTGTGCTGCCAGTGGTTGGTTTAGGTTCTTAAATTTGCTTTCTGGACCATGTGTTGACCCTCAGTGTTATAAGATTAAAGCAAACTGGATGAGGAAATAAAAATCTGGGGCCAAAGTACTTGCTGGGTACAGCCACAGGGGCTTTAAATTCCCAGATAAAATCCCACACAAGTTGCATTCTGCTCATCTTGTGACTGGGGGAGCTCAGCTGCTCCAGAACAGTAAGGAGCCAAACAGTAGGTGGAAAGGAGAAATTGTTTAAAATCAGTTGGGATGATGTACTTCTGAAAAGATCAGTGGTCTCCAGCGTTCTGAGGGAATGAACTGCCAACTGACAATTACACACTTGGTTTTTCAGGAAGAGATTCAGCAGGCAATTGAAGGGAAGGGGCTAAGCTTTTTCAGTTCAATCAGGCCACTCAAAATTCATTGCTAATTTCATAGAAGAACGTAAAATACAATGCAATTAGAAGACCTGCAGATACCTACCTGGCTGTGTTTAGGACTGAAGCCACGAAGTCACTGACTGACAGCAGGCAAAATAAAAGACTTGCAGGGGAAGGAAAAAAAAATAAGGCTGGGACAATGGTCTGGTAAGGAAATTCAAGGAGAAGAACCCACTTCAAGTGAGTCAGTTGCCAGAGGCTCAGTTTAGTGTGCCCAACAGGAATGATTCTGGGCAAACCAGAAGCACTGAGGAGCACCGACAAGTGCCAGAATTTCATTGGTTCCATTTGGGGAAATGTACCATTGAGAAAGAAAAAAAGAAAAGAAAAGACAAAATCAACCTGGCAATTCTGCCTCGAGGAACTTGCAACTCTCACAGAGAGTTAAAAGGGGTCAGAGCAATGCTAGTACATACACAGAGTTTTTCTTCACATTTTTACATGAGAGAGGTTTTTCTGAGTAGATTCTTTCACAAAAGTAGTAGTGGAGAGAATTTGGATAGTAGTAAATGAAAACAATTTGTCCTGTCATAAGCTACACTGGAGAGCAGCCCTGAGGAGACTTGGGGGTGCTGGTGGACGAGAAGCTCAACATCAGCTCTCAGTGTGCACTTGCAGCCAGAAAGCCAATTAGATCCTGGGCTGCACCAGGAGAAGTGTGGCCAGCAGGTCAAGGGAGGTGATTCTCCCCCTCTATTCAGCTCTGCCGAGACCCCACCTGGAGTACTATGTCCAGTTCTGGAGCCCCTACTACAAGAGGGATATGGACATGTTGGAAGGTGTCCAGAGAAAGGCCACAAGGATGATCAGAGGGCTGGAGCACCTCTCCTGTGAGGACAGACTGAAGGAGTTGGGGCTGTTCAGTCTGGAGAAGAGAAGGCTCCGAGGTGACCTCATTGTGGCCTTCCAGTATCTGAAGGGGGCCTGCAGGAAGGCTGGGGAGGGACTTCTCAGGCTATCAGGGAGTGATAGGACTAGGGGGAATGGAATGAAGCTGGAGGTGGGGACATTCAGGCTGGACGTGAGGAGGAGGTTCTTCCCCATGAGAGTGGTGAAGCCCTGGAATGGGTTATCCAGGGAGGTGGCCCTGTCCCTGGAGGTGTTTAAGCCCAGGCTGGATGAGGCTCTGGCCAGCCTGATCTAGTGTGAGGTGTCCCTGCCCATGGCAGGGGGCTTGGAACTAGATGATCCTTGTGGTCCCTTCCAACCCTGACTGATTCTATGATACGCTTCACAGGACATTAAAGAAGGATATAGAGCAGAAAGGTGCAAGGTGGCTGCAGAAGAGGACTATGGACAAGAAAAAATAGAAGCCTGTATAACTGTAAAACAAAAAAGATCCCCAAAAAGCACCATGAACAAATATGCATAGAGAGAGGAGACATTGGAAAAATCCTTGAAGAAATGAGTATGAGGCTTGTGTCAACATTTGACAAAGGTATCGGTTATGGAAGTTTTATGAGTTCACCTGAGTAAAAGATGAGCTCTCTGGATATGCACCTTGAGTACTTAAAATTAAGTAGCTCAACTGGTTGGTATGTGCAGCAGAAAGAGCTGGAAAACAGAGTTCCATCCAAAAACCTAGGCTAAGCAGAGGGAAGAACAACACTCAAAAGGCAGCTGATGTTAAGAATCTGTGTAAGTGTGAAAGAGATACAGAGGCTGGGTCAATGCAAATAGTTAAAGTAATTCCATGGCACATACTAAGAACTCAGTCTAAATGAAAATTAAGCTGTCTACTTACTATGAAAAAACCCTGCCCTGGATACATACTTTGTGAAAACAGCTCTGTCAGGTCCTGAAGAGAGTTTCTACTGACCCACTTTGAGGTCATCGGGGGAAATCTTCAAGCAGGGAGTTTAAGGAGGAAATTGAGCCACAATTCCTCGTTTCAGCTGAATTTAAGTGTGTCAAGAAAATACTTGTAAGATGATGAAATCCTTGCAAAATATTTCAGCATCAATGCCTCATACCTATGATGAGACCTGGAGAATTGAAAGCTCATTTTTTCAAGACAGATACTTGATGGATTCATAGAACAGCTACACTGGATCAGTAAAGGTTCAATGAGGTGAGCATTGTGATTGTGATGATGGCCATCAGGGGATACAGAACTAGGGAAAAGTTGTAAAAGCATAGCAAGAACTGAACACTTTCCTGAAACATTCTTTGAGTCAGTCTTGGGGATATCTCAAGGAAGATTTATTTACCCAATAGGTCTCAAGCCATAAAGTTTTAACATCTACAAAAGTCATGCTGCAGGGACTTCCACCAGATTTACACGTGGATGAGCTGAGATACAGCTCTCCAAACACTCCTGTGTTTCATTCACTATTTTATAAAAGCTGGTGCAAAATCATCCCCTACTCAGCACAATTGCTGCTTATCCTTTTATCAAAATATTTTCCACCACCTAAGTAAATTCTCTTTTCCAAAATGAAGATTCCTGCTGCACTTAATTGCTCTTCACATGAGAGCACTTTTGTACCTTTTTAGATCTCTGCTGTTCTCCCTGTCCTTCTCCAATGTTATTATCTCCCCTGTTTTGTAGTTCTGGAGTCAGGACAGGCTGCAACAGGGGAACAGACCTGGTCAACAAAATAGCATTCAAAGTTACTTTTTAGTAAGACCAGTGCCTTTTTGAGTTGTTCCTCACCTATTTTTTTGCCCCACCTCAGTGTATTTTAGCATTTTAGAACATGAAGATTTGATCCTTTTTTACCTCATTTGGATACAGCTCTAGGTTATCTTGGATTATTCTTTTTTTTTTTTGTCATCTTAGAAGTGAAAATAGAATCCTGACCTGAAGTCTTCACATATTCAGAAGTTCTAATCAACACACAAAACTCATCAAAAGTGGGGAAAAGACTAAGTGCTGCTGTAAGCCAGCTTGTATCAGAGAAAAAGCTTTCTACTGATATTAATGTATCCATTGTGTGTGCTGATAATAATCATATAAACCCAGATGCAGTGATGAGATCCTGTGGGTGGGTTTTTTTTGGTGACTGGTGAGCTGCTATCCTGAAGCCCATTGCTTTAGCTTCTGTGGATACAGCAGTAAATGCCTTGAGTGTTTATGTCAGGTCAGAATTCCACAGAGGTATTTGTGGTTTGAGTGACCAGTTTCTCTGACAACATGAAGCATGTTAAAAAAACCAGCACATGGTAAGAGTTAAACAACATTATCTATTACCTTCAGCATTATCTATTACCTTCAAAAAGTTATTTGTGCTTTACTTAAGTCTTTCATCACTTTCCATGAATTGTTCTGTGTAACCAGAATGCTGTTTTCTCTACCATTTGTTGGCTGGGGCTGACATTTTCCTCCAGGTAAATGAGGTAGAGCAAAAACTGAGACAGTTTCAGAATGGTGAAAGAGAGAATAACAAAGCAATAGGACATAAATGTTACCTTTCCCTGGCAGAAAAAAAGGAACATACAATAAAAGCACAAAATTCTGATCTATGCTAACAGGCAGAATGCACAGGATAGCATCATGAGAGAGCCTGAGCAGAGGGCTTGTCCTCCTTATGCAGAAGGATGAGTTTGGAAAAATACACACAAAAACCCCCAAAACAAACAAAACACAAACCAAAAGCCAAACATTTTGAAGCAGATGGGCAGCTTGCCTGTATTACACTCCATGGTAAAGCTCCACTACAAGAGGAATATGATGGTTTTAATGAGAATCTAACAAGTGGGGTTCAGAACCAAACTTGGCAAGGCTATAGCTGATAAATGCCTTCTATTATCAGACAACTGCCCAAGTTCCTGGGCAGTTTCCCCCTTCCCCCCCCCAAGAAAATGCTGGTGTATTTAATAGAAAAGTGATGTATTACTGTATTATTACATACCACTTCACCTCGACAACTGGCATCAATGATGCTTCTGTAGGAACAGAGTATCCCTCTATGGGCCTATTAGCAGAAGTACTGCGGCAGGACAGAAAGCTACAGCCTCTATTCTGAAGTAGCATAAAACAGTTACTTGGGATTCCTCTACCTGAAAATGCAGTTCCAGAGTATGGTGCACACTTACTACTTGCACAGTGCTTTTCCCTGAAGTGTCTTTTGGGGAAGGAGAATGCTTGCTCAGGCAGGTAAGACGACCTTGAGCTGTCTGGAAAAGGCACTAATGTGAAATCAAGGACTACTTGGAAGACTTAGCCAATTTCTGCAGAAGCTCACTACTTGAAAGTTTTGCTTTGGTTTTTACTATCTAACTAGTACCCTGGCTAGGAAAGGCACTGGAGCTAGTAAGGTTGGGGGTGGGGGGTGCTATTATTAACACCCAGCATTATTCTGAATCTTCCTAATCAATTTCTGATTTGTGACTGACTTGCTGCTGTGGAAGTAGCTTAACCTTTGCTGGTCTAGTAAAGTACAAAATAAATGGTTTACAATGCTAGGCACCAAGTTTTTCCTCTTTCACAGGGACATGCATTATTTAAGGTACATATGAATAAAGGAACATTTTAGTATGAATATCAGCTTACCATCTTTCACAACAAACTGTAGGAAGTTGCAAGTCCTCCAGTTTAGAGTATTTTCTGCAGGTCCCATCTGAGGTGTTCCATGCCTCAGGAGTAAAACTGAGGTCTTTAGAACTTCAGCAGATGCACGTAAGATAGCCCATACCACAACACAGAACTAGGAGGCCTCCAATAGACCTCAAGTTTGGTTCAGTGTAGCCCAGGTGCAAGAAGGGAGAATTCTCTTCTTTTCTTCAGAAAGTACATTTTGCTTCAGAAGATATCAAAATGGAGAAAGGATTCTCCAGTAACATCCAGGCTTCTAGGGGCTCATGTACAAGTCTCAAAGCCATTAGTTATCTAGAGTAAGTTCTCTGTTGAACACCATTCAATTGGCTATGGTAAACTTACCACTGTGCTGTGGTGCACTGCCTACATCCAGTGTGTTTCTGGAATATATTATGGTCAGGATACTTGGAATACCAGTCAGTCTCAATTCTAAAAAGCCTACGTCTTCTCCTAGACCACAATGGTGGGGACCAATGCCAGCTGTGCTCCCCTCTCCATTTTCCCTGTCAGTTACTTGTCACATCTGAAGAAGTCAAGCTACCTATACAGTAATGGCTCTCTTCTTCCCTGCAGCCCAAAGGCAATACTTAAAAGCTAGAAAAAGGAAGGAACGGAACTGCAATCACAAAGTATCTGGAGAAGCAGGTTTGGCAGTAAGGAGACATGAAGTTAGTCTGTTTAATCTGTGGGGTCTTAATTCATAGCTGCTCACCTGAGTTTCACCAAGAACTTAAAACATGCACCAATCTCCGATGGATGCTCACTTCACATGACTTCTACACTCAGGAATGTTCCCATCTCCCATTGGTTCTTCAGAGAAGATGCTCACCATGCTCACCTGCAGAGAAAGGGACAACTTTTCCCCACTGAAAGCTGTCTGCAAAAACAAATGCTTCTGTATAGCCTGAGTATAAATCAACAAGAAGCGAAGTCTTACCTACACCTCACGTTGGCAAAGTGTACTCTACCTGACCGTGCCTTCCTCAGCCGCCTCCTCATGTATGATATGATACAGGCTTTGGTGTATTTTCTTGTATTAAGACATGCAAGCTCTAGCCTAGACTTGAGGAAACTGAGCATCTTCAAAGGTCAATAACCTTCACACTAGCTCAACTTTTTCCTATCTATTGAGGTCCTATCTGCCTGTTTCCAAGCACGTATTGTTCATTGCAAGTATATTCATCTCTGGGCACATGAAGATGGAGAATACACCTACTTGGGCTACCTGCACCACCTGCTCTAGTCCCAAGAAACAATCAGCCACTTGCTTCTCTCAAGATGCTGGGCTTGTATTGCTTGCATTTTCCCACTAAAATAAATAAATGAATGAACGCAGCTCTGTGTAATCATCTGGTGTACTTGGGAGCTCTTTGGGTCCATCCTGAACTTGGAATCTGCAAAAGAGCTGCCAAGTTGACACTGACTCACCCCAACTATTCAAGTGTAACACCTGCTATCAATTTGTCCCCTCCATTAAGGGACATTCAAATCAAAATTTTAGATGCAACTGTCCTTGGTTTGGCTGAGCTCCCCTCTCCATGAATCTAAGTAGGGGAGTGACAGGGCAGCTTTGGTAGGCATCTGGTCCCCAACCAGGGCCAAACCACCACAGTAAGCTTTGCTACAAACTCTGCATTCCCTCACACATTCAATTGGGAGGCATCCCCAGGCCCTATTAAAACCAGTTTTGCCTCAACTACCCTGGTTTTGTGCACCCTGTGAGAGATTACTAAGGGCAGTGAATGGCAAACATTACACCAGTATACCACCTAGACTGAAAAAAAAAAAAGTTTAATCTTTGGCATGTTTACTAGATAGACTGGCCCTTGCTTCCCTGTGTCTCTTTCTTCATCACTTCAAAGCATCAAACAGCAGCTCTAGGGCACTACTCACCTCCCAGAACAGGACATTTGATACAGCAGTATTAGGCATCTCAACAGGGCTTTTTCCCACCATTGTTACATTTTGCTGTGCTGAAACCTCTTCCTTTAGAGGGACACTTCCAATTTTCTTTCCAAATGTCTACCAAAATAAAGTGGCCCTGGTGATTACAACAGCCAGGACCAGATCTTCTTACCTTTTCACCTGTCATCCAAGGCCCCTGTGTCTGCTTTCCACCTGATGTTTGAACCTGGGCAAGATCCATCACCTGACACTCCCTTCACATCACGCTGTGGCTGCTAGCTGGTGCCTGGCTTACAATGTACCTACCTTTCACAGGAAAAGCACAGACTGATTAACAGGAAAGATCCCACAAAGCTGTAACACAGCTAAATGAAGCTGTTCTACTGTGGCTTGCCAGGCTCCTTCCCTGGCCTTTAACCCTAAACAACAAACTGGCCAGTAATGTAGCTCAAGAACATTTAATAGCCACCTCGTGCCCACAGGTAGACAATCTCTTTTCCCTGCTGTTCCATGAACTTACACTGTTTCAGGGACTAAACAAGAATATGTTTGTTAAGAGCTTTCCCAAGAGGGGAGTGTTTGTGATTCAATCACTCCTAGACCAACCTTCTAAATGCAAGACAAATATAAACCTTTGTATTCCTCTGAGGAGGAGCTTCCCCAGTTGTCATCACTGCCTTAGGAAAAACAAAGCTATTTACACAAGACCTTGCACGTTGCCAAGTCCTATTTGTTATTTTTTTAAACTGACCATTCAATACAATTTAGAGAACTCTCTACCTAATTTTTAACGTGACTGAGAGGCAGTTCTCAAGAAGAACCATTAACAGGAACAGGGGCACATTCACGTCACAAATTCAACACTTGTCCCCCGTTTAACTTAAAAGTGCTGCATATCTAAGCCCTCTCCTAAAAATCTCTCAGAGACAGAGGAAGGGGAAGTGTCACATTGTTTTCCCCCCTCAATACATGCATTTTTGCTAGACACAGGGATTCTATGATAGACTGTTTAATAGCAGGGCCTTTCCTCAGAGTAAAAACTTTACCATTATTCTAAACTACGTGCCTTGATTACCCAGTTCTAACTACACATGGCCATCTGAAACCAGTACTGCTAACTTTCTGTGCCCTTGTATCTTTAAATGGTATGCCAGTATTTGAAACTTACATGTTTCCATCTTCATGCTTCAAAGCAGAAAAATATGACTTCAAAAAGACTTAGCCATTTAAAAGCTGCCTGAAACACATTGACTGTCTCTTGTTTTTCCAGAGTTCAAAAGGTGAAGTCAAGCACTATCTACCTGCTGCTGTACTAGTAAAGAACAGGATAGTAACTAACTCCACAGTAAAGCTATAGAAGCATTTTACTTTACCAAATGATCTGCTTTAGCACAGGCTATCACTGAAGACAGTTTGAGCCAACCTTGTTCAGATGAAACTACCACCTGATTTTCTTCAATGCCATTTGTCTTTGTACAGCAAGGACAACCTAATGCACCTCAAAGCACATTACAAACTGGGAGGTGTCACTTTCAAAAAGTCAGTCTTTTTCACCATTGATCACAGAATTGTCAGGGTTGGAAGGGACTTTGAGGATCATCTAGTTCCAGCCCCCCTACCATGGGCAGGCACACTTCATACTAGATCAGGTTGCCCAGAGCCAAATCCAGCCTGGCCTTAAAAACCTCCAGGGATGGGGATTCCACCACCTCCCTGGGCAACCTGTTCCAGTGTCTCACCACTCTCATGCTGAAGAATTTATTTATGTCTAATCTGAATCTGCCCTCCTCTATCCTGGATCCATTCCCCCTAGTCCTACCACTACCCAACATCCTAAAAAGTCCCTCACCCGCTTTCTTGTAGGCCCCCTTCTCCAAACTGAACCAGCCCAACTATCTCAGTCAGTCCTCACAGGAGAGGTGCTCCAGCCCTCTGATCATGCTCGTGGCCCTCCTCTGTACATCCTCCTCACTCATTACTCAATGAAAGCACTCCTCATCAGAAACATCCCATTCAGGCCAATAAACTGCAAGTTTTGATACTGCTATTAAGAAAACAAGCCTCTGTACCAATTTCAGTGGCTAACATAAGGAAAGACAAACTACCTCAAAAACACAACTACCATGATTGAGATTTGCTTATTAGTTCATACCATGGAAATATTAAGATCATTTTTTCAGACAGCAACACGATCACCTGAATGCCTCAGAACATCAAACCAAATGCTCTGTTTCAGATTAGTGTACCATTAAAAAAAAAAACAACCAACCAGTAAAAAATCAACATGCCATTTGTAAGGTCACTTCTATGCAAAATAAAGTTGCAAACAACACATACTAGAAAGTTAAAAATCCAATGGATCTGAGAACTTCCAGAGCTGCCTTAGTTTTAACTGGAAGATGAGTCCCACTGAAGTTAATCCCATAGTGGATTCTTTTCAGAAGAATTTCCTGAGAGGCTGTGTTAGCGTTATGTAAACATAGTGAAGAAAGACAGCAGAGATTCCAAAGGAAATCTTTGACCACAATCTTAAACAAGAACAGCTCTTTAATAGCCACTTCAGCTCTTCCAGATGAAGCAACTAGGTATTTTTAGCTGTCGTGTCAAATGCTGTAGCATTAAAGATGAAAATCACCTTCCAACTGTGATGTATCTGTGTTATGAGAAGTTTTCATTCTATTTTATTCTAGCTCTCACCAGTGTTTTGCAATACAGAGCTTCCTTCTTAAGCATGCTGAAACTGTATCTTAAGTTCCAATTTACTAATGGAATACCTATAAAATTGCCTTTGATGAACTCTCACAGAGGAAGCTTTTAAATCCCAAATTAGCTACCTTTGAAATAAGTACTACTAGTGACACAATTAGGTGCATTCTTCATCTCACTAAAGAGAAGAAAATTTTCTGATTAAAAAAATGTTACTTCAGATGGCAGAGCAGTAATGGAAAGGCTGCACTTGGAACCAAGAAATCAGGGCTTGAGGGTATATTCAGTTTGTGGCTTTCAGTGACTGTTAATGGAAAAATCTCTAACCCACTGCTAACCTGTCAGTTTCAAAATACAGTGAACTACCTATGAAACACTTTGCAGGTTTTTAGATCTATAGTATTGAACATTAAACAGTAACAGATTACGTTCAACATCCACTTAGCACTGAAGCGGACACACTGAAATGGAAGTACCAAAACTCAGGACCTCCCTAGTAACTGCAGATAAAAAGTCAATTAAACAATGTACTGAAGCTTGATTTTAGATACTGCCAGTCATTGAAGTATGAGAATTTCTATTTTTACTTACCATTATCTTCTGTGCAGTCAAATGGCATAGGCTATTCTAGGGGCTGTGTAGAACAGCTAGAAATGCATTTTTGAACTTCCTTAATGCAAAAAAAATAAGCAGGTTTTCTACATGTTAGTGACCAAAACAAGTAAAATAGTACTGTTATGCTAACTGTGCCAACAGGAGTGAACTGTCATCATTATTCAACCACATTTATCATTCTCAGACTAAAGGAAATACAGGTTTCTGACACACCTAAGTGACTGTCAGAAAATAAGTGTTAGCCTTGGAGTAGATACAAAGTTTAATGGATATTTAAGAATGAAACAACTTCGGGAAGCAAATCATGTCTGTTGATTTATACTTTAAATAGTAAATCTCTGTTTAAGGACCTACTGTCTGCATACTATGATTGTGTTTTCTAGACTGCCCCAGATGTTTGCTTAAAAAAACCCTAACAATAAAACAACCCAAATGAATACAGAAAAAAAAAAAACCAACAAAGAAAAGCTTTTACCAGGTACCTAAAAGTCTGACCCTCTAAAGAAACTTTCATGAAGGTACCTTTAAATAACCATGTAACTCAATGGTTTCACATGAGTTCCACTGTGCAACATGCACTCCAGAGCTGCCCATTTAAAAATATGTATGTTGGTGGGAAAAACTTGCAACCAATTATGTATTACCAAGAAAAAGTTACCATGAGATAATCACTCTTCTCTCCAAATCCTGAGTAAACAACGTAGTCCCAATGGTACCTCTCAACAAATCCATCTATTGTAACAGTCAAAGAGAAGGAGCACCACAGAAACCAAACCAAACCTCTCTCATCTTGTGGCTCTTACAACCCACCTAAGCATAACCAAACACTGGAAAAGCCAGAAAAAAGTTTAACTTCACAGTTTCTGGGAAGCTTCATGTTTGTTTGCACTAGATGGCTGTATAGAAACAATAATTTATTCCTTCTACCCCACTCACCCATATTAAGGATTGACCTTCTCTCTTGTTGCCACATAACCATTTTCATCTGACAGAGCAAATGAAGTACAAACTCGTGTTTCCTCTGTCCAACTACTGTAACTAGGTAGCCCCAGCCAAGAGATGTCATGTTCCAGCACTGGAGTTAATTCAGCAAGACACTCAAAGACAGGCTTTTAAGTCCCTCACAGCCAGTCATATTGTTGGGATTCATGAGCTTCAGGTTACAAAGACAAACTTCAACTCCAATTTTACCAATTTCAATTCTCAGAACACTGCATTGTAAGTTCATTGCCTTACTGCCTACCACCAAAACTTGCTATTCCTTTTAAAACAACATTTTCCACTAAGCTTTCACTAATGCAAGTGAGGGAATAAGAGTCTTAATTTTGTGGAATGTACCATTTTGAACACTCCTTTCAGAAGGTGTTACATGTGTTTATGTCCATGCTGCTCTTCTGTTCTGTACTGATGTACAGAAGCATGTTAGGAACTGCTGAGATGAAAAGTCTCTGAAAAATTACCAAAGGCACAAGGGAAAACTAGTTGCAGCCATATGCAACATGTTTATCTTAAAACATTAAGTTGGGAATCCTACCTACAGAGAAGTCTAAGTTTATTTTAGACTATGTCACATCCCTCACCTCCAAAAACGGAGTAGGTGTTCCTTATCTTAGATTTTAAGGCAGTACTTGGCTAGGAGTTGCACAACACAGAAATTCAGAAACTGTCTTAGCATCTGTAACAATAGCCTTCCTCCAACACTGAAAACTGGGTTGTAACAGATCTCTGAAAAAAGGAGGGGAAGGGAAAAGGCAGCAGCAGAGTTTTATGTCATATATGAAATGAATATTAAAACAAGCACAATTAAAAAAGCTGTGTATTGGAGTGTTTATAAACCAGAAGTGTTAAGCAGCAGCAGTAGTTTCCCATTTCTTAAGAAATTCAACTAGCCTTCGAATTTAGGGATACATTACAAACCAATGTGGAACTATGCTAGCTTATGCTCCAACCTTTGCAGGTGTTTCAGTAAAGAAAGCCTCCTATGAGAATGAACAGAGGCAACATATTAAGTCAACACTTGCCTTTGACACACCCAAAAAATGGTTTGAGGTCCATTTGTCACCAAAGCACCCCTTAAGAGATGCGTTATTGCTGTAGAACATTTCAAGTTTACCAACACCCAAGTGCAACCAAACTGATGTTGTATATATGCACTTGCCCATTCTCACCAGTATTTCCACTTGTTTATCTTTACACATCAAATTTAAAGCTTTCAAAGTAACATTTTGTTGATTTTAGTTGGTTTTTTTCCCCCACAATATTAATCACCACATGCAATTTAGTTTTCTGATCATTTTGCTAAAAAACTGCACCAATATCAGAACAGTGCAAATCATATTTAATTTTAAAAGTTATAATGGCTTGAGTTCATAATTAGAGGGAACACTGTCAAGATCTTCCGATGTTTTGTTCACTCCCCATTGCTTGCACTTCATTAAAATTTCTCCTGTCCATTATTTGCCTTTTTTTAAAACAAAAAATAATAGTTCCCCATGCTTTTATTAGAGCTGAAATTAAGGATATTATCCAGAATTCCAACACACATAATGCCTTAACAGCAATGTTTTCATGCACTTCCATGAACCATTCTAATTCATTAAATACACTTTCCCCTCCCCGACGTACTTCTAGACTACGAAGCAGTCTCTAGCACTTGTGATCCCACAAGTGGTTTAAGTTTTTCAGCAATGGAGAGATTTCAAGATGAAGCAATCTGAGGACTTCCCCTCTCCGACAGCCCCCAGTGGTTTCGTATGTTTACAGCAAGTTCAGAATTGGTTTCCGTATCTTGACAGTGTTCCTTATAAAACCGTATGACAGTAAAAGTGCCAGTAGGCATGGCAACCTCTTTGAAGGGAGCATTTAAACTCCTTGGCACTGGGAATGCCAGCACCAAGGATTACATTGAAATTCAAAATTATACTTTAAGGCTACAATTAGCAAACCCACTTTCCATTAAGCCTAATATTCTATCGCTAGGTTCGGAAAAATTCAGAAGCTAACGCAGCTGTAATGCTTCTATGCTCAAATGTGAAGGAAAAGTTCCTTTTCTTTAGCCAGGGCAATAGATGAAACTGTGGTAGCACACGTCTCCTACGCATCCACTACTCATTTCACCATCATTTCACTTGCTTTGTCTTAAAAGTTCAAAACTGGCAAGGCACATTTACATATTCCAATGAATACTTGACAATTTTAAATTACACTTCATGTCCCAGCTATCCCAGTAATTGACATACAACATACTAAAATGGTTTATTAAGGTAACAAAAAGAAACAACCCAAAAAATTAAAATAAAAAAAAAAAAAAAAAAAAAAAAAAAAAAAGGAGGAAAAAAAAAAAAGGAAAAACCAAACACCAACCAAAAAAACCAAAAAGAAACATACAGGCTATTGGCAACCACTAGTCTAATAATCATGTAAATACAAGTAAACATACTGAAATGTGTGCGATTCTAAGTTTTTAAACCAGAAGGTCTCTGTACTAACACACATTTATATTAATGACACATAAAAAAAATAAAAACTT